>OU342830.1:1800000-2370674 GCA_910591585.2 Nysson spinosus
ATACGGTTACGATTTCATTTTCTTTCTCATTATAAATCTTATCAATTAGTACAACCAAGTCTCTTTTTATGCGGTAGATACGTTCCACAGAAATCCGCATAAAAAGCCAGCAGAAAAAAAGATATAGCTTTCCTTGCAAATTTAAGGATCATTTGTTGAAATACCAGCAGCACAAAAGACGTAACTTACACAGATTCAGTTGTTTTCTTTTGTTTATGCATAAACAAGATGTTCAATTCGAACAAGAAAAGCTCTATTCGAAAGTCAAAAACATAAAAAAACGAAAAAAAATAGATAAGCGCGTTACGCTATTAAAACTTCCTAGATTTCTTGGATTACTTATTTTTCCTTGCTTTCTTGTTTCCCCGTATAATTTCAAAATCGCATTAAAAAGATGCGCTTGAAAAAAGACTCGACTGTACTTCAAATCTTACGACGAGTGCAGCTGTAATAGAATGATTAATAAAATAATTCATCGAAATGGCGGCCGACAGAAACCATATTATGTGCAATACTTGTTTGCACCGATTACAGAAGAAATATTCAGGTTAAATCATGCGAATTACACTGTACATCTAATTGGTTGTATATAAACACATGGAGTTGCTTTTAAAAAATCACGTCGAGATTATTAACCCTTTCGCTGCGAACAGCGCCTTTAGGCGCTCAACTATAGACGCTTCTCCTGAGCGAACAGCGCCTATAGGCGCCGTGCATTTGTTTTGCATTTTTTGCTATTAATAACTGCAAAATAATGGCCATTAATTCGTTTGTCTTCGATTATTAAAGATTATGAAAAATTACTAATATTGTTCTTCTTATTATTATTATTGTTTGGCAATTATTATTGTTATTCAAAATTGGCTCCGCACACCGTTTTAGGAACGATGTTATCGCGCGGACAACCTTCTACTATCGCGCCTGTTGCGGAGAGAGCAATTCTTTTCTGAGCACTCCGCAGCGAAAGGGTTAAATGATCGCATCTTCTGAAGACTACTGAATCTGCTTTAAAAAATGTATGAACTCGCCATCTAGTAAGGTTCACTGACAAAAGTAAGAATCTAGTAAGAAATTACCGACACGCCAATCTGCCAATCGCAAGCCAATCTGTAATTCCAGAGTTACCGAACGATTTTTGTGTCACTGGTGACGTTATCCACAAAACACATAAAATAGCCGTTTTTTATGTCATTAGTACCAAAAGTGCAAAAATAAAACATGGAATTATTTTTCTAAAACTCTTACATCTCTTACCATAGATATTACTTGACATTTAACAGATATATATGTATGTTTCATTATTCTATGCTTGTTAAATAAATACGCCACTACTTTATCATCATCGTGGGAATAAAATGAAATTATTATTACTAAATTGTTACTTTGAAAAAGGAATAAAGTCTCTTGGATACTTCCCTGAGTCCTCGGCGAACTCTTGAAAACTCCATTTTTCGATGAAAATGCTCCCGAAAAACTCTTCAAGAACTAAGAAATCTCCATTTTTCGATGAGAAAAACTCTTGAAAACTCCATTTTTCGATTAAGAAATTCTTGAAGAACTAAGAAAACTCTGTTTTTCGACGAAAAACTCTTGAAAAACTCAATTTTTCAATGAAAAAGATACTGAAAAACTAAGAAAACTTCATTTTTCGATGACAAAATTCTTGAAATTCTAAGAAAACTCCATTCTTCCATGACAAAACTCCTGAGAAACTAAGAAAACTCTGTTTTTCGATGAAAAAACTCTTGAATCATTAAGAAAACTCCATTTTTCGATGAAAAAATTCTTGAAGAACTAAGAAAACTGTTTTTCGACAAAAAACTCTTGAAAAACTCAATTTTTCAATGAAAAAAATCCGGAAAAACTAAGAAAACTCTGTTTTTCGATGAAAAACTCCGGAAAATGATAATTTAAATAGTAATTAAATAGTACAAAAATAGTAATTTTTTCTAAATGATCCTTATTAGCCGCTTGTATACGGAATAACACCAGGAATACCAAATATCAACCTAAATTTAAAATGCTATAACAGATGCCCGATCGATTCAACACGTCTTGTTGTTAACCGAAAACCGCAATTATTGTAATATTTATTTTATTCAATTTTCGTTTGACCACGGCTCGCGCAACCCCCTTTTTCCCGCCAATCATTTTATCCCCGACGTCACAGTGGGGCTAAGCCAATAGAGTGCGTGGAACAGGGAAGATAGTAGAAACCTGCGCACAACGAACGAAAATTCGTCCGAGCGTTGATCAAACTAAGAACGATTCCTCAGAAAAAGAAGTTCGCAGAAGTTTGATTCTACTTTCTAAACCCTAACAATCGCCATTGCGCTATTAAATCTCAGTTATTTGAAGATTTCTCAACCAGTTAAAGTAATAACTAGCGGAATGAAGTACGTAATATATAGTATATAAATCGTAATATATCAAATACTCCAACAATCTGTCGGCGCATCTTTTGAATGGATATATGAAGATCAATTAACCTTCGGGGAAAGAATTGTATACACTAACCTGTTGCGCAAGATGTCCTTGCACCACTGGAATACACTCAAAGGCATCTTCAGACGAAATTATGCACAGAAATTAACACTTTACTTGAACACTGTCAGAGCCTCGTATTTCGCACGACATGCGACTGGCAAATGGCTGCCGGTGCGCCGGCGCTGGAAGCACTGGCGGGAAATGTGTGGCGCGCAAGGAATTTCAAACGACACTATTATGTTGATTTTGATGGGATATCATTACTTATAATTTTGTATAACTAATATGAATGCGGACTCATCGGAAATATGCATTTTGAAGTATGTAAACATTGTTGAGCACGTGGTAGGAATTTTGAGTATAAAGTACAGTGATTTTAATCACCAGAGGAAATCAATATTTCTGCAAGTTTAATGTGAAATATTGTAATTCTTAGTAAAACTAATCGGAATTATTTCTCGTGTAATAATGACACGAATATTATTTTAAGGCATTGTTTTACAGTATCAAATTTATGTAGAATTATTGTAATAACAGCTCGTATTATTTCGTATTCCTTTACGGAACAAGTATCAGCATTATAATTTAGTTGTCGGTTTTATTACACCATAAATAATTCCGAGCCAATCGGCTGCAGGTTATTTTACATTTATAAGTGGAATGAACATTTCATTTATAAATGTAA
Organism: Nysson spinosus; assembly: GCA_910591585.2. Taxonomy (NCBI): domain Eukaryota; kingdom Metazoa; phylum Arthropoda; class Insecta; order Hymenoptera; family Crabronidae; genus Nysson; species Nysson spinosus. The sequence continues at coordinate 1,803,173 of OU342830.1, forward strand.
AACAACCAATGAAATATTCGTTCCACTTATAAACATAAAGTAACCAATCCACGTCGGCGTGAACGCGTGAAGGAAATGTCTGTAAATTCGAAGGAAATCAGCTCGTGTAGAAAAAAGTCGTTTATTATCATTTTTCATAGTTTCTCTTTCTTTCCTCATCCATTCTCCTTCGCCCTCCGTCAGGAACTTTAAAGTCTCGTTATGGAAGAAGAACATCAGATGATAACGGCTGGTCATTTATATGTATTTTGTATTTATGACTGTCTATTGATGTCTTTCAACGTGTTGCCAATGAATGTTCAGCTACATATAGACTCGTTTTCGTCGGCAGATTTTGAACTCCTGTTTTCCTGGTCATTTTGCTCGTCCTGGTCTGACATTTCCTCCCAATTCTCGTCCGATTCACTTTCAAGGTCAGCCTCCTCGATTATTCCATCCTCGTCCGAGGAATCTTTGAACATAAGAATCACTTTCATTAAAAAGGATTGTACAATAGGCAAATTAACACTAGGTTTACGGACGTTTCTTATATACCTATCTGTACGAGCACCCGTCAAATTGACGGGTAGATGAAAATACGTATTTACTTTCAAAAATCAATTTATTCAAACTAAGTCTGAGTTGAACAATATAAGGCTTCACGTATAAATAAATTATTATTGAGTAGAAATCTTTGTTTTTAAGTTATCACTGTTAGCATTAGTCTGCTGCATGCTTTGAGTTTCGAAGGACGCGAGGATCACTCTGATAAGCGATTTCGTTCAATGCGAAGTAACATGACACCCGGACCATACAATTCGCTTTATGTCACATTATCGAGACGCTATTGAGATAATGAGTTGAGGGCATCTTAGACTTTTCTTTCACTCTTATATTTACTATTAGAGGAATAATTTTACAAACGAAGCAAATTTATAAGGTTTGTTTACGTAATCAGCTAACCCGTCAATTTGACGGGTTTCGTAGAGATAGGTATACCACATACAAATTTCAAAATTTAGAAAGCTTAGGAAAATAATAATTGTGTGTATAAATTCTTTTAATGAAATTATAAATTTACGATGCATAGTGGTTAAGATTAATGCTATGGTTTTTTGGGTATTTCATTTCAAAGTTTGAAATCCGTCAAATTGACGGGTCCCGTAAACCTAGTGTTAAATTCGACTAATGAGGGCAAAAAATCATTGCCGAAACGTTTCGATCTTAATTTAAATAAAGGGGATTTAAATTCAATGTGATCTACACGATGGCCGTAGGAATTACTCAAGATTATAAAAGGATTGTCATTACACAACTAATTCAATGGAATCTCATAATTCCGTAATTCTGTAACTTGATCCCAAACCAACCGTTTCGTTTTCCGACTATTTTAAAGACTTCCAAGCAAATATATGGTCAATTTTCAAACTTTAAAATACATCAAATTTGCAATGCTTTCGAAAAGATTTGGGGTACCGGATTCGATTTTTTCAAAAAGGAATAATGACATTGGATCATAGATAACGGTGATTATTATGTAATAGAATAATATTTAATATGAAACATTAAAAGGTGTTTCATAAAACATGTGAAAAGTAATTGATTACTTTCCGATACCCCAAATACTTCCCGGATGTGTGCAGTAAACTTTTCTTTATTAACGCGATTCTCGTACAACGCGGTATGCAGGGTGTCAGACGTTTCTCCGTACAAAAATAAGAAAAGAAGTGTTAAATGAAAATCGACCGGCAAGGCTTTTTTACAAAATTATAACATAAATTGTAAGACTGTCTACTTGCAGGCTTCCGGTAAAGTGTTAATAGGTAAAACACAGAAACCCAAAATCAACGTGACAATCCCCATAACGCGATTTCATACAATGCTTAACCCTTTGGGTACACATTGATTTGAAACTTTGTTTGCACAAGGTTGTTTAATTTTGTGACCATGTAAAAGCAATAGATTTTATGCAAAAATTAATTTATTGCTGTGTATCCCAAACAAGGTTCACCGAAACACTGAAATTATTTGTTTTGTTGCAACTGATGCAAATTACTCTCAGATAAACAAGAATGAACATGTTGAATATTGTCGCAGTTTCAACGACGTATCAGAACGTCATGTGCGTCTTTGGCCAAAGAAATGCATGACGTTCTGGTACGTGAAATGTGCTCAAAGGGTTAACGTGCTAACCGCGTTATAAGGGAGTCTACTGTATTTCTTTACCTGAATCTTGATAAACAAGGACGTTATCCTCGGTGTGGTCTTTTTGGTGCTCTTCTGTCTGCGAAATCTGTCCGGTTACTAAAGAGACACGCCCCTTTAATCTCGACAAATCCGTGAGTAGCATCAGTTTGGCGTCAATTAAACTCAAAATGGGACCAAAGGTTTCCGTAACATCGGGTCGCGAGAGGAAATGGGCTGCGTGGGTGGTTAACAGGGCTTCCAACCAAACTACTGCTATTTTGCTCCTAAAACACACAGAAAATGAAGGTCTATGATAATAAAAGAAACCATTTACACCGTTAAAAGGAATTCAGGCCCAATATCGAGATTTTTCAAAGAATTTCCACGCGATTTCGAAAAAACGTTGTACAGACACAGCTAATTCCATGACAGACAATTTTTGAGTCCGATGATCCACGCGTTTTTCAAAAAAGGGGTTTTAACACAAACTTTCAATATTTTTAACGTTGCACTCTAATATTTTAACACTGACGGCCGCTGTCACGTATACGTGATTTCAACAGCCAGCGGTTATCGGCCGGTGTCACGTGTACGTGATTTCACCAGCCAGCGGTTATCGGCCGGTGTCACGTGAATGTGACTTCGCACTAGCAATCTTAGACCAGTATTATATAAATATTTCGACATCGTAGATTTGACGTTTGTATGTTAATCCATTTAAACTGTTTTTGAGTTACTGCCTTCCAATTCTTGCGAGTGTATTGGCGTTTTTTAATTCTCAAAATATTGGTTTTTTGAACTTTCCGTATTTCAGTACGCGAGAGATGCCGGCGGTAGTCGCGTGACTTTGAGTCAAATGAGCGGCCGTCAAAGTGGTTACGAGTAAAGTCATTTCGATGTGGCACTCAACTTGTTAAAATAGACGCGATTTCGATACATTCAAGTTGTACAATGAATTTAGTAGGCTTGCGATTAGTTTAGAAGGTGACGAACAAGTTTGTACTGCAATGAACAACTTACGAATACGTTTTCCCCTGAAGTAACAGGGTAAGTTCCTTCAGCAATGGCGTGATTGCTTGAACCGGTAACTTGGCAATGGTATTCCTGATCACCTTCTCATTTTTCGAGAAGAGTACATTACTTAATATTGTTTTATCCTTGCTGTTCAATCCTTGCATCAGTAGCTGCGCCATGTTTGCTCCTTTAGTTGTGGTTCTTCCAATTGAACTGACTTCATTTCCAAGACTCAAGTTTTCCAATCTGTCCTTCAGCAAAATTTGGGATCCGGAATTGTTCTTGTTCCTCTTAGGCGTCGACCCAGCAAGTCCTGAACAAAGGAATGCCTTGAAATTCGACAAAAGTCTTTTCTCTAGACTCAACCAATGAGCTTAACACATTCGCGTCGAGGCATTTCAGGGGAATGTTACGCGATTAACGAGGCAAACTCGCGGAATTTTGATATATTGAGTTATGTTGGTAAACATGCTATAAACAACAATGTATAACTTTGTTAAAACGTGCTCAAACGTTTTGAGACCGAAGTGTAACGTATCTGAAGACTCAAATTTGAGTTATCTGGGTTCTTATAGAGAATCGGGAAGACTCATATTTGAGTTATCCGGGTTCTTATAAAGAATCGCGAAGACTCATATTTGAGTTATCCGGGTTCGTATAAAGAATCGCGAAGACTCATATTTGAGTTGTCCGGGTTCTTATAGAGAATCGGAAAGACTCACATTTGAGTTATCTGGGTTCTTATAAAGACTCCCGAAGACTTATATTTGAGTTATCCGGGTTCTTATAAAGACTCCCGAAGACTCATATTTGAGTTGTCCGGGTTCTTATAAAGAATCGCGAAGACTCATATTTGAGTTATCCCGGTTCTTATAAAGACTCCCGAAGACTCATATTTGAGTTGTCCGGGTTCTTATAGAGAATCGGGAAGACTCATATTTGAATTATCCGGGTTCTTATAAAGAATCGCGAAGACTCATATTTGAGTTATCCGGGTTCTTATAAAGACTCCCGAAGACTCAAATTTGAGTTATCCCGGTTCTTATAAAGAATCCCGAAGACTCATATTTGAGTTATCCGGGTTCTTAAAAAGAATCCCAAAGACTCAAATTTGAGTTATCCGGGTTCTTATAAAGAATCCCGAAGACTCATATTTGAGTTATCCGGGTTCTTATAAAAAATCGCGAAGACTCATATTTGAGTTATCCGAGTTCTTATAAAGAATCGCGAAGACTCATATTTGAGTTATCCGGGTTCTTATAAAGAATCGCGAAGACTCAAATTTGAGTTATCCGGGTTCTTAAAAAGAATCCCAAAGACTCAAATTTGAGTTATCCGGGTTCTTATAAAGAATCCCGAAGACTCTCAGTCCCAAATAGTTTATTGCGGCAACTTGAGTGGCGACTGAGAAGCGACATTAATGCTTTCTCCAGTCATATTTCGTTGCTGGACATTAAATCACCAACTAAAGTAAATTTTAACGTCGCCTATCAGTCGCCACTCGAATTTCGGCAACAAACACAGCGGTTACCCAGAGTCCCCTCTCGAGTGCAAAGGTTTAATATGAGTGAAAATAATGAAATTGTAGGGAGATTCAGAAAGAAAGTATAATAAACATATCAACAACATGCGGCAAGTATTTTCATGCAGGCAATTCTGGAAAATTGTAATCCAGTTCTACTCTGCTTGTATTATTTGCGTACGAAATATGCAAGATAAGCCTGAAATACCTGGTGCAAGGTATTCAACGTCAACTTCAATCAGCGTTGACTTCACTTTGGATATCGCCTCCTCCTTCTTTTCTTTGGTCTTCTTCGATTCAGAACGCACTAAGCACTGAACCTTGTCAGAGAAATCAGGGGTAACCTTTTCAAAGGAAGGATGTAAGTACGATCCATATGCTAGTAAAAGTTTGTCATCTTCCGCTATCTTCGCCGAAAGGATTGCAATTTGTTCGATGCTCTCTTTTTGGCTCAAATCAGATGCCACAGCAATGTTCAGGGTTGGCTTTAAAGGTTTACTGCGTCCATTTGGTTGATACTTGAATAAATGTGCTTGACCTGACCTTGTTATCGATAACACTGTCACTTGCGACTCTTCTGATACGTTTACGGAAACGCTTAGAGGATCATCTTGAAGTGCTAACGTAGCCACGGATGTCTTGTCATTTTTCAACTGCGAAAAGCATGAAACATTTGATTACTGTTGAATGGGGTTGAAACAATTTGTTTAGTATTTCATTCGTCGATGCAGAGTTCATTGTAATTCTATAACCGTTACTTTTAACATGTAATTTGTAATTATAATGTTATACAGAGGTCAGAAAGGTCAAAAAGATCAGCACCTAACGTGCACCACGTGTTGAGAGAGGTCAAGTAGGTGAAAACGGTTCATATAAACTACTCATAGGTACTTATACAACGTTACAATATTTAATGGAAAACGAACTAATGCAAGCTGGTCATTCTGCGATTGAAAAACACTCACTTGATCTAAGGCCCAAATACTAAGACAGTTGTCTCCTACAGCTCCGCTGATAAGATACTGACTTTTTGAAGCTAGCCTTGCTACGCAAAGGCAGGTCACTTGATTAGCATGTCCTGTGAAGCTTCTAATCAACTGATGTGTCTCCAAATCCCACCACTTAATCGTTCTTTCGCCAGAAAGAAGTGTTTTACCATCACTAAGAGCTACCAACGATGTTGTTCTTCCTCTACCCGATTTCCACTTGCACTTAATTCCATTCTCTTGAAGATTCCAGTGAATTATTTGATAATCTTCAGCAGCAGTAAACAGTCCAGCATTGTCGGACCATGTAATTGCACTCACAGAGCCAGAATGTCCATTTTCTAACTGTGTTGTGACTGTAGAAGTTGTTGTGTCGTATAATGTCACCTTTCCATTCACTGAACCCATTGCTATTATCCCTTTTCTTTCTGGATCCTCGTTCGTGGACTTCCTTCTGCGCTTCTTCCATGGCGAGGGCTGCGACAAACATTTTTATTAAATCATACTGTTTCTCACTCAACAATTTACTTCTCGATTTATAAATAAAATATTGCAATATAATATTACATATTTTACTTGGTTTATTAACTACGAATTGAGTGAAGTGGAGAAAACCAGCTACATAAGATTGTACTCTATGAAATCGTAGTTGTTTGCTCTTAATTGTTAACCCGTTGCACTCGATGGCGACTCCCACTCGCCACTCAGTTTACGGCGACAGCTTGAACGGCGATTAAGAGGCGACATTAAGATTTACTTCAATTGTCGGTGACTTAAAATTCAACAACAAAATATAAGTGGAGTAAAGCCTTAATGCCGCTTCTCAGTCGCCACTCGAATTACTGCAAGAAACTGAGTTGCGAGTGGCGAGTCTCAGTAGCCACTCAGTTTAATGCGGCAACTCAAATGGCGACTGACTGGCGACAGTAAAATTGATTCGATTTAACGTCGAATATCAAAATATAATTGGAGAATATCTGAATGTTGCCTCTCAGTCGCCACTCGAGTTGCCCCGATAAATTGAATGGCGTCTGAGAATCGCCTCCAAGTGCAAAGGGTTAATATTATTTATTAATAAGTCAGTATACCGCCGTTGTCACGTATACGTGATTTCAACAGCCAGCAGTTATCGGCCGACGTCACGTATACGTGATTTCACGCATATGTGACTCCGAACTATCAATTTTAGACCGGCATTACATAAATAAATCGAGATCGCAGATTTGACGTTTGTCTGTTAATGCATTTCAATTGTTTCTGCGTTCTTGCCTTTCAATTCTTACAAGTATTTCTTGGCGTTTTTCAATTTTCAAAAAATTGGTTACGCAGATCTTCCGTATCTCATTAGACGAGAGATGCCGGCGGTAGCCGCGAGACTTTGAGCGAAATGTGCGGCCATCAAAGTGTTAAAGTGCTTCCACGAACGGAACTTTATTCTGAAATATGAACTATTTTCTGAACTAAATTCTAATCGAATTCTTATATTAACTTGTACGTGGTATTCCAACACAATTCAGCATAAAGGAATTTCTTCTTCTTTCTTTTTAACCCTTTGACTGCGGCGTGTTCTAACAAAACACTATTAACACCGTAAGATATGATATTCACGTGACAGTAGTTGACACTAAATTATGTCGATGAAAATAAGAAAAGTCGAGGAGTTATTGAGATCCCGTTATCCGACCGGTTGTTGTGTAAGACATAACAGTATGTTCCACATTGTATTAATTTACTGGAAAGCAAATGCGTGGCGCCGAGCAAAATTTACTGGTCGAATATATATTCGTCTTTCGCAGTTAAAGGGTTAATTTAACGTGGCATCAACAACAAGATCATTAATAAATAAAGAAATTTAGTTCATGATATAACAATTATGTTATATCCGTTATTAAATAAGGTCAGTTAGAAACATGTGAATAAATATTGTCGCATTACACATTTGTTGTTATCTTTCGTTTCAAAAAAGCGTTGGAGTATCGAGCAAGAAAATATACAATAATCCTCTCATTTTAACCCTTTGCACTCGAGAGGCGACCCTCAGTCGCCACGCAGTTTAATCCAAGTCGAGTGGCGACATTCAAATTTACTCCAATCGTCGGTGATTTAACGCCCAATAACAAAATAATTATAAAAACCTTAGTGTCGACTCTCAGTCGCCACCAGGGTTGCCACAATAAACTGAGTGGCGACTGAGAATCGCCTCCGAGTGTAAAGGGTTAAAAGCCGACATTAAGATTTATTCCAGTTGCCGGTGATTTAGTGTTCAATGACAAAATATAACTGGAGAAAATCATACTGTCGCCTCTCAGTCGCCACTCGAGTTATCGCAATAAACCGAGTGGCGACTGAGAATCGCCTCCGAGTGGAAAGTGTTAAAATGTCCTCCCTTTCAATATTCACTTAACTTTCCTTTCCAGTGAAATTCGAAACCAATTAATTTCCAATATTTACATAAAATTCCCGATTTATCGATTTAAATTATGTAAAGCTGAAATTCATTTTTCGTTTGCGGAATGTGATTTACTAAAATTATGTAACTCATATTTAATATTTTTTAATATTAATCCCTACGAGAGCTGAACAACAAATTTCGATGAAACAAATGAAAATGAATTTCATCAGGTTATAATTAGAAATTCTCATAATTCTGGTATTTACGTTAGTATTCGTAAACACGTGGGAATATTTGGATGCACATTTTCTTATAATATCTCATTGTGACATTTTGGATGTTTTAAAAAAGGTTTGAGGTTCCCCTGCTTTTTCGGCCAAAACCTTACAATTTTTCGCATATTTTAATGCACTAAGTTACATTGTTTGTAACTGAAACTACCGACTTATATATGTTCGTCTCTTTCAGTGTTTCTGCTTTATAAATGTCAGTTCTATTTAATATCAGTAATACTGGAAGATAAACATTGCAGGGAATGTTGTTTTCTCAACGAAATAAGAAAAATAATAATATTGTTTACTGGCATAATTAACCATGAAATAACAATAAGTTTGAATGAAACATGTAGAAAACATTCGACTTTATTGTCATCCAACATTCCAGGATCATATCACTGTGATGAAACCCATGACCCAAAAAGTATCATGGGAATCTTTGGTCATCGCTTCGAGTGCAAAACAACACAGCGAACCTAACCTTAAAATTCTACGAAACAATTAGCTTGAAGAATAACTGGAATAAACAAAGAAAATGAATTAGAGGATGATCGAATAGCTGGTTTGTTCCTGGTTTCAGTGAAATATGATTGGTGTCGTGTAAATATGAAAGTAATATAGAAAATAATCGTATTTCAAGTAAGAGCACATGGCATACCGACGTGGTGTTGGCTTGCGAGCTGACATAAATCCAGGTTAGAACGCAGCAAGGCGAGGAAAGATGATAATTCGAAACGTATTCTTGTTTGAGACGTCCTGTCGGAGTGTCCCAAATTTTCAGTTTTCCGTCATTTCCGCAGTAAGCGAAATATTCACCATCGGCCGAAAACGCGGTGCAACCCGCGGCCGCCATTTTAGTTTTACTGGTCCTCCTCGTCAGTTCTGGCACCGTAAGCCAACCCGTCAAACTCCTTTTTATAGGAAACAGCTAAGGTTCCCTTCTTTATCGACAACAAATAAGAATTCCACCCGAATAGAAATAACAAAGTTTTTGATATAAATGTTGAAAACTTTATTATGAGACATCCGATATAAAATATATTATACGTCACTTCACTTAACCGTATTTTTCGACAAACAAGCAACTTTCAAGTATAACAGAACGGGAATGTTGTCGAAATAAAAGGGATATATTTGTTTAAAGCTTCAAATTATGTATACATGATGTTTATTATAATTTGTTACAAAATGTTCATAGAAAATAGATGCTGTAATCTGTGGTTTAAAGTTGGTACAATCGAGGTGCAGTTGAACTAGAATCTCTTGTAAATATTAAGTTAATATTATTAACCCTTTGCACACAGAAGCTACTCTCAGTCGCCACTCAGAGAGTTATGTTCCGAGTGCAAAGGGTTAATATTTCCCAGTTTGCGATGAGACATGAGTTCTGAGGTTAGCATTCATGTATTGGAACGATTTAGATTATTCAATTCAATATTTTTTAAAATTGGATACTTAATATTTATATTAAATCTCCAGTTTCAAGAAATAGACACAAAATTGGTAATTTTATATCCAACAACGTTAAATATTTAAGTTCAATAGACTGCTGGCACTGAATATTTAATAAACATCCGATATTATTACATTTTATGAACATTAAATATTTAAGGCCGAGGACTATCCAGATTGAAACATTTGACATTGAATATCCACAATTGGCACCATGTTTTTTATTAACTATTGGCGGTGTCGCTTACAAGATGGCGGAGAAGTGCCGGTGGCACCAAGTTAATGTCTCTTACCAAATGCCAGTGGCATGTTATTTATTATTGTTTTTCCCCAATTTCCTTGTTAGTTTACCTCTATTTACATATATCCTCGTAATTCCGCATAAATCAGGTAACAGGATCAAGAGTTATTGTGATTTTCACGTTTTACTACAAATATTGTAAATGCAATATAAAATTACCGGCGGCAGATAAACTGTTTCTATAAAAGTGCGGACGTTAAAGTTACTACATCAAATTATTGCAATCTTATTGTTTATTCAGTACACAACTATTGTTTCGTTGCAATAAATTCGCGTTACCTGAAGATTCAGAATTAAAGAAGTGTTTTAAACTGTGCGCAAATCAGAAATCGATAATATTTTGGGTGTAATCATCCTTGTGGTACACGGTGGCGTCTAAGAACGCCATGTTGGATGCGTTGTACCTGTAGTTCTCGATGGGTTTATTAAAAGGATAACCAAATGCTCGATGATCGAATTCATATACCCCGAATATTCTCGATGCATAATTCTCCGTTCTTTCTACTGGACTGACGTGAACGAATAACTGCAATGGGAGGCCTTCCTTTTTGCCTTTCGGTAAAAGAAGCCTTTCCGGGAAACCGTACACTCGGTTGTCAAACTTCATTTGCGACACGTTTTTGATTGCGTCCAAGAGACTCTGGTAGAAGACTTCGCTTGGTTTTGGGTCGCGAATCACAAAGAAGAAGTCCTTGCTGCTGCGCGTGATTTTATTGCGTCCAGGTGTCACTGGAAATCAATTACACATACAATGTAATACAATATAATACATAATGTATACACAAATAATACACCTGACCCTCGATGTACACGGTAAATTGTTTCCCCGAAAATGCGGTGTAAATTGAAACCGTGCAACTCGAATTCACATTTCGCATTGAAAAGAGATATGTAATAAATTTCAGAAATCCATTACATTAACACTTTGACGGCCGCTCATTATACTCAAAGTCGCGCGACTACCGCCGGCATCTCTCGCGTACTGCAATACGGAAAGTTCAAAAAACCAATATTTTGAGAATTACAAAACGCCAGTACACTCGCAAGAATTGGAAGGAATAACTCAAAATCAGTTAAAATGGATTAACATATAAACGTCAAATCTACAATCTCGAAATATTTATACAATACTGGTCGAAGATTGCTAGTACGAAGTCACATTCACGTGACACCGGCCGATAACCGCTGGCCCTCGAAATCACGTATACGTGACAGCGGCCGACAACGTGTTAACATCATGATGGTATTAATTTTATTAATGTTATTAATGTTATGTATATTAATGTTGTGATAATATTTGATTTACTAGAAACATGTTGAAATCACGTACACGTGACACCGGCCGATAACCGCTGGCTATTGAAATCACATTTACGTGACACCGGCCGATAACCCCTGGCCCTCGAAATCACGTATACGTCACAGCGGCCGACAACGTATTAACATCATGATGGTATTATTTTTATTAATGTTATTAATGTTGTGATAATATTTGATTTACTAGAGGCATGACGAGTTAACTCGTCACTGTAAGTTCGCCGTGACACGCGCAAGCTGCGCTTTCGGTGAACCCGGGTTAAAAAGGGTTAAAGATGATGGTGGTTAATAAATAACAATTTTGAGATTGTTTACCGTTCACAATAAAGTTGTCCATCTCGTAGTAATAATTGAGGCTCTCCGTGAAGTCCAAGGGTTTACCCTGGCAATCGTACTTCGGTCCTAGGAAGATCCTCACAGCAACTTTTTGCTTTTTAGGCGAAGTTACTTCCAAATGGACACTGAATCTCGTGTTTTTCAGACGGTTTTGTCGGATCTTAATTAAAGCTTGTTCGGTTTCCATCGCATTTTTAGCCAGCAAACTGTTGATAATCGTGGCGTTGAACGGTTCGAAGAATGTGATTAACCTATCAGTGGTGACAGTTTCGATCTTAAGATCTGGAAACTCGACTTCTTCTACGTCGTATGGTTTCTGACGCATGTTGTATCTGAAAATAACCAAAATTGGGTTTCAACCTACACGGAAACAATAAAATATTTCGTCCGTCGTTTCATCGATTCTAACCAACAATTCTGCGCGAAATGATTATAATTATCCATGAAATCGTATATAGGTTTTGCACTCGAAATTAACCCTTTTGCAGATCATATTCACCTTTTTGCAAATCAAGTTAACCATTTGCGGAACAAATGCACTCCTTTGCAGATTAAGATTTACTACTTTGTGGAATATTATATACATATTTTCGCAGTTAACACTAAAACTGTCAAAGTAGTCAAAATGACAGGATTTCGGAATTTAATGAAAACGTTTATTAAGCTTCATTTTCCGGGATTTTTCACGGTTCACGTTATACAATGGACGTAAATAAATCGGTTAATTTATTTCCTCCATTCTTTATTTTTTTAAGGACGTAAACGTGAATATACAAATACAGCTAATTGTGGAAATATATCGCGGTGGTTTTAGTGTTAAATAACTATTTCTTGTTAATTTTATGTGATTTTATATTATTTTATGATTAAGTATTATTACATGCATGCAATAATATTTTGATTTCGGAACAATAACTTTGCATTGAGTTTTATTTTTATTGCAATAATTGCTTATGGAAACGAATTTTCCGAAAATCTTGAATTCCTCGAGGATGAATTTGATTTGCAGAAAGGTGAATATGATCTGCACAATTGTTAATTTGGAGTGCAAAAGCTTGAATAAAGTGAAGTAAACTGTGCCAATAAGGACAATATTTGTTAACGGTATAAGACAACCTAAGAATGCAAGTCGACCATCTTTTTTTATTATTAACAAAGGCTGTAATTAATGTAATTATTGCAACTTTGCGGCAACTTGAGTGGCGATTGAGAAATAATTATATAGCACACCATTTTTAGGTTAAAAAGGGGTTTAAATTAGACGGGATTTCCATACATTTATGCATCTTTCGCCGTACAACGTGACGTTAGCGGAATACGGGTGCGCGCGCTGCGAGCCAGGAGCGCTATGCTTGCCGCTAACTTCACACTGCACAGTGGTAGATGCATAAATGTATGGAAATCGCGTCTAATTAACCCTGTTAACACTAGAACTACCGAACATATACTCCGTTATGCTTCCACATTTATTTATATATAAATTCTGGCTGTAGGATTCAAGTTAATTAATGGATTCAATTATTTGCTTGATGTATATCAAATAAAAGTATGTCAAATCTCAAAGAATGCACCGTGGTGTATTCCAGTAATTTAATTAAAAATGGCGGACAAGTAATTTTGACCGATTTGGTAGTTTAGTGTGACATTTTTTAAGTCAATCGAAATTGTGATATCTTACTTGTGATAGTAGTCGACTATTCTTTTGTAGAGTCGGTAAAAAGCAGGATCCCTCATCGAAGTAGACATATATTCGAGAGCACTTGGTACGATTTGATAATTTTTGTTGGGTTCCAAATTGAAGCCGAGAATCTTTCTCGCGTAGAAGTCAATGCTGCCGTAAAATTTCTTATTTACGGAATCTTTATTCCCTTCGATTATATTCCCGAGAATATTTAATCCTTCCGGTGTGTCGATACTTTGAAACTTTCCGTTCTCGGTGAGCACGTAACCGGAACTAATTACTGACGAGATTCTCGATTCCATGTCTTTTACATCCTGAAATATTCCATTGTATATTAATCTTAATAATATTATAATAAAAAGCAAAACTATCGTATTATGTTATAAGCATAAAATGTAATAGCAGCGATAACTTGATAATACATTGGCAGCCGCTGACGTCAAACGACTATAGTCGTCGTTAGGATATAGCGAGCGTTCAACCTCGAACGACTATAGTCGTCGTTAGGATATAGCGAGCGTTCAACCTCGAACAACTATATATAGTCGCCGTTAGTTCACAGCGAGCGTTCAACCTCGGACGACTATATTCGTCCTTAGTACACAGCGAGCGTTCAACGTCGGACGACTATAGTCGTCGTTAGTACACGGCGAGGATTCAACGTCGGGCGACTATATATAGTCGCCGTTAGTACGCAACGATCGTTCAACGCTGGACGACTATAGTCGTCAGTAGCATATGGCGAGCGTTCTACCTCGAACAACTATATATAGTTGCCGTTAGTACACAGCGAGCATTCAACCTCGGACGGCTATATTCGTCGTTAGTACACAGCGAGCGTTCAACGCTGGACGACTATAGTCGTCAGTAGCATATAACGAACGTTCTACCTCGAACAACTATATATAGTCACCGTTAGTACGCGACGAGCTTTAATGTCGGATGACTATATATAGTCGTCGTCAACATATAGCGAGCCTTCAACCTCAGACGACTATAGTCGTCGTTAGTACACAGCGAGCGTTCAACGCTGGACCACTATAGTCGTCAGTAGCATATAACGAGCGTTCTACCTCGAACAACTATATATAGTCACCGTTAGTACATAACGAGCGTTCAAAGCTGGACGACTATAGTCGTCGTTAGTACACAGCGAGCAATCAACATCGAACAAGCATGTATAGTCGCCGTTAGTTCGCAACGAGCGTTCAACGCTGGACAACTATAGTCGTCGTTAGTACACAACGAGCATTCAACGTCGGACCCCTATATATAGTCACCATTACTACACAGCGAGCATTCAACGTCAGACGACTATAGTAATATGCCTCTAATCCAGATTAGTATCGAAAGGGTTAAGATACTAACCTTAAGGTATTTGTATTTGTAATACGGGACCCGGGTCCAACTAGGTCTTTGCGGGAAAGCCAATCCGTTGTGGAAGTGCATAGTAGGGTAATATCCGGCACGGAATTCCCGTTCCCAGTCGAAGTCATCGATAAATCCAAGGTCATTGGACAAACGTTCCAAGTAATAACGATTCAGTAGTTGTTTGTGTCCGTAAAGATATTCCTCTCCACGTACAGAGCCAGCCTCGCTCGATGATTTCAACCAGAACGCAGGATTTAACCGGAAGTAGAAGTAATAAGCGTTCAGGCCAATATCCTCCGTGAAGTAAGTCAGTTTACTATCAAAGTCCAATTCGCGGTTGATGTACCAGCCGGAATAATTCGCTGGGATTACGTAAGCCTTGACGCCATTTTCTTCCACTGGAATTAATATAATTAAATTTGAAAATATCTACGGATTCGAGTGTAGTTGACGTTAAAATGTGTCGATAAAAATAAGAAAAAATCGAGGAAAGGCGGCATTAAAATTTACTCCACTTATCTTCTGTTATTGAATTTTGAATCATCAACAACTGCAGTCAATCTTAATCTCGGCTTTAACCCTTTGCACTCGGAGACGATTCGCTTTATTGTTGTAACTCGAGTGGCGACTGAAAGGCGACACTATGATTTTTTCGAATTATGTTTTTTTATCGGATGATAAATTACCGACAACTGGAGTCAATTTTAATGTCGCCATTCAGTCGCCATACAACTTGCCGCATTAAAATGACCAGCTTCCGAGGGCGAAGGGTTAAATTTGATTCGCGATAAAATAAATTTCATTAGCAAAAATGATTAATTTCGAGTGGAAAACCTGTTTTACCTACCAAGTTTACCGTAAACTTTCGGGTAATGCGCCTTCTGAAGTACTTCCGAATTGAAGAACAAGTACGGATAAACTTCGTAAGGTGGCGGAAGTTGTACGTAGGTAGTGTCAGGTCTGGTTAGAACTGCAGTGTAAACTGCATCTAAGAATTGTCCTTCATTCACGAACTTTTCCGTCCAATGTGCGATGCCGATGAATTCATTGAATGTACTTGCGTTGCATAAATATTCATAGATGACCTTGGTTTCTGTCAGCAGTCTCGGATAGAATACGGAATGAAGTTCCCCGCGAGGAAGCATGCCAAAGTTGTACATAACCTGAAAATCCGTACCTAAACCCTGAAATATAAAATCATTTTTTATCTATTCAAATCGCAATGCAGAAAGTTTCGTTTTCGCAGTCCATAAATATTAGCGCGTTAACTGCCGCGACGGACAGCATCCTGTATTTCGAATAAGATTGCGCAGAACTCTGACGAGTTTCGTTCGTTGTGCGCAGGTCCCCCACTACCGTACCCTGCTCCGTCCACGCTATTGGCCTTAGTCCCACCGTGACGTCACGGAAGGCGGGGATAAAGCAGTGGTGGGAGGAAAAGTAGTGGGGACTGCGCGAGCACGGGGCAATCTCTTTCTGAATAGAGCATAGACTGTGTGCGTAATTTTTCATGTTTCGTGACGAGTTAACTCGTCTTGCGCGCTGGAGAAGCAGTTTACAAGTACGAGTTAACACTTCATTCTCGGCTAAAGGGTTAAATGCGGTTTTATGAAGAAAGGAAGGGGGACTTTGAGAAGCCTGATTTGCCATTTATGTATTTTACTTAGATTCTTAATTAACAAAGCTTACATTTAACACTAGAACTACCGAATATATACTTAGTTATTCTTCCACATTTATTTATATATAAATTATGGCTGTTGGATTGAAGTTTATTAATCGATTCAATTATTTGTGTTACGTATATAAAATAAGATTAATTAAATGTCAACCAATGCAGTGGTATATTCGAATGATTTAACTAAAAATGGCAGAGAAGTCGCACAAAGCACGAAATCGAAGCGTTTACAAGCATTTTTTGGATTTATCGGTAAAACCTAGGGTTTAACAATTTTCAGGCTTTCACGGTAACATATACAGGGTGGTCCAAAAACTCTCTGCACCTTGAATATCTTTGTTATTTATTGCAATATGAAAAACTATCATACACGAATCTTGTATGGTTCGACGAGGGGCATAATATGATGCGAACATTTTTTGTTTTTGTATTATATTCCATTTTGTGGAGATTTCAAGGTCACGCGTATTTTTTCGAGTGGGATACTCTAATTTTGTTCTCGCTTTCTGATAGTCCTCGTTGAGATAAGTTCAACGAGCTACGGGAACTTGAGGTTATTCAAGGTCAAATGCGGTTTTAAAATGATGTATTTTCCCTCAGAAATGCTCGAAGTGTTGACCACTTTTGTCGATGCAGAGTTGCAACCTTTGAATCATTGAATCGTATGCACGTTTGTTTGTCACTGAATTTTAAACAAAATTCTTTATCTGAACATTGCATGATACAAGGTGGACAATCTTTTGACGAAGGCGAATCGTTTCTAACTTTATTAGTTAAGAAGATATGAAGGTCGAATTTGAGTTTTTAAATTGATTTCAGTTTGATAGTTTTTGAGATATTGAGCTTACAAATTCATTTGTCCGCGCTTTAAGGGCTTTAACATTAAAGTGTATAAAAAGACACTTTTACCGAATTTCGATTCTTTTTCATTAACAAACAATGTCCGCGACAGACGTCTGTCTTCCGTTCTAGCCAAATTATGCGAATGGGTTAAACAATGGACGATGTTCCTACATGAAAATTTCTCCTGAATGATGGGAAAGAATGATAGGAACTTACCACAAAAGGGGGTTTGGAGGGAGTCTCATTTGTGACGTTCAAAGGAAGACCTTCCTCGTCGAAGGACGAACTTGCCGCGGAGTGTGGTGCCACTGGATAAAGCAGTTTGTAGACCAATTTCTGGGTCCAAAGGTGTTTCATGTCTGCGTCTTGTTGCATTGTTTCTGCAGCATTCGCCAGGCTTCCGCCCAGCAGGGCAAACAAACAAAATCGTAGCAACATCGGATAAATTTCACGGTCTTGACTTATGTTGCAACTTATCTCCGGTATTTTTCTGCGCGCCTCCTTTTATAAGTTCTCACGGAGATCCCCTCCCCTCCGCCTCTTTAATAAAATCTCATCCTCTTCTTTATTAACGTGTTTCGTCCTCTTCTAACCTGAAATGTTTCAATCTTGAGAATTTCGTTCCCGGCGTGGATACTTCGTTATCTATTTTCCCGTTTTATCGGGAAACATGGGGACAGCTTTACACAAATGAAACTTCGCAGTTCTCCGTTAGAGTAAGGTCCCGTATAACGAGCTGACGATATCGCGACGACTTCTCTCTATATAATAAAATGCGGGAATACTCTGATAACGCGATTTCATACAACGCACTATGTAATAAACTGCGGGAATTTCCTGATAACGCGATTTCGTACAACGCGGTCCTCGTACAACGCGTTATACAATAAAATGCGAGTATTTCCTGATAACGCGATTTCATACAACGCGGTCCTCTTACAACGCGCTATATAATAAAATGCGGGAATTCCCTGATAACACGATTTCATACAACGCGCTATATAATAAAATGCGGGAATACTCTGATAACGCGATTTCATACAACGCACTATGTAATAAAATGCGGGAATTTCCTGATAACGCGATTTCGTACAACGCGGTCCTCGTACAACGCGTTATATAATAAAATGCGAGTATTTCCTGATAACGCGATTTCATACAACGCGGTCCTCTTACAACGCGCTATATAATAAAATGCGGGAATTCCCTGATAACACGATTTCATACAACGCGCTATATAATAAAATGCGGGAATACTCTGATAACGCGATTTCATACAACGCACTATGTAATAAAATGCGGGAATTTCCTGATAACGCGATTTCGTACAACGCGGTCCTCGTACAACGCGTTATACAATAAAATGCGAGTATTTCCTGATAACGCGATTTCATACAACGCGCTATATAATAAAATGCGGGAATTCCCTGATAACACGATTTCATACAACGCGCTATATAATAAAATGCGGGAATACTCTGATAACGCGATTTCATACAACGCACTATGTAATAAAATGCGGGAATTTCCTGATAACGCGATTTCGTACAACGCGGTCCTCGTACAACGCGTTATACAATAAAATGCGAGTATTTCCTGATAACGCGATTTCATACAACGCGGTCCTCTTACAACGCGCTATATAATCAAATGCGGGAATTCCCTGATAACGCGGTCCTCGTACAACGCGCTATATAATAAAATGCGGAAATTTTCCCGATAACGCGATTTCATACAACGCGGTCCTCGTACAACGCGCTATATAATAAAAATCCGGGGATTCCCTGATAAAGCGATTTCATACAACGCGGTCCTCGCATAACGCGCTATATAATAAAATACGGAAATTTCCCGATAACGCGATTTCATACAATGCGGTCCTCGTACAACGCGCTATATAATAAAATGCGGGAATTCCCTGATAACGTAATTTCAGACAACGCGTAACATATTAACCGCGTTATACGGGAGTCTACTCTACAGTAAAGTCTCTTTTTATGCGGTGGATAAGTTAAACAGAAATTTGCATAAAAAACCGCAGAAAAAAGATCTAACTTTCTTTGTAAAATTAGGGATAATTTGTTGAAATACCAGCAACAAAATAGCGTTAACTTATATACATTCAGTTGTTTTGTTTTGTTTTGTTTCTGCATAAAAAGATTTTAAATCCGAACGAGAAAAGCTTGATTTGTGTGTGGGAATTATTCTATTCTCTCTTAATTGCCAACAGAAAAACATAAAAAGAACGAAAATAAGTGGATAAGCGTTTTACGCTGTTCAAACTTTCTCGATTTCTTGGATTACTTAGTTTTTCATGGTTTTTTGCTTCGCCGCACAACTTCAAAGTCGCATTGAAAAGAGATGCATAAAAAGAGACTCGACTGTACTTCGATTTGAATAGCTACACTTCCCATTAACCGAAAACAGGATAATATTATATAATACATAACTAATACATATAATACAAATTATCTATCAAAAATATCTACCTCTATTTACTAGAAAATGATTGTTCTTACGCCTACGTTTATTTACGTAATATTTTCCTTTCTTTTACTTAAACTACGCCGAAAATTTCTTAAAACGACATCTTTTTAAACCGTTTTTTAAATAACAAATTTTGCAGTCCTATAAATATTACCACGCATTAATAAATATTATAAAGTGGGCCGCATGCGACCCACGCGGCTTGAACGGAAAGTCACCGAAAATCGGTCTCCCACGGAACGTGTTTCATTATTTTTACGGATTCATTCCGAATCGTGACGTTATTGGATTCGAGAAAATGTGGAGACGAGAGATTAACGTTTTATGTATAGTCCAGTAAGCAGTCTGTGAAATCACTGTTCTTTAATCAATAAAAACACTGTTCGAACGAAGAAATTATCAACATCGAGAAGACCTTTAACCATAATTATGTTAACGATAAATAAGCAGCTGGACGAAGTTAATTACTCTTCTGTGCAAGAGTTTCTCATTCCTTTCATTAACACCGCCAGCTATTGTTTCCCGCTGAAAAGGAGACAAATCTACAATAAAATATATCATATCGTTAATTCGATATTAAATATTTCTAATATTATCTCCTTGCGACGAGAGTTTGCCAGTTGCGTATGAGATTTTTATCGAGATTTTGAAAAAGCGTATTACAGACACAACTAATTCTGTAGCAAACAATTTTTAGATGCGATGGTCGACGCGTTTTACAAAAAAGGGGTTTAAAATTAGACGCGATTTCCATTCTTTTATGCATCTTTCGCTGTAAAACGTGAAGTCAGCGGAATTCGAGTCCGCGCGCTTTGAGCCGGGAACCAGAGTTGCGTATACCAGTAGCGTATCAACAATTACAGTCACCCTGTGACAAGAAAGCAGTGGAATGGCTGAAATAATTCAGCACAGCTGAGATTAACTCATAAAAAGACTTAACCCTTTCTTTTCATTCTTTGTCAGTAGTAGTCTATCATAAGAGATATCTAGTACCAGTATTATTAACTAAAATTAAAATTAATTTGCTAAAATCTACCAAAATCGAGTACTCCATCATGGAAATATATTCTCATTGTTTCAATCAAATCTAAGATTAATCCGTTGCCCTCGGAGGCGACTCTCAGTCGCCACTCAGTTTACCGGGACACCTCGAGTGTCGACTGAGAGGCTACATCAAGATTATCTCCAGTTTAATGTCGCCTCTCAGTCGCCACTCGCATTTCCGCAATAAACCGAGTGCCAACTGAGTCGACTTCGAGTGGAAAGCGTTAAATCACCGACAACTGAAGAAAATCTTTGTGTCGCCTCTCAGTCGCCACTCGAGTTGCCACAATCAACTGAATGGCGACTGAGAATCGCCTCCGAGTGCAAAGAGTTTATGAACTTTGGAGGTTAGGTTAGGAAAAACGATTTGCATTCGCATCTGCTATTTAAGACGATAAAATAACAACGAATACTAACATAAATGACTACTAATTTCTTTAGTTTCTTATTATTTTATTCCTGTTTAGCGACGGTTTTCAAACCGTGTTATCCGAAGTTTTTCCGACGTTTATTAACCTAATGTTAGCTAATCAATTTGTTCTTAAAATTCCGTCGAAAAACTCCGCAAATCCATCGCAGATGAAAGCGAAGTTGAATCACTTTGCAGTAATTTGAGCAAAGTTCTCCGGTAAAACACGATACGGGGAGCCAAGCTGACATTAAAGGGTTATCAATATTTGTGCACGATATTTTCTTTGCGTTGACATCCCTGCCAGCCAATACTGCACTGCTATTTTTAACTATTACTTTGGTATTTTAAATCACAACATTTCTAAATGATTTCGCTATATATAGGTTCTGCGGTGTTAGAACTAACTTCAAGGCAGTGCTGCGCCTTACTTCAAGTTATTCGAATGGAATCGCTATCTTAGGTTCATCGGTGTTTAACCTTTTTGATACGGCTTTGTTTTTCGAATGGCGAGCCGTGAATACGTTGACACTGTGAGGAACAATTATGACGCATAAACATTGTTGTATCCTAAACAAAGTTTAGGTTAGAAAAGGGATCTTACAATTAGGAGGATTGCTGGGAATATGAGGAAAAGGGGAAAGAAAGGGTTTTTCGTCTTGGAACCGTCGCAGACTCATCAGTACGGCTGATGCGAACGGTTCCTGCCTTTTTTTGTTGTAAAATATGTTTATTGATGCCAAATTACAATTATATTTACAGTGGTGATAAGAAAGCTAAATGTGTAAAAGGGTTAACAAGGGGTTAGGGTTACTTATAGACTTAAGACTCTGCGACGAGTACTGCAAGGGTCTCCGAAACCTGCGTCGAATGGAACATAACCTCTTCACGCCTTTGGTCAAATATGTGAACAGTTAATTTACGACTTACAGAAAAGATATTTCCATTTGCGAAACCGTTGCAGTAATAAATGTGCAATATTTACGAAATTTGCTAACCAGAAAATAATTCCCAATTGTCATAAAGTAAATAAAAACGCTTCTTATATATTTTTTAATATCACTATTCAGGTAGTGGCACCAACAATACGTCCCTGGAGAGGTTAAATTTCGCGCCTCGGTGCCATTTAAAAGTTTCAGGCATTCCAACCTCTAATGACGAAGGACTTTTCAGGGATTCACATTAATTTCGTGTATAATTCATTCATTCTATGCGCATGCGTGTAGTAAAAGCACATTACGTGCTAATCAACTGTTTCGTAAGCATGATCGTCTTTATTTTTCAACTTTTATGCCGCATTTGATTGGCTATCCGATGTATGACTGGATATCAGCTATCTAAATTCGGAAGAAGATAAAAGAATTGCACTAATTGAATGATAGTAATTGAAAGATAACACGAAAGAATCGTGAAGTCGAATGACATAACGCATTAATGTAAACAATTTAACGAAGTTTAATCCGATTGAACAGTCGACGCCGTTCGGCAAATATGAACGTTACATGTTTCATGGACTTTTTACGAGGTATCGTATAACACGGATTTCGATTTGAACACCACTGGCGTCTAAACAGTTTCCTTTCTTTTTCACCGTCTGCTCGCTGACTAAGAATGACTTGACTTCCGACATAAATCAGAACATTATCATCAGAAGGAAATTATCTCGGATCATTAATAATAATTGATGACTTGTAGAAGTATCGATGGGATATCGTTTGCTATGTCTATCTAAACTCTTTGCATTCTTTTGTCTCATCATTGCTCCAGATGCTCCAGACTAATTAATCAAACTGATTCAATTATTTCTTTCATTTTGTATCTTCCACTTTTCTTGATCTTGTGTTGCATGGATGTATGTCAGAGCTTCCTCGCTGAGTTCTGACTCACAAGGAAAGTTAGGGAATCCTCTCGGAAATCCAAACGTTTCGTCGAACAATTGGAATAAAGAAGTTTTCTTTTAAATTCTTGGCCTTATAAATAGACACCTAAAAACTATATAGTACATATTAGAAATCCAAGAAACTATGAAACTCTGCAGAAACGTGGAGCACTTCATTCTAATTCGGAAGCTATTTTTTGTTGGTGCTAAAAACGGTTTTTAGGGGTGAAATTATTGGAATCATTATTGGAAATTATTGGAATAACTTCCGAAGAAAAATTGTTTTTTTTCTTTCGTCTTCGGCGATTATCTCTAAAACGACGAGAGATATAAAGAAAAGGTTAAGTCATAATTTTATTGGTACTCTGGGTACCATAAAACTGCGTGATCGAAATTGCTCGATTATTACTGTTTCGCCATAGAATTAACAGTAAACTGATATAGGTTAGAAATCGTTGAATCACTAGTTTGAATCACCAAGATAGTTTTCCAATTTGTGTTATAACTTTGTAATAAAGTCTTATTGGACGACTTTCATACAAAAATTTTCCTGATTTTCATGCACGGAATACGCTGACAAGATTTGTCGGAAAAAACTCGGACACCCTGTATAACGCGCGTAATTCAAACCATTAATTAAATTACGCCATTCAGCAATAATTTATGTGCAAATAAATGTAAGATGCTAACCGAGTTAATATTATATAATATCTTCGGTAATTCTAAAGTTAATTGTCAATAATATTATTAACCCGCGTCCACAACGCATCGAATCAACCGACCGCCGCCATATTGTTGGGAGTGGAACATAACCTTACATTACACCAAGATATTATCAAAGTTACTTTATTGTAATACTATTGCATAGCGATTCTCATAATATTACAATGTAAGCGTAAAAATAATATCTCCAGTTGAGATATGAAAGGGTTCATATTTCAAAAATGTGATTGCAATGCCGAGGTTGGTACCCAGTTGGTGCTTCCAGGTTAAACGGTGACATTGAGCTCTTCCATTTGCTTATGGTAGACAACGACATCTTTCATGAAGATGTTGGAAACCTCGAAGTGATAAGGCACGACTGGTCTGTCGAGAGGGTAGCCCATTGGGTGTCCATCGACCACTGTTGGTCCCCAGATTGGAGAGTCCATCTTTATCATCTTGTTCTCATCCAAATGAGAAACAATGACGAAGAGCTTGAAAGGCATTCCTTCCTTTTTACCCTTTGGCAACATCAGACGGTCTGGGAATCCATATGATTTGTTGGAGTAGGTGAAGATTTCGCCGCCATCCAAACTCTTCAGGACCTTCTTGTAGAAAACGTCACTTGGCACTTCGTCAGGAACCACGAACATTGATTCGTGGCTGCTGCGTTCGATCTTGTTCTGCCCAGCTTTCACTGCGAACAGAATCATGGTGTTTTTTAATGTCACTAGTTGATTTCACTTCATATACGAGGCTGATAGTTCGAAGAAATTAGGATAGCGAAGTTAGAGGTTATGTCTGTTATTCGGAGAAAAGTTTAGTATACTCTCATGGCTCTATGTTTAACAGTAGAACCACCAAAGGTGCCAAAATTAATTGTCAGTCATTTTTAGTTCAGTTATTCGAACATACCACGACTCATTGTTTGAGATTTCATATAGTTTTAGAATATTTTATATATATGACGCGAGTAATTGGTATTTAACCCTTTAAGCAGGTATGAAGAGTTAACTTGTCATTGAATCATGCTTCTCGAGCACGCAGGACAAGTTAACTCGTCACAAAACCTCAAAAATGACCAACATAGACTATTCTCTGTTTAAAATAAGATTGCTTAGAGCTCGCGCAGTCGCCACGCCCTATTCTCCCCACCACTGCTTTATCCCCGCCTTCTGTGGCGTCACGGTGGGACTACGACCAATAGCGTGTTCGGAGCAGGGAGTAGTAGTGGGGGGTCTGCGCAGAACGTATGAAACTCGTCCGAGAGTCTGGCAATCTTATCTGAGATCCAGTATGAACTCATTTGAACACCTTAAGACGATGATTCGCATACTTACGGTCGAATTGGAATTCGTCCATTTCCAAGAAGTTCATGTAGTTCTTTTCGAAGGTGATTTCATGGCCGTGTTCGTCGAACTTGGGTCCAAGGAAAATGCGAACGAAGGCTTTCACGTTTTTGTCACTTTGAACGGTGATGTGGTAGCTGAATGGTTTGTGGTTCAATCTGTATTGGCGAGCCTTGATCAGATTGTTCTGAGCTTCTTCGTGGCTGCGAACTGAGACAGCGTTGTTAATCATTGACTCAAACATTTCGAAATAAGTTTGGAGCTTGTCAACTGTCACCGTCTCGATCTTCACGCCTGGGAAGCCAAGTTGTTCCTTCGTGTATCTCGGCAAATGGGAGCCATACCTGCAAGTTCAGTTCTTTTGTATCAATACTTCTTTTCTTCGGATCAACGCGAATGCATTGAACCTGTTCTTACACTTTTTGTTATTTCTCTTGTAATTATCAAAATTGCTAAACTTTAATAGAAGAAAAGAAAGTTTATGCTGCAGGTTTTTGAGAAATAATTTTTCCATAATTTTCTTAGTGCAATTCAAAGAAACAATGCTGCCAACAGTGCATTTCAAACGGAATAAAATTACCGAAACAAATCAGTTAGTCTTGAAGAATGTACGCCAGTGGTTTTGCTTTGTAAAATGTTCTCCCAGAATGAAAAATATGTTGCTGACGTTATTTTCAAATTTCGCGGGCAAGCAAGATGCCCCGCGCTGAATGGTGCGTTAGATGTTAACTGAAAAACGTATAAAATGAAATACTTACTGGTGGAAGTAATGGAGGATCATCTTATACATGCTGTAGAAGATCGGGTCCCTGGCGCTTGCGCTGTAAATTTCCAGGGCGCTTGGCACCATTTGATATTTCATATTTCCCTCCAATCCGAATCCAAGGACCTTCCTGCAGAGGGCGTCGAATTGGCCATAGAATACTTTGTTGACAGAATCAGCGTTTCCTTGGATGATGTTTCCGAGGATGTTCAAACCTTGCGGTGTGTAAATCTGAACATGCTCTCCGCTGGCATTAATGACGTAACCGACATCGATGGCGTTCGAGATCCTAGTATGGATGTCCTTCAATTGCTGCAATCCAACCAATCGTCTTTCATGTATTATACCAAGTATCCTTAACCCTTTCTATGCCGCTTTGCTTTCCGTTACTATGCATTCGCCCGTCGTAGTCGAACCACGAATACGTTGCAGATAACAGGCTATGCTCTGCTCGATCTAAGTTATGAATTAATGCGACATTTTTATGGGCGACTATAGTCGTTGTTGGTAGACAGCGATCGTTCAATGCTGGACGAATATACTCGTCATTGGGGTCACGGATTTCACGACAGACCGCTACTGTGACTGTTTTTCTTCAGGATATATGATGTCGGGCATTGTTTAGCATCATTTAACGGCATTGTATCCAACACAATTTTGTTATTCTCGTCATTTGTACCACGAATTTTGAATATTTATATTATTTTCTAGTGATAAGCTCTTATTATATTATATTATTATATTATGTGCACTCTTTATAAATAACAAAGCACGTAGAATGATAAAAAATGTTAGAAAACTGGTATAAAATCGATTAACATCGATCTACTTGTTCCGTTAACTTCGTCGGGCCACGCCATAAACGCATTCGCGTCGGGCCATTTTCATTCACGGAGTTTGGCTAAATAAAGTTATATCAACAAAAAATGCTATAAACACCGAGATACGACTTAGCCAAACAGTAATCCAACCTTTAGAGACCAAACTGTAACGTATTTAAAGACTAACATTCGAGTTATCCGAGTTTTGATCAAGAATCCCGAAGACTCACGTTCGAAATCCAGTCGAGTCTCTTTTTATGCGGTGTATACATTCCACAGAAGTCCGCATAAAACCCGCACAAAAAAGATACACCTTTCTTCGCGAAATTAGGGACAACTTCTCGAGACACCAGCAGCGTGGAAGAGTTAACTTACACCTATTCAGTGGTTTTGTTTTGTTTATCCATAAAAAGATTTTAACAAAACTTCCTAGAATTCGTGGATAACTGATTTCTTCTTGCTTCGTTGCTTCACCGCGTAACTTCAAAACCGTGTTCAAAAGGGTCTCGAATGTATTGAGGATTAAGTGTGAAACATTTACCTGGACATAGTGGTTCATGTGAAGAGGGACCTTCTCGCCAACTGCTCTTTGCGGGAAAGGAAGTCCGTTGTGGAAGTGCATGGTTGGATAGTATCCGGTGGCAATACGGTCATCAACATCCACGTAGTCAATTTCTGGCATATCGTTGACAAGCCTTTCCATGTAGTATCTCACCAGCATTTGCTTGTGGATGAAAAAGTACAACTGTCCTCTGATATGGTCGTCCAACTTGTATTCTGCACTGTTCATGAATGAAGGGAAGTCATGGTTCGCCAGGAAGTAAAACGCGTTCAAACCAACGTCTTCCGTGAAGTACGAGATCTTCTGTTCGGGAACGTTGTGCCTTGTGGCGTACCAACCGCTGTAGTTCGCAGGAACAACGTGGACATTGACACCAGCGACGGTTTTCTTTGCACCTGAAAGATATCACTTTGAAATATCATTTCTGCCATTCTGAAAATGATCTGATCATCGGAGGAATCCTTCTCGGCTATTCATTTTTGTTCACACTCTGTTACCTAACTTGTTTGATTCTAAAAGGTGTTAGCATTTCGCGAAACTAGGGAAATGCTAGTATAATGAAGCTAGGGGATGCTGGGAAGTGTTGGGTGCAGAGAATTTTGTTGAATTGTAAGAAGAAGAGGAATTGTGGAAAGATGATTACGCACCTACGTCACCCATGGCGATTTCGTAAGCCTGATGCAAGGTTTCGTCGTTGAAGAAGAAGTGTGGCAGGACTTCGTAGAGTGGTGGGATCTTCATGTGCTTGGTTTCAGGATGATGAATCACTGCAACACTGAGGACGTAGATGAACATCTGCTCGTTTACGTGGAATCTGGCCCACACAGCGGTGTTGTAAAAGGTTTCAAAGTCCTTGGCGTTGTAAAGAACTCGGAAGAGGACGACAGCCTGGTGGTGGACTTCATGGTTCATCATAGAGACGACATGGCCGCGTGGCAGCATTCCATGTTTCAGGAGTTCGAGGAACTCGAGCACGACTTTCTGCCATTTTAAAAAGGATCTTTATATAATCGGCCAGCCGTATGAGTATAATTAACACCGTGCATTCGGTGGCGACTGTCAGTCGCCATTCAGTTTATTGCGGCAACTCGAAAGGCGACATTTTTTCAGTTATGTTTTATTATTAGACGTTAAATGACAAGCAACTGGAGTAAGTTCTATTGTCGCCTCTCACTCGCCACTCGAATCATGGCAAGAAACTGAGTGGCGACTGAGAGTCGTCTTTTTAGTGCAAAGGGTTAATACTCCTGAAATGAGTGTCACGTTTGCACATTTTAATTTCAAATATTAACTCTTTGCATTCGGTGGCGACTGAGAGTCGCCCTTTTAGTGCAAAGGGTTAATACTCCCGAAATAAGTGTCATGTTTGCACATTTTAATTTCAAATATTAACTCTTTGCATTCGGTGGCGACTCTCAGTCGCCATTCAGATTATTGCGGCAACTCGAGTGGCGACTAAAAGGCGACATTTCTCCAGTTACATTTTATTATCACACGTTAAATGACAAGCAACTGGAGTAAGTTTTAATGTCGCCTTTCAGTCGCCACTAGAATCACGGCAAGAAACTAAGTGGCCACTGAGAGTCGCCCTTTTAGTGCAAAGGGTTAATACTCCCGAAATAAGTGTCACGTTTGCACATTTTAATTTCAAATATTAACTCTTTGCATTCGGTGGCGACTCTCAGTCGCCATTCAGATTATTGCGGCAACTCGAGTGGCGACTAAAAGGCGACATTTCTCCAGTTACATTTTATTATCACACGTTAAATGACAAGCAACTGGAGTAAGTTTTAATGTCGCCTTTCAGTCGCCACTAGAATTACCGCAAGAAACTGAGTGGTGACGCAATAAACACTGTGCAATTATGTACCAACTCAATAAGTAGTACCTCGTAGTTCGAAAACCCGTTCGAACTATGAACCATTCGAAATCCGAATAAAGATTTTAGATCTCATATCTTTCAATATTAATCACTTAGAAAAAATTCAACAAAATAATAAGATATTTATTCTATTAATGTTCACTATTACAACATAAAAATAGAAGTGAAGAATAACTGTTTAACATAAAAATCACAAACACGAAAATATTGTTTATGGACTATAGTTCGAACTTAGAAACGACGTTCGAACATCGAATCAAATTTCATGATTTTGCAAGCGTTTGAACTCTGGAAACTTCGAAGTTCGAGGTATACAGTTTGACTTACCTGGTCTTTGAACTTGTCAAGGTTGTCAGCGAGACTGAAACTCCTAGCCTTTTCGTAGAGCTCTGGGTGATAGACAGTCGGTTGGTCCACATGCCAAAATAGTTCGTAGATATTTTTTTGCTTGGTAAGGAAAGTTTTGTCAGCCGTGTATCTCGGCAGGTGCAATGCCTGGGCCAGGCAAATACACGCCAGTAAGCAAAGAGCGAACTTCATGTTAATTGATCTCTGAGCGCAATTCACGCTTCGATTTGCTTAGGATCCGTGCCCCATATATATACCAACTTAGACTGACCAATATCGCCTGATAAACTCTCCCGAAATCAGAATTTCGGCGAAAGGTCGAACGGGTATCGATGATTAGTTGCGGATCTGCAGTCCACTTGTTTTCAACGATTCCTGTTGGTAATGCTATTTGATTAATATGTCGATTGCCGTGGAAGTCATCGGTGACTAATTATTAATATTATTAAATTATGAATATTATTCAAATTCGAATCAAATATATCGCTAATATTCGTCGAATTTGCAATATTTTTAAGGTTAAGATGACGATGTAAAGTAACCAATGTATCGTAGAGCGCTTAAACAGTTTTATTTGTAGACGTTATATAGACGTCGCGGACGCGTATCGCGAGGTATCGTATAACACGGATTTCGGCGCGGCACTCAACGTGTTAAACAGTTTTAATTGTAGACGTTCTAGAGACGTCATGGACATCGTAATGCGAGGGTTCGTATAACACGGATTTGGCGCAGCACTCAACGTGTTAAACAGTTTTATTTGTAGACGTTCTAGAGACGTTACGGACGCATATTTCGAGGTATCGTATAACACGGATTTCGGCGCGGCGCTCGACATGTTAAACAGTTCTATTTATGGACGTTCTAGAGACGTTACGGACGCGTATTTCGAGGTATCGTATAACACGGCGCGGCGCTAACCGTGTTAAACAGTTTCATTTGTAGACGTTCTAGAGACGTTATGAACGCGTATCGCGAGGATTCGTATAACACGGATTTCGGCGTGGCACTCAACGTGATGAACAGTTTTAATTATAGACGTTCTAGAGACGTTACGGACGCGTATCGCCAGGTATCGTATAACACGGATTTCGGCGCGGCGCTCGACGTGTTAAACAGTTTTATTTGTAGATGTTATATAGATCTTACGGAGGTGTATCTGAAGGTATCGTATAACACGGATTTCGGCGCGGCGCTCTGGCGTGTTAAACAGTTTCATTTGTAGACGTTCTAGAGACGTTACGGACGCGTATCTCGACGTATCGTATAACACGGATTTCGGCACGTCGCTCAACGTGTTAAACAGTTTTTCTAGTATTTGTAGACGTCATGGAGACGTTATATAGATGTTACGAAGATGCATCGCGAGTTCTCGTATAACACGAATTCCGACATGGCGCTGAACGCGCTAACACGTCTAAAAAGAAAATTGTTTAAGCGCTCTACTATATATCGTTTACTTTCAATCATTATCGCATACAAATATATAAATTTAAATATATTAAATATTGTAATCAATAGTTTATTTGTTGGTCCAATAATAATTTCTATGTGTTTGATGGGTATCAGCTATAAGTAGACCAAATGTGGTATATTAAATATTGAAAATATTCTTTATCTATAATTATTGATTGGTCCTAATTGTATATTAACTATGCTTTTTGGGTACGGCTATATTTTATTTTATTTTATTTTATTTTATTTTATTCTATTTTATTATATTTTACTTTATTTTACCAAATATTTGGTCTAAAATATAGCCGTACCCAAAAAGCATAGTTAATATTGAAAATATATCAAAATATTGAAAATTTTCCGAAAATTAGCGATATATTTGATCCAGGTTTTAGTAATATTGGAATCGTATAAACATATGCCATATAAGTTCGATGTAATAAACAAATTAAAGATTACAAGTTGCATCGCTCAATTTTATCTCACGCGTTATTAAATTATGTTAATTATGCACAATAATTAACTATTTTCTAACATAACTATTTGTATAACAATTCTTAATAATTCTTAATATAAATATAGCATAATTACTAATATAAAGGATAAACTTGTAATAAAATGATTACAAGGAGGAATAACGTAATCATAAAATTAGCTTTGACATCGGATTCTCGCAATTAATAATATTTCTGAATTATTAACATTCGTCCTTCAGCGATCGAAATCAGCCTGCATGCCGGATTTCGCGGGGTCAAAGGTGACGGAGGTGATTCGATTGTCGAAATGACTTTTTTCCCACTTTTTTTCGTGATGTCGATTAACGGGCATAACTATAAATCACATATCAAGCCTCGTATCGAAAGCAAACACTTTCCCTTTTTTGCTTTCATTTCTTTGTTATAATTAAATGTTTACGTAACATTACGCGATTCAGCATTATCGCGAGTTCATTGCATACTTCATTTCAGAAGTCTACAGTCGAGTCTCCTCTTAAGCGTATCTTTTTAATGCGGTTCCGAAGATTACACGGTGAAGTAAAAAAACAAGGGAAAATAAGTAATCCAAGAAATCTAGGAAGCTTTAACAGCGTCCATTTATTTATTTACTTTATTCATTTTATTTGTTCATTTATTTTAGACGTCCATAGACGTAAGAACAATCATTTTCTAGTAAATAGAGGTAGATATTTATGATACATAATTTGTATTATATGTATTAGTTATGTATTATATAATATTATCCTGTTTTCGGTTAATCGTAAGAGTAGCCATTCAAATCGAAGTACAGTCGAGTCTCTTTTTATGCATCTCTTTTCTATGCGACTTTGAAGTTGTGCGGTGAAGCAAAAAACCAAGAAAAACTAAGTAATCCAAGAAATCGAGAAAGTTTTAACAGCGTAACACGCTTATCCACTTATTTTCGTTCTTTTTATGTTTTTCTGTTGGCAATTAAGAGAGAAGAGAATAATATCCACACAGAAATAAAGCTTTTCTAGTTCGAATTTCCACTCCTTGTTTTGCATAAACAAAACGAAACAACTAAATTCGTGCGAATTCCCTCTTTTCTGCTGCTGATATCTCGAGAAATTGTTTCTAATTTTACGAAGAAGGCTATTTTTATGCGGATTTCTGTGTGTTCTAAAAGTGGCGCAACTCCATTTTTCGAACGTTCTTACCTTCACAAAGTTATACTTTATTTAAAAAAACCTTGTAAAAATAAAAGGTATGCAGGAAATGGGCCAATAAACGGGAAAAGGAAAATCGAATATACAGGTTATCCCGCTTGAGTGCCAGACGGCGCCATCGCGCTTCACCGATTCCACGTAGAAAAATGCCGGCGGATGTGGCAAGGAACTTCCGTCTCAAGTTTTTAAAAGGCGATACAAACCCATACGTTTAATAAACATCATTCTTTTGATACGTTCCTTTGAAGTGCGATCCTTCGCATTAAAAGGGACGAGAAGGAAGTAAACGTACTCGGCATCTGTGAGTAAAGACGAAGTAAACGAAGTACAATTACACGAAAGACGACGAGCGCGGTCGCGCCGTCTGGCACTTTTCCGCCGTATTTTTACAGAGACCCGCGTCACTCGCAATGTAACTGAGTTCAAGTAGATAAAGAAACTTCAGATAAACTTATGTCGGACAATGCTTTGTTGTAAACTTATAAGCGTTCATTTAAAACTTTGTGTTTGATTCCTAATCGAATCTGGCTCAAACTCCGAAGTGGTTAACCTCACTTTCTGAAAATTTGCCGATGTTACTGCCGCAGCGCATGATTGGTGCTTAACGTTTCGTAATCAGTCATTTTCGGAATGTTTTGTTGGCGGAGTTTGTCACTTTGGCTGTTGAGCGGGTCAATTAGCGCATTCCTGGTAATTAAGACGGAATGTGTAACGATTGTATTTATTTCTTTATCTATTTATATCAAACACATTAATTAAATACTACTATTTTTGTGATTTTAAACTATTAATATGTTACATTAGTACTTATCTCGTATTATCTTAAATCTTATTTTATATTTTATATTTTATATTTATATCATCTTTTTTTCTCTCACTATTGTTATACTAAGTTCTGTTCCCTTCTTTCCGTTTTAACAGACAAATTTATCGACTGAAAAGGATAACGACTGTGTTATCGAAACGTTTCGTCGAAGTATTTAAATAAAGAAGTTTTCTTCTAATTTTTTTTTGGCCTTATTAATAGCCGCAGAAAATTACACACTACATATTAATAATATTACGGCCAACCTCAACCTTCAAGAAAATTAAGACGGAAGTAATTTCGGGGAAAATCTCAGGAGCCATCATTCGAATCATTCTGAGCGGAAATGTGTGGGTAATTCTTTGCCTCGGTGTCAGAAAAGAATACCGACGTTTTTTTAGTGAATCAGGGCGGCAACGTAATCCTTTATTGACATTCAACAAGATTATTACATCTAACGCTGAAAGTATAGCGTGAAAGATGTCGGAAAGTCTTTGTTTGCTAGGAACAAATAATAGTAAATGATAACAATAACAAATAATAATAATAACAAATAATAATAATGGTAAATAATAATAATAACAAATAATAATAATGGTAAATAATAATAATAACAAATAATAATAATGGTAAATAATAATAATAACAAATAATAATAATGGTAAATAATAATAATAACAAATAATAATAGGGGTAAATAATAATAATAACAAATAATAATAATGGTAAATAATAATGGTAAATAATAATAATAACAAATAATAATAATGGTAAAGAATAATAATAACAAATAATAATAATGGTAAAGAATAATAATAACAAAAAATAATAATGGTAAAGAATAACAATAACAAATAATAATAATGGTAAATAATAATAATAACAAATAATAATAATGGTAAATAATAATAACAACAAATAATAATAATGGTAAATAATAATAATAACAAATAATAATAATGGTAAATAATAATAACAAATAATAATAATGGTAAATAATAATAATAACAAATAATAATAATGGTAAATAATAATAATAACAAATAATAATAATGGTAAATAATAATAATAACAAATAATAATAATGGTAAATAATAATAATAACAAATAATAATAATGGTAAATAATTTAGTTTAAAATAATAATAATAGTAAATAATTTAGTTTAAAATAATAATAAATGCTAGTTTAGTAATAATAATGCAATAATAATAATAAATAATTTCGTTTAAAATAAGAATAATAAGTAATAGTTGAATTATATTATTATATTTCATAATAATATTCAATAATATTATTAGAATTGTAATTACTTTGTTTTAATTTAAATATCAGCGAGAATCTGGGCCCAAAAAAGCGGTTGTTGATGCAGGAAATATAAAGTCACTCTTTTTTTCAAACAAACTTATTTGACAAGTTTTTCGAAAAATGTCAAAAGAGTTCTGGCTACTTCTTTTTGAATAGAATAACGTGACGTTGTTTCCAAAATTGTATCAATGTCCCTGGGAAAAATGGACATTTTTTATAAACAAAAATTTGGTTCTTTTTGAGAGTGTCTTTATTTAGTCTGACGAGGAGAGTTTGTCATTTGGGTTTGAAATTCTTTTACGAGATTTTGAAGAATCGTATTATGGACAGAATTAATTCTGTAGCAGACAATTTTGACTAATTTTATTAAAAAAGGGGTTCAAAATTGGACGCGGTTTCCATACAATTATGCATCTTTCGTTGTACAACCTGACGTTAGCGGAATTCGGGTTCGAGTGCTGTGACCCGGGCGTTTTGCGTTCCGCTAACTTCACGTTATTAATTCTATCCTATTACGAACAATGCAAAATTTTAATTGAGTATAATTCTTCCAAAATGGACGAACATGTTGCTAGGCTTTGAGATTCTGTCAACAAATATCAGTCAAAGTTCATTTAAAATTCTTTATTCCAAGGATCCATCACAGCAAAATGTGAAAAGCACTGTACCAACTGGTATTTAAATAATATTAATATTATCCTATCATGAATATTTCCAAATTATAACTGAGTATGATTATTCTAAAATGAATGAACATATTGGTTTCAGAAAATATCAGTAAAAGTTCATTTAAAATCCTTTATTCTAAGAATCCGTCACAGCAAAATGTGAAAAGCACTGTGCCAACTGGTATTTAAATAATATTAATGTCATCCTATCATGAATATTTCCAAATTATAACTAAGTATGATTATTCTAAAATGAATGAACATATTACTAGGGTTTGGTATGGTTTCAGAAAATATCAGTAAAAGTTCATTTAAAATCCTTTATTCTAGGAATCCATCATAGGAAAATGTGAAAAGCACAGTAGACAAGAAAATAGCGGTGGGAGAAGTTGGCTTAGAAGCTTGGCTTTCCCTTCTCTTCCTTGGTGTGGTAGATGTACACATTCTTGAAGAACATGTTGGGTGTCAAGAACTGGTAGGCGTATACCGGTCTGTCCAATGGGAAGCCGAATGGTTTGCCATCGAACCATTCTTTTCCGAAGACTGGAAGCTGTAGTTCGTAACCTTTGCCTTCCTCGTACGAGCTTATGTAGAAGAATAATTTGTACATCATTCCTTCCGGTTTTCCCTTGGGAAGGACTAGACGTTCAGGGAAACCAAAGGTCTTCTCGTAGTAAGTGAATGGCTCGCTTCCGGTGATTGCCTTCTGGAGTTTCTTGTAGAAGATGTCGCTAGGTGTCATGTCCGGCATCGTCAAAGTGGAGTCCGTGCTGCGGCGTTCGATGTTGTTGTTTCCGGAGTGGACTGTGAAACAAGTGGAACGTTTTCGTAAGATAGAAGTTGTTTCCGGTTTAAATTAGACTAGTTGTCAGTTATTTCTGAACTAGATTCAATTAGGACATGGATTCGTGCAAGATATATTAAACAAAATAGTTATTAGATCCAAGTTGAGGTTAGACGAACAGTTAGAGTTAATAATGAAACTGAATTATATCTTGTCACGTGTGGAGTCGTAAATAACATTGTATTATTCCAAAAGAACCCTTTGCAGTCGGAGGCGATTCTCAGTCGCCACTCAGTTTATTGTGGCGACTCGAGTGGCGAGTGAGAGGCGACACAAAGATTTTCTTCAGTTGTCGGTGATTTAACGCTTTCCACTCGAAGACGACTCAGTTGGCACTCGGTTTATTGCGGAAATGCGAGTGGCGACTGAGAGGCGACATTAAACTGGAGATAATCTTGATGTAGCCTCTCAGTCGACACTCGAGGTGTCCCGGTAAACTGAGTGGCGACTGAGAGTCGCCTCCGAGGGCAACGGATTAATCTTAGATTTGATTGAAACAATGAGAATATATTTCCATGATGGAGTACTCGATTTTGGTAGATTTTAGCAAATTAATGTTGATTTTAGTTAATAATACTGGTACTAGATATCTCTTATGAAAGACTACTACTGACAAAGAATGAAAAGAAAGGGTTAAGTCTTTTTATGAGTTAATCTCAGCTGTGCTGAATTATTTCAGCCATTCCACTGCTTTCTTGTCACAGGGTGTCTGTAATTGTTGATACGCTACTGGTATACGCGTCAAACATGAGTATCCCAAATAACCATTTTCTAAAAAGCAGTTTTTGTACAAAACATAACTAATAGTCAATTAACTCTGAAAATCCGTAATCAAAAGAAGCCACGATGACGTAAGTAAAGGTAGGGTTCTACCAAACGTGAGAGAACTGATCTGATGTTTTATGTTAACCTCGTCACTGTTGATAGTCCGAGAGAATACTAAAAAGTTAGCGTTACTGAAAAATGACGACTGCGTCGTGAAAAATGATGAAAATGAAATTCGAATGGGCTTTCTTCACCCATGATAGCCATTAACCCTTTCGCGTCGGGACATTTCTAGCTGAATGTTACACGCGGCTTCGCCAATTTGCGGAATCTTGCTAGATAAAGTTATGTGGACACAGAATGTTGTACTCAAACGCTTTGAGACCGAAGTGTAACACATGTAAAGACTCACATTTGAGTTATCCGGGTTCTAAAGAATCCGAAAGACTCACATTTGAGTTGATCAGCGTTCTAAAGAATCCGAAAGACTCACATTTGAGTTGATCCGGGTTCTAAAGAATCCGAAAGACTCACATTTGAGTTGATCCGGGTTCTAAAGAATCCGAGAGACTCACATTTGAGTTGATCCGGGTTCTGAAGAATCCGAAAGACTCACATTTGAGTTGATCCGGGTTCTAAAGAATCCGAAAGACTCACATGTGAATCATCCGGTGCGAATGTAAGGGTTCAAGAACATTGAGCACAAACAAAAGATGAACTTACGGTTTACAACAAAGTTGTCCAGTTGGACGAAGTACTTGTAGTACTTGGAGAGGTAGGACAAGTCTTCAGGATATTCACTGAAGACTGGTCCAAGGAAGACTTTGATTGTAGCCTTGGTTTCTTTGTCGCTGTTTACGTTAATTTGGTAGGTGTATGGTTTGTGGTTCAAGCAGTAACGGCGAGTCTTCACGCGGAGGGACATTCCTTCCCTGAAGCTTTCCACGGAAAGTGCGTTGTTGATGAAGGCATCACAGTAGTCGAAGTATGTCATCAGTTTGTCAACGTTTACGTTCTCGATCTTGACACCGCTGAAGATCAGCTCGTTCTTAGTATATTGGGGCATGTTTGCCTTGTATCTGGAACAAAGAGTTTTGTTCGGAATCATTTACTCCTAGGATCCCGTTGGAGTCTAGTGGACATCAGAATGATGATCACAGAAAAAGGGTTCTTGTCTATGCTTAGAATAAGTTGAACAGACCTGAAGAAGTAGTTCATGATTCTCTTGTAAAGTCTGTAGAAGGCTGGGTCTCTCATGGAAGTACTGTAGCATTGAAGGGCGCTTGGGATGACCTTGTTCTTGTCTTCGAAGTCCAGGTTGAAGCCAAGGATGTCGCGAGCAAGAGCATCGTACATTCCGTAGAATCTTCGGTTGCAAGAGTCGACATTACCTTCGATCAAGTTTCCAAGAATGTTCAGACCTTCGGGGCTGTAGATGTTGATTTGCTTGCCAGCTGTATCGTAGACGAAGCCAGAGTCGATGGCGTTCATGATGCGGTTCTCCAAAATGTCGACTTCCTGGAACAGGATATTCACTCATCTTATTGGGTCTTCACTTTCGATAAATAGTATTCGATAGCATTAACAACCTTCAAGACTACATTTTAACACTTTGCACTCGACAGGCGACTGAGAATCGACTCTAGAGTACTGCAATAGACTAAGTGGCGACTGAGAATCGCAAGAATTCGCTAAGAATTCCATTTCGACCGTAATTATGCGAATTATCTTCTTAGGTATTCAAATTAGTTTATACTGGATCCCAGGATAGATTGCCAAGATCTCGGACGAGTTTCGTTCGTTGTGCGCATCCCGCCACTACCATTCCCCGCTCCGAACACGCTATTGGTCTTAGTCCCACTGCGGCGTTACGGAAGGCGGGGATAAAGCAGTGGGCGCATTTGTTGCGCGCATCCCCCTCACTACCGTTCCCTGCTCCGACCACGCTATTGGTCTTAGCCCCACTGTGACCTTACAGAAGGCGGGTCTAAAGCAGTGGTGGGAAGAAAAGGCACGCAGGGAGTGCGCGAGCTCTTGGCAATCTAATCTGACATCCACTATAGAGTTGTTGCGTTTTAATGTTTCTAATACTTCCGAGTTACGATGCTTTGCTCTTTTGAGTATTTCACTTACCTTAAGGTACTTGTATTTGTAGTAAGGAACGTTAGAGTAGCGAGATCTTTGTGGCAAGGGGATTCCATTCTGGTACATCAAAGTAGAGTAGTATCCGGGGTAGAAAGGCTTGGTCCAAGCAAAGTCTTCGACCTTACCAAGATCATTGGATATACGCTCCAGTTGGTAACGAGCAATCAATTGTTGGTGAGTGTAGTAGTAGAAGGATCCGCGTAGTTCATGTGGCATATTGTATTCCTTGCTGTTCAGCCAGAATGGGAAGACTTGCCGGAAGTAGTAGTAGAAACTGTTCAGACCGTAATCCTCCATGAAGTAGTCCAGTTTGTATTCGTCATCGTCGTAGTATCTTGCGTAGCCTCCGGAGTAGTTGGCGTAAATCATGTAGCTCTCAATGTTATCCATTGAAGTTCCAGCGCTCTTGAATCCTGCATTTACAATATAAAGTTACAAAATATATATTCCATAGATTATATAAAATTCTACGTTGCAACGAAGCCAATCAGAACTTGTACTCATTTAACCTTGGCAAAGTAGGTTTGAGGAAACTAATCAGACTCTTGTTTCACGCAATAAGTAATTAACTATTATATTAACCCTTTGACATAAAAATACAATGAAAATCGATGCGTTAAAAAATATTATTTAACATATCTGAACCTGGCAGATACGTAAGCTTTACAAGGAACAGATGTTTACGTTGACAAATATCGTAAGGCGATCTTAATAAACAATAATTAAATAATAAAGCGAGTTTAATCGGTGGAAGATTCTGAACGTCCCAGAGACGTTGATGTTTACGATGACATAATAAACTAGTGAGGCATACCGGACGTCTTTGCGTGTCAAGGGAATAACTCTTTGCAGTCTAGAGGCGACCCTCAGTCATCGCGATAAATTGAGTGGCGACTGAGAGTCGCCTCTAGAATACCGCAACAAACTGAGTGGCGACTAAGCGGCGCCACTGGAATTGCCATAGTAAACTGCGTGGCGTTTGAGAGCCGTCTTTCGAATTCCCGAAACAAACCGAGTGGCGACTGAGAGTCGCCTCTAGAATATCGCAACAAACTGAGTGGCGACTAAGCGGCGCCACTGGAATTGCCATAGTAAACTGCGTGGCGTTTGAGAGCCGTCTTTCGAATTCCCGCAACAAAGTGAGTGGCGACTAAGCGGCGCCACTGGAATTACCATACTAAACTGCGTGGCGTTTGAGAGTCGTCTTTCGAATTGCCGTAATAAACCGAGTGGCGACTGAGAGTCGTCCTTCGAATTGCCGTAATAAACCGAGTGGCGATTGAGAGTCGTCCTTCGAATTGCCGTAATAAACCGAGTGGCGACTGAGAGTCGTCTTTCGAATTGCCATGACAAACCGAGTGGCGATTGAGAGTCGTCTTTCTAATTGCCATGACAAACCGAGTGGCGATTGAGAGTCGTCTTTCGAATTCCCGTAATAAACCGAGTGGCGATTGAGAGTCGTCTTTCGAATTACCGATATAAACCGAGTGGCGATTCAGAGTCGCCTCTGCAGTGCAAAGGGA
Organism: Nysson spinosus; assembly: GCA_910591585.2. Taxonomy (NCBI): domain Eukaryota; kingdom Metazoa; phylum Arthropoda; class Insecta; order Hymenoptera; family Crabronidae; genus Nysson; species Nysson spinosus. The sequence goes on from OU342830.1 coordinate 1,843,949, forward strand.
TAAAGTACAAAGAATATGAACTCACCACGGGTCATCTTGATGCGGTGAGCTTCTTGGATAACGTTGGAGTCGAAGAACAAGTTGGGGTAGATTTCGTAGATTGGTGGCAGCCTCATGTATTTACAATCTTGTCTGTTGAAAACGGCAATTGTCAAAGCTGAGGTGAAGACACCATTGTTCATGTTGATGCGAGCCCAGCAAGCTGTCTTGTAGAAGCTTTGGAAGTCCTTGGCTGAGTAGAACAGTTTGAACAAGTATTTCACCTCTGTGAGGTGTTCATCGTAATACGGCGAGAACACCGCAGACTGCGAGAGTGCACCTTGCTTGTAGTAACGGAGGAACTTTTGGACGAATTCCTGTAATCAGATCCCATCGTGTTCGATTTAGAACATGTTCTTCATCTTGACATTAACATATTACATTCGCGTCGGGACATTTTCAGCCGAATATTACTCGCGGCCATTTCGCCTCGCTAATTAAAGTCATGTTGACAAAGAATGCTATACTCAAACGTTTTGAGACCGAAGTGTAACGCATCTAAAGACTCACATTTCAGTTACCCGGGTTCTGGTAAAGAATTTGCATAATGAACATAACTAACTCGATTAATACATTTCTCCAAATATTTGATATTCATATTTAAAGTTAAATAAGAAAGCAATGCTATTCTGAAGATGACAATTAAAGGCAATTAGAATATTGGAAAGTCACCTTGTCGGCATAAAAGTCTATGTTGCTCTCAATATCGAAGTTTCTGCCGATTTCATAGTATTCAGTATCGGTGAGGCTGCTCTGCTGGATGAAGAAGAGGAGATCGTAGATCTTCTGCTGTTTGTGGAGGAAGTCCATGTCAGCGGTGTGCCCAGTGATCTTGGCACCCTGGGCCACCCAGGCGACACCCAGCACCAACAAAATAGTTAACTTCAGCATCTTCCTTCACGTTGTAGTCCGTGCTCTTAGTCTGATGTTCAACCCTTCGATCAGGGAGGAACTGTGTCGGTTGGAAGGATGACCGGTTCCTTTTATACCGTGCTAATCGCCGCAAATGTGAACTTGCGAGACCCCGACGCGCCGATAATCGACACATCTTTTGCCACTTATTCGATTATTACGCGGACGCGCGATTTCATGAACTTTGCTGCCAGACCTTTCGGAGGTTAGAACTTGGGACTCGAGTTAATCAAATTCGGTGAATTCGTTGTTCATGTGAATACAGGTAACCCTCCTGCAACACGATTTCGCTGTAAGACATAAGAAATTAGCGGAAACCTGTCTACCATGTTATAGAAGGGTTACCTGGACTGTAGGAGGTTGATTATCCGAACGACAATTATCTGAACCGCTACTGCACTCAAAACGAAGATGTAGCTATTTGAAAGGACATTTTGCAAATGAAACTATGTTTATCAAAGGTGTAACTGTATATATAGGTAACCCTGCTATAACACGGTAGATAGGTTCCTAGGAAATGCCGTGTTGTGTGAAACAATGTTATATGAGAGCCAGAGCAAGTGTAAAACGGGGTTAGGTTCCGAAATGTTATTAAAAGCAATATTTCTTTCTAAATCTGTACAAACAACTTCATTTTTATTAAAAATGTTAACCTCAATTTATGTCCCGGAGAACTTCATGATCCTGAAGAGTATGTAATATAGATTCCTAAATACGTATGTACAATATGTACATATATAAAATGGAATTGAATACTTTTCTTTGAGTATATCTGTAGGTTGATGTATGTTGATATTGTAAGATAGAAGATTCGTATCAATTTCGTATATTTTATTCCATATTAATTATACATTTCGCTTAATACGCGATTCGTCGAAGTATCCCCCTTTCTTCATTATTGCTATTTTACATATTTTTAACACACCCCGACAAGTTTGCGTAATGTTTCTTGCCGCATAGTTCGCCGACCTTCTTGTAGTAAAGTCATTTCTTGCGGGGAAACTAAAAACCGAGCGATAGCAATAAACGGACCCGATCGATTTGAAAGGTGACAAAATCTTATTACACCCAGGTGCCAATACAATATGTGTCTGCATGGCAAGAAAATAGTTTCATATTAATGGTTCAATTATAAAATGTACAAAGGTTTTATATTCCATTTACTTTTAATGTTCATTCTAACGTTTAAAGTAAACGTATGAAGAATAAATAGCGTTTATTTTCTTTGTAGTATTCTTTCACGTAATATGTATGTCTTTATATATAATATTAATAAACATATCTTAAGGCTTTTCTTTTTGGAAAAAAAAATTGCAAAAACCATCTGGCCGGGAATATTTGCACGCCTCTGTGTGAATGTGATAAATTCGTATTGTTACTTAAAAACATTTTAGTTATTATTTACAAACTGTTTCAAAAACCGATTGTTTTGTGAAATATAGCACCTTTCAAAATACAGCAGTAATAATTAAGTTTCATTCAATAATTAATTTCGGGCTTAATTGTAGGTGTAACGTTTACAAATAAAACCGTTTAACACGTTGAACGCCGCGCCGGAATCCGTGTTATACGATACCTCGCGATACGCGTCCGTAACGTCTATATAACGTCTACAAATAGAACCGTTTAACACGGTGAACGCCGCGCCGGAATCCGTGTTATACGATACCTCGCGATACGCGTCCGTAACGTCTATATAACGTCTACAAATAGAACCGTTTAACACGGTGAACGCCGCGCCGGAATCCGTGTTATACGATACCTCGCGATACGCGTCCGTAACGTCTATATAACGTCTACAAATAGAACCGTTTAACACGGTGAACGCCGCGCCGGAATCCGTGTTATACGATACCTCGCGATACGCGTCCGTAACGTCTATATAACGTCTACAAATAGAACCGTTTAACACGGTGAACGCCGCGCCGGAATCCGTGTTATACGATACCTCGCGATACGCGTCCGTAACGTCTATATAACGTCTACAAATAGAACCGTTTAACACGGTGAACGCCGCGCCGGAATCCGTGTTATACGATACCTCGCGATACGCGTCCGTAACGTCTATATAACGTCTACAAATAGAACCGTTTAACACGGTGAACGCCGCGCCGGAATCCTTGTTATACGATACCTCGCGATACGCGTCCGTAATGTTTATACTTATATACTCGAATAAAGTAAAGATTACATATTTGAATGAAATCCATGCCTAATTGCAATGTAATTATATAGTTACGATAATTAAGAATACAAGGTATACAACAGATGTACAATCAAATATAGGAAGAATACAGGGAAACAAGATAAAAAAGGAATAAGGTAAAAATGTCGAAATTAATTCTAACTAAAGTGACCAGATGTCCCAGGTTTGAATTGTGTCCCGCATTGAAAACTGTCCCGGATGGGAAACATAACCCTTTTAACGTTTAAGACTTAAACATGATATGATCATCAACCTAAACGTGTTGCGTTAGATGATTTATTAATTGCACTTCGAAGAATGATCATTCATTTTTTTAAAAACTATCTTAAAGTCAAGTTATAAGGTGAAAGATATATGCAACATATGCGTTATAATATAATATCATATAATAAATATAATATACTGGGTTGATCAAAAGATTCCTGCGGTTTTTATCGTATTTATTGAAAGCAACTTTTATTTAATTTCGTAGATTTTGGGACAGCTTCCTAAAAAAACTACTTCTCTTAGAAAAACTGATGCACACCGTTATTTGCATGTTATTTATATCTTTTAATAACAAACGTTCTCGTTCAACAATTATTTCTCGGAGTATGTATAATACTGAAAAATATATTTATCAATATATTACAAGCATTTTTAACATAAATTATATCTAAAATAAGAAAATATTAATTAGTACAATGTTTCCCTTTTCACGCAATACTTTCGAAGCTGTTTAATACACGATGATATAAATCATGAAGGTAACACAAATTAAAAAACAGGGTTTTATGTATTTGTTATTTAAGTTCACAAATTACATTGGGAAACTACTTAATGTAATATAAGACAATTATCACGATATTTCCGAAACTAGTTACATCACGAAAATTGCTTACGAAAAGAGTTTGTTATTTTGGTATCGTCAGTAATGTTCAATTTTGAACAATTTCCATCCTAGTAATTATTTTGTTACGCGTAAATAATTGCTAATCTACACCTTTTGTTTGTGACACTTTGCCCTCTCCGAATGTGTATCGAGATATTCTCGAAATATTCGCGCGCCTATCGTCGAGCCGACAGCCCCCCCCTAAATCATTAATCAGCTGTTGTTTTCATAATTAATAAAATGAGAATGTTAGGGGAGGGAGAATCTGGTCGGTAATGTCACTTAATGAGAGGATTGCAGATCAGCCGAGAGATCCATTAGTCTCTTAATTGTCGAAGCATAATTAACGTGCAGCGGAGCTCGAAAATAATTATGTCAGCAAAGAGATATTCATGTCGACAAGTCGGAGCTATCTCGCTGTTTACTTTTAAGACGGTTTCGAAAGAATCTTATTTTCTTTACAAACTTTCTTGCTTTCTGCACCAATGTTATTGGATTGGTCAGAATGTTCGCGCGTTTTGCGGCAGTTTTCTTTTGCGGGAAAAGAGCGGTTTTTTTATGAATGCAGAAGAAAATATTAGAAGTTAAAACGGTGGTTGCATTATTGAATAAAGAAAATTGAAAAGATATGCGAAACTGACAATGAGTAGAAATCGTTTTCTATTTTACAGGTAATCCTCGTGCAACGCGGTTCACAGATTGTGGCGATCTTTGTGTAACGCGGTACTTATACAACACGGTTTCGATATGACGCGGTTCACAGATTGTGGCGATCCTTGTGTAACGCGGTACTTGTACAACACGGTTTCGATATGACGCGGTTCACAGATTGTGGCGATCCTTGTATAACGCGGTACTTATACAACACGGTTTCGATAAGACGCGGTTCACAGATTGTGGCGATCCTTGTGTAATGCGGTACTTGTACAACACGGTTTGGATATGACGCGGTTCACAGATTGTGGCGATCCTTGTGTAACGCGGTAGTTGTACAACACGGTTTCGATAAGGCGCGGTTCACAGATTGTGGCGATCCTTGTATAACGCGGTACTTATACAACACGGTACTTGTACAACACGGTTTCGATATGACGCGGTTCACAGATTGTGGCGATCCTTGTATAACGCGGTATTTGTACAATACGGTTTCGATAAGATGCGGTTCACAGATTATGGCGATCCTTGTATAACGCGGTACTTATACAACACGGTTTCGATAAGACGCGGTTCACAGATTGTGGCGATCCTTGTATAACGCGGTACTTGTACAACACGGTTTCGATATGACGCGGTTCACAGATTGTGGCGATCCCTGTGTAACGCGGTACTTGTACAACACGGTTTCGATATGACGCGGTTCACAGATTGTGGCGATCCTTGTATAACGCGGTACTTATACAACACGGTTTTGATAAGACGCGGTTCACAGATTGTGGCGATCCTTGTATAACGCGGTACTTATACAACACGGTACTTGTACAACACGGTTTCGATATGACGCGGTTCACAGATTGTGGCGATCCTTGTATAACGCGGTATTTGTACAACACGGTTTCGATAAGATGCGGTTCACAGATTGTGGCGATCCTTGTATAACGCGGTACTTATACAACACGGTTTCGATATGACGCGGTTCATAGACTGTGGCGATCCTTGTGTAACGCGGTATTTGTACAACACGGGTTCGATATGACGCGGTTCACAGATTGTGGCGATCCTTGTATAACGCGGTATTTGTACAACACGGTTTCGATAAGACGGTTCACAGATGTGGCGATCCTTGTGTAACGCGGTACTCGTACAACACGGTTTCGATATGACGCGGTTCACAGATTGTGGCGATCCTTGTATAACGCGATACTTATGCACCACGATTTCGATATAACGCGGTTCACCACAAATGGTGGTGAATCTCGTATAACGCGGTTCACAACTTGTGACGATCCTCATATAACGCCTGTTCACAAATTGCGGCGATACTTGTATAACGCGGATCACAAATTGTGACAATTCTTATATAAACGCTGTTCACAAATTGCCGCGATCCTCGTATAACGCGGTTCACAAATTATGGCGATCTGTGGCGTAAATCTTATTTTATTGTAATTTATGCTTTTTAGTTTGTTAACATCTGTTGAGTTTTTCTTATCGACTTTGATGCACCAAAAATGAAGCTGAAACTTGGTTTTCTGTGTCACTGTCAATTTTTGCAAAAATCTGTTTTGAAAGAATGTGGCTCTTTTCCTCTTTTTGCAACAAAAATACTCTGAGCTTTGCAGCAAGTGTTCCCTAAAAATTGCTGCTCCTAAAACTATTAATAAAAACATTAATAAAATAAAGACGCCAGTGATTTTCCTCAAAAAACAAACCAATGAAATTTACGTAATCGAATTTTGTAGGAAAAACACACTGAACTTTTGAGCAAGTGCTCCCTCAAAATTGCTGGTCCTAAAAGTGTTAGTAAGAACATTAATAAAATAAAGACGCCAGTGATTTGATTGATAAACAACCGATTAGATTTACGTAATCCAGATAAATATTATTTAATCAGGACGAAAATAAATACTGTAATCAATCCCCCACTTGCTTCTGCGCAATTGATCACATTAATTAATTCGCCGTTATCTCGAACAGTACGAGTTTATCGGATCGCTATAGTGCCCCATAATTGTTTGTATTACATTGTAATGTATTGATAAAGAAATGAAAGTGATAGAAGTCAAACGTGCGAGGAAAGTTACTTGGGTCGAATGATTTGATCCGGCAATGTATTCGGTTGATAAATTTCAGGGATTTATTTTGAAACGCTCTTTTTCTGTCTTCCACAAATGATATTTTAATACTAGAACTACCATGGCAGTCAAAATAACGAATTCGTATTATTTAAGAAAAATATTAATATGCATAGCATTCCATTTCATTTCTAGGATTTTCCGCAAATCATGTTGCGTAATAAACATAATTAAATCAATTCATTCATATTTCCCATTCATCCTTATTTTTAAGGACATATACATAACTAGAAAAATATAGCTGTGTATATTGTCGGTGGTTCTAGTGTTAACACTAGTGAAAATCACTAGCGTCATTATTTTACTAGTATCTTTATTAACACTTTATTTATACATAATTTGAGGCAGTTGCCGGCGATTTAAAATTCAATAACAAGAAATAAGTGGAGTAAATCTTAATGCCGCTTCTCAGTTGCCACAGGAATTACCGCAAGAAAGTGAGTGGCGACTGACAGTCGCCTTTCGAGCGCAAAGGGTTAAATTATTCGAACATACCACGGTGCACTGTTTGAGATTTGGTACTTTTGTTTTATATACATAACACAAATAATTGAGTCCATTAATTAACTTAACCATTTGCACTCGAGAGGCGACTCTCAGTCGCCCCTCAGTTTATCGCGGCGACTGAGGCTCGCCTCTCGAGTGCAAAAGATAAAATCCTTCAGGCGCAATTTACATATAAATATATGTTAAGTAATTTAATAATTAAACAATTAAATTGAAATAATTGAACTCTTACACTCGAAAGGCGACACCCGGCCACTCAGTTTCTTGCGATAATTTGAGTGGCGACTGAGAGTCGCCGCCGAGTGCAAATGGGAATGGAAGAGGAACATGGGATAACTGGATCCTCCTAGCGGAGGGGCGGGGAACCTTTGTACATCGTACAGTGCGATATTCAGTGGTCGACACCAGGGATGTTCGATACCGATTCATTTCTTCAAAAGATCGATCTTTCGAATCGATTTTCCATTTACCGATTCTTCTGAAAATCGATTCTTCTTCCTGAGAACCGGAAACCAATCTTCCTCTTTTCTTCGCTTTCTGAATCAACAATTAACAAATCGCAAAGAAGATCCTATAAATTATTGGATCCAATAATTCGTTATTAATTTTTAAGTAACAAAATTTGTTCAATAAAAGCTATTAATTGTTATTAATTGTTATTAATTCGTCTTATCTGAATTAATAATGTTTTTATTATGTGCAAATTTGTTTAAATTTTTGGTCCGATTGTTTCAAAATTGATTCTTTGCGCTGTATCGATCAAAATTTACTGGTCGTATATATACGCCTTTCGTATATATTAAATGGACGTATGAGAACGTATATATACGCCTTTCGTTTATATTCATGACATGTGAGAGCGTATGAATACGCCTTTCGTTTATATTCATGACATATGAGGGCGTATGTATACGTCTTTCGTAAATATACATCGACTTATAAGAACGTATATATACGCCTTTCGTTTATATTCATGACATGTGAGAGCGTATGTATACGCCTTTCATAAATATGCATCAACTTATAAGAACATATATATACGCCTTCGTTTATATTCATGGACATATGAGAGCGTATATATACGCCTTTCGCAGTTCATGTAGTATCAGGAATATTTGTTTTCGAGTATGTTTGTCAAGTGGTCTTTTTATGGGTTGATGTGTCGAACGGAGAACGATTTCGCAACGCAGGTTCTCGCTTTGAGGAGAAAAATAGAGAAGCGCAGAGAGTTTATCGAGTGCGGTGCACCGAAGATAACGGTTAAAGAACATATAATTATTGAATTGCGTCACGTAAGAGTTCATTTTCGGAGGACAAGAAGAAAATAAGGTATAAAAAGATAGTTGTCCAAGCACACCAGCTGCACGTTGCATTTCGGGTAATCTTATCTAACGGAATACGCGATTGATGTGCCGAGGCAACGCATAGAGTGGCCCTCGCTCATTTTTCCAGAATATCTCGAAAGCCGCTGCTTTTGCGAGGATAATGTAATAGACTTAATTACTCTTTTTAACACATTCCCGTCCGGTTATTTTCAGCCGAATATTACGCGCTGACGGGGCAAGTTCGCCGATCTTTGCTAAATAAAGTTATGCCGACAAAAACTGATGCGACTTACGAGGAACCAGGGGCGGAACTATTAGGTTGGAAACTATGAAACGGGCGTTGCGTCAATTCGTGCGGCACATATGAGTCCAATTTGTTGACTTTATTTATTGCACGCAAATGTTTGAACACAGCTGTATGACTAGTTCCTAGTTTAGACCCAAGTGTTCGACTAGTTGTGTGTGGATCGGATTCCACAGTCGTCCTTAATTCCTCGTTATCAATATGAGCCGGTGGTCTTCCTCGAAACTCATTGACGATACTCAAATTGCCAGAACGAAATTTTTGGAACCAATATCGAGCATTTTTTTCATTGGTGGATCCATCTCCGAATGCCTGATTAATATTTCTTGAAGCTTGAGCCGCGGTATGATTTCATTTAAACTCGTACAAGAAGAGTAGATGTAAATCGCGTTTTGTTTCCATCTGGTTTAGGATAAAAATAAAATCAAAATGGGATACAAACACGAAAAAATTTCACAAAATGAGTAAGAAGAATACCTTTAAGCTTTATAAATAAAAATATCGAGCGCAAAACAAAAAACGCCCGTTTCATAGTTTCCAACCTAATACAATACCGGGGACCCAAAGTTGGTAAGGGCCCAAAACTTGTTGTTCCGCCACTGCAAGGAATGCCACTAGGGTTTTTTTTCTACTTAACACTTTGACGGCCGCTGTCACGTGTACGTGATTTCGCTAGTCAGCGGTTATCGGCCGGTGTCACGTAAATGTGACCTCGCATTAACAATGTTAGACCAGCATTCTATAAATATTTCGAGATCGTAGATTTGACGTTTGTATGTTAATCCATGTTAACACTTTGACGGCCGCTGTCACGTGTACGTGATTTCGACAGCCAGCGGTTATCGGCCGCTGTCACGTAAATGTGACTTCGCACTAGCATTCTTAGACCAGCATTATATAAATATTTCGTGATCGTAGATTCGACGTTTGTATATTAATCCTTTTTAACTGTTTTTGAGTTACTGCTTTCCAATTGTTACGAGTTTATTGGCGTCTTTTAATTCTGAAATTATTGGTTTTGTGAACTTTCCGTATTTCAGTACGCGAGAGATGCCGGCGGTAGTAGCGCGACTTTGAGTACAATGAGCGGCCGTCAAAGTGTTAACTGTTTTTGAGTTACTGCCTTTCAATTCTTGCGAGTATATTGGCGTTTATTAATTCTTAAAATATTGGTTTCGTGAACTTTCCGTATTTCAGGACGCGAGAGATGCCGGCGGTAGTAGCGCGACTTTGAGTGAAATGAGCGGCCGTCAAAGTGTTAAGTTAGGATACGACAGGCCGCTTTACTTCGATCTTTTTTTGACTGGTTTTTGTGGTAGCGACTTTAGTCGGCCGTGGTAGCGAAGGAGGTTAATAAATAAACATAATTCAATGTTTGAATTCATTTATTAATTTCAACATGGACGAATCTATCGGAATTGATTAACAGCAATAATATAGTCGGAATGGATGTTCCGGACTCGATAAAAAGTTTTCAAGTAACAACCTCGAAATTTGGGGAGTTGCTAACGATGGCTAAATACAAAATGAGGAAAATTCATCTTTTACTAAAACCAAAAAGTGCGTGTTCGTCGGAATCTTTAAAGAACGAGTTGGGAGGAAATTTGGTTACCGAAAATCTTTGGTTAAAGGACTTAGGAAGTCGATTTATCGAACTGGATACATCCGGAAGGGTAAAAATATTTGTGGAGCTGCATTTCTTGAATAGGGAACCGAAAAATATTATTAAATCTAGTAACTTCTTTATTTATTTTGTTAACACGTTGAATGTCGTGACCGGTGACCGTCGATTGCACTCGGAGGGACTCGCAGTCGCCACTCACTTTATTGCGGCACCTCGAGTGGCGACTGAGAGGCGACATTAAGATTTCCTCGAGTTGCCGACGATTTAATGTCCAATAACAAAATATATCTGGAGGAAATCTTTAAATTCACACTTTCTTAGATCAAATTCAACCCTTTTGCAAATCAAGATTTTCTATAAATTTGTTTTCTTACGTTATTGTAATAAAAATAAAATCCAGTAGATCAAATTCAACCCTTTTGCAAATCAAGATTTTCTATAAATTTTTTTTCTTACGTTATTGTAATAAAAATAAAATCCAGTAGATGAAATTCAACCCTTTTGCAAATCAAGATTTTCTATAAATTTTTTTTTCTTACGTTATTGTAATAAAAATAAAATCCAGTAGATCAAATTCAACCCTTTTGCAAATCAAGATTTTCTATGAATTTGTTTTCTTACGTAATTGTAATAAAAATAAAATCCAGTAGATCAAATTCAACCCTTTTGCAAATCAAGATTTTCTATAAATTTGTTTTCTTACGTTATTGTAATAAAAATAAAATCCAGTGTAAAGTGGAAGGGTTAATTTGGAATACAAAAAGGTGAATATGATCTGGAAATGAGTTAATTTCGAGTGCAAAACCTGTAAAAGAATAAAATTATTCTCTATTTAGAATCAGGGCTCGCGCAATCCCCACTTTTCCTTCCCACCACAGCTTCAGCCCCGCCTTCTGTGACGTCACAGTGGGACTACGACCAATAGCGTGTTCGGAGCAGGGAATGGTAGTGGGGGACCTGCGCAGAACGAACGAAACTTGTCCGAACTCCGTGCAATCTTATTCTAAATAGAGAATAGAGTGATCGAATTTCTAGTCTTTTGTACGAAAAGGTTTTACTACAAAAATAACTAATCAATTAATTACGATCGATTAGACTCTCTGGTTGCAACCTTTTCTGTTCCTGGCTAATTACCTTCATGTTCTTCGACCACCGGAAAGAACAAGATTAAAAAACAAAAGGAATCTACCGGTCACCGAAATAGTATTTCCGGAGCACAAAGTTCCCTTTAAACCTCTCCATCCATTGAATGGAAAGAAATTATGCGTACGTTAATTGTTTATTAAACTGTCTTCGAATTCAGCGAGCTTTTGTTGCAGAAATTTGTGCTACATTCAAAATAAAACTATTTCATGTTTTGCATACTGAATTTCGGGTACCAGGTTAGAAACTTAACCCTTTGTACTTGGAGGCGACAATCAGTGGCCAGTCAGTTTATTGCGATAACTTGAATGGCAATTCCCAGGCGACATTAAGATTTACTTCAGTTGTCGGCGATTTAAAATTCAATAACAAACAGTTAGTGGAGTGAATTTTAACGCCGCCTGTCCGTCGCCATTCGAATTACAGCAAGAAACTGATTGGTGACTTAAAGCATAGACGTGATATAAGTAGACTAAGGACTCAGTAACGATTTTTGTGTAACAGGTGACGTTACCCATCAAACACATAAAATAGCTGTTTTTTCATATTTTTAGTCCTGAAAATACAAACATAAAACATGGAATTATTTGTTAAAAAACATCTTACATCTGTTGGCATACATATTACTCGACATTTAACAGATATATATATGTTTCATTATTCTATAGTCACTAAATAAATACGCCACTACTTTATCATCATCGTGAGAATAAAATGAAATTATTACTATTAAATTATTACTTTGAAAAAAGAATAAAGACAAAGTGGCTCAAAATGCTGAATAAATTAAGTAAATAGTAGTTTGTTTCAGCGTCTGAAATGAATATTAATCCGTAATTAGCAATTGGCAATATATCATCCGAATTTATGTACCACTTGGCACGTGTCTCATAAAATTCATTAAATTACGAATCAAGTAGATTGTTGAAGTTGAAGTTAGAGATCTAAATTTTATGGATATTTTGAAAGAATCTCAGAAATTGAGCACGCGGAATGTGTCTCGCCAAATCTAACTAATGTTTAAACATATTTGCAAATTCATATTCCAAATGTAATTAACATCATTTTATTCGCAAAAGTCAACAGAATTTTTTGCAATCAATGAAAACTGTTTCACTTTTAAAATGACGTCATGAATCTTGTTCAAATTACAAGGAACGTTCTGAAAATGCAATCGCGGAGCTTGCCTTGTCAACTTTAACTAATGTTTAAACATATTTGCAAATTCATATTCCAAATGTAATTAACATCATTTTATTCGCAAAAGTCAACAGAATTTTTTGCAACCAATAAAAATCGTCTAGCTTTTATATTTACCTCAGAATTTTTATGCAAATGTAAAAAGAGCATATTTGCAAATTCATATTGCAAATGTTCAAAGTTCGCCCTATAAGTCAATCTAACACGCAAAAAACGCCGAAAAAACCGGTTTTTATTTTTTTAACTACGGCGCACCTTAACAAAAAATCTAAAAAAAATTGAGAGCAATAGTATTAATAATACACATTTACACAAAAAATATAAACGCTGAACCGAGACTCCTTCAATACAAAATCAGCATTTTTCGGCATTTCTTTGCGTTGTTTATTTTTCACCGCTTGGATTTGCAACATAAAAATCTGAAAAAATTCCATAATATGTACCTTACTCACTAAAGTGTTCCTGATTTTTTCAAAATTTTTCATTTACTGAGTTCGAAGAAAATGGGCAAAAACGTGATTTTCGATTTTTGCCCTTTACTCCCCCCTCAGTCGAGATACAAAGTTGAAACTTGGCACAGATTGTTTTTTTTTATAAGCTATCGAATGACCTATCGCAAGTCCAATTTGGTTCAAGGGCACTTTTGACTACCCTACCCGGCTTGACCCTTTCTTGCTTTCGCAAGCCTTTGAACTCTGGAATGTTCGAAGTACAAGGAACATCTGTGTATTTGTTTGATGCGCATAATAGACACAATTAAATCCATTAATTAACTTACATCTTCCAGCAATAATTTAATCAATTATAATAATAAATAAACTGATAAGTATAACTAAGAATATGTTCGGTAGTTCAAGTGTTAATGAAAATGATTTTGTAAAGCAACAGACGCATAAAAAAATCTCTAAGCTCAGAGTATTTCAGTTTTTTTTGAGAAGACGATTAATCAAAATCGACAACATTTATTTCGTGTAATTTAAGGTTACAATTTGGATTATTCAATTATATGTTTATTATAAAATGTATGTTATTACTTTAAGTACAAAATGGTAATTCATTTATTTATATAATCCACGAAGATTACATGAAATCTGGATTTGCTTGAAATTCCTGATGAAGTCTCTTCTCGATTTCGCGAAGTGACATATTATCAGTTGGCAGATTAAAGCTCACGTAAACTGGTTTACCCAACTTTTTAGCCAATCGCTTTGCGAGATTCGTGGAGGCATCGTTCCCGATTGGACCAATAATCTTCGTGACAAGCGGATCTTTCTCGAATTTCGATTCAATGGCGAAAGACAAGTCTTGCATTGATTTCTCCTCTGAATTTCCTAACCAAACGTAAAGGCAACTTTCCATTTTAACGAAATGACAAGCCACCGACAAGTCGCCCACTTTTTCCGTAAACTCGTGGAACTGAAAACTACACTCGAGCTCGTCTTCTGTCGTCCCATTCGTAGCCATTTTCTTTTCGAAATTCGAATCCTGTTTTCTTTCGACACTTTGTATCACTTCAGTCCTTGATTTGTATTATTATTCTTACAAAACGATGACAGTAATAATTCTGCAGAATCAACTTAACCTCACATTCCGTTTTAGCCATTAATTGTGCGGTACGAAGTTCGGCATTTAAACGGAAGTGTTGGTGCAGTCGATATATAAATAGACCAATCAAGATGAGGATAAAGCAGTGGCGTATTTAATTAACGCTAGACTCTAGATATTAATTAATCGTTTACTCCATTTAGGGGCAAAATTGGGGCTCTGATTTGTCGATGATTTTTAAAGGTTTCGTCGTCATATATTGCAGAACTATTAAAGGCACGTAGTTCACAGTTTTGTACGCATTTCCGCAGAGGGCACTTTTTGTTGCAAAATTGATGAATTTTACCGCGTCGGTATTTTTCGAGTATAATCCCTCAACCCGATATAAGTAGTCGCAATTACGATACTTTTTAGCAGTTTACACGAAAAGTGTTGTCGGTGTGTCAAGCACAGTGCGTCAAGGCAGACGGGGAAAAATGGCTGTGTACATAATTCATGGCGCATCGACGTATTTAAAAAAGTATAGAAACAGCTTCCATCTCATCGAGTTATTTATTTTAGTAAAATTTTCGAATTGTTATAATGTATTCAGACTCATAGTTTCGTGTTACGGCACCTTATCGAAAGCGTACCGGATGTATAAAAACACCAAGGCATTATTCTATGCCTGACCAAGGAAGTTCGTGCGGTTTTTCCCGCCCTGATCAGTTTATCACTTTGTGTCCACATATTTTCACTGCTTTACCCCATTTTACTTTTGTGAATGCTAGAGAAAGCTAAAATGAGGCATTTTATGCCAGAAATGTCTGTTTCTAAAGCTATTTTTATAAAAATGGTATTTTAAAGCTGGCATCATGTTGGGAAAGGGGTTTGTATCAAATTAAAAGTGTCCCATTCGGTATTAAATTTCATCTCGTTTTTGGACAATGAAAACGGCACGAACTTTTTTGGGCACCTGATATTTCATGTATATGTTATACAAAAGTAATTAGTTATACGGTGATAACGCAATTCCCATTTGTGATGGAAATGAAAATGGTAAAAGTCACAAAAGCGGCAAAATGGGACTCGGAAATAATGTAAGAAATGAACAAACTATTTCGAATGTATTAAAATAATTTCCATCGGTACACAACATTCCAACATACTCGATTAAGGAGTAATCAAACAATTAACCCGTTGCACTCGAGAGGCGACTCTCAGTAGCCGTTAATTTGTTGCGGCAATTCTAGTGGCGACAGAGAGGCGACATTAAAATTGACTCGTCTTGCCGGTGACTTAATGTTCAATAACAAAATATAACTGGAGGAAATCTTTATGTCGCCTCTCAGTCGCCACTCAAGTTGTCGCATTAAACTGAGTGGCGACTGAGAGTCGTCCCCGAGTGCAAAGGGTTAAATCACTGACATCTGGTGAGAATCTTAATGTCGCCTCTCAGTCGCCTCCGAGTACAAACCGTTAAAGCACCGGCAACTGGATTAAATCTCAATGTCGCCTGTCAGTCGCCGTTCGAGTTGTCGTAATAAACTGAGTGGCGACTGAGAGTCGCCTTCGAGTGCAAACGGATAAATCACCGACAACTGAAGTAAATCTTCATGTCGCCTCTCATTCGCCACTCGAGTTGCAACAATAAAAAGCGTGGCGACTGAGAGTCGCCTCCGCGTGCAAGAGGTTCAATCACCAACAACTGGAGAATATCTTAATGTCGCTTCTCAGTCGCCACTCAGTTTATTACGACAACGCGATTGGCGACTGAGAGTCGCCTTCGAGTGCAAACGGTTAAATCACCGACAACGGAAGTAAATCTTCATGTCGCCTCTCATTCGCCACTCGAGTTGCAACAATAAACTGAGTGGCGACTGAGAGTCGCCTCCGAGTGCAAACGATTAAATCACCGACAACTGGAGAAAATCTTAATGTCGCTTCTCAGTCGCCACTCAGTTTATTACGACAACTCGAACGGCGACTAAGAGGCGACATTGAGATTTCTTCCAGTTATATTTTGTTATTGGACATTCAATCATCGGCAACTCGAGTAAATCTTAATGTCGCCTCTCATTCGCCACAATAAACTGAGTGGCGACTGAGAGTCGCCTTCGAGTGTAAAGGCTTAAAAACCGCTGAAATATTGGTTCACCAATCGTTGGTTTTGTAACGGAAAGCATGTTCCTTTGTTAATCAATGAACACATTCACCACCTCAGTGTGCCCAAGTTTCATCAATAAATAACTAAACGAAATGGAATAAAAAGAAGGAAGAGGGAAGAAGGTATCGTCGTAGAAGTAAAAATATCAAGGCGAATCCACATCCCAGTAGGTTTGCAAGCTTTTCAAGTAATCTTGAGTGCTTTTTCATCCTCGAATGAAATTCTGGGACTTTCAGGAATTCTTTCAGATTCAAGGTATAATTGAGCTAATTGAGAATCTTCCCCGGCCGATTCTTCGGTTTCAATTTCTTCTAAGTTCCGTGTGCGTTAAAACCCGTTTTGAATAATATTAAAGGCAGCACCCAACGCCCAACTTAATTCGTGTCCGCTTATCCTCTTGTAGAGCTGCACAGTAAAAAGAAGAATAGATTTATATCTTGCTGCGTTAAACACTTTAACCCCTTGGCATACAATGACGTCCTGGGAGACGTCATTTGTTTCGCGTGTCATTGTAGACGTTGACGTCGCCGGGACGCAAGAACTGTCTCCGGCGGACGGGAAAAATGTCATACTTTACAGAACTACTTATTTATTATTTAATAATGTTACTTCATTATTGTCCATTAATATTGTGTATCAATCTTATTAAATGATATTTAGCATTGTAAATATTCCGTTCTGTTTCAAAGCTTACATAACCGTTCAGTTGAGCCAAATTAAATAGTATTTTTTGGACCCATGACATTCCGTTTTATTTGTATGTCAAGGGGTTAAAAAGATTTAATTAAACCTTTGCAATCGACAGGCGACTCTCAGTAGCCACTCAGTTTATTGTGGCAACTCGAGTGGCGACTGAGACGCGACATTAAGGTTTACTTCAGTTCTCGGTGATTTGAAATTCAATAACAGAAAGTAAGTGGAGTACATCTTAATGCCGCCAGTTGGTCGTCACTCGAATTACCGCGAGAAACTTAACGGCGACTGAGAGTCGCCTTTCGAGTGCAAAGGGTTAAGGGAAGACGCTAAGATTCCAGAAATCCTGAAATTTTGCACAAACGTAGGGTAATTCATCCTAAATACGGAGACATTTTTCATTGGTGCACAAAAACAGTTTAAAGGAGTGAAATCCCTCCTCAAAGAAAAAGCGTTCTTTTCGTTTTCGGCTATTATCTCCAAAACCATAAGAGATATCGAAAAAAGGTTAAGTCACAATTGTAATGGCACATTGGGTGCTACACAAATATGTTAACAAAAATTTGCAAAAAATAACATCTTTTTTAAAAACTTTTGAAAATAACATCTTTTTTAAAACTGTTTTAACGCATTTCTGTTGTACTCGAGAAACTATTAACATTACGAATTTACTTTTTTATGGTTTTGGAGATAATAGCCGAAAATTAAAAAACCAGTTTTTATTTGAAGCGTGATTTCATCTCTTTGAGCCGTTTTTTGGGCACCAATAAAAAATAGCTTCGTATTTAGGATGAATTATTCTATGTTTGTGCAGAGTTTCAGAATTTTTTGCATTTTCGGGTTCCCTGACTTTCGTCGTCAGTAAATAACAATACTTTAATGGAAAATGGAATTCAATTTGACGCAAGAAACGTCATCCGCACCAGAAAGTATTCAATTTGACGGCAGATGACGTCATCTATCGATGAGGTGTTAAATAACATTCGACGGTATCGGAATTAATATAAGAAGAACTTACATATAGCTTGGTGTCAGGTTCAAGGCCAAATCCATCCCTCAATAGAATATAGATAAACGTAAGATCCAGGCAGATAAAGGGTTGATCCATGTTAGGATAATCACAAGCATCCGTCGCTTGTTTTAGGAATGCATTAACCTGCACCTCTCCACCAAAGAATGGATCAACCAATCCGACTTCAGTCGCGCGATCAAAATAATACGAAAACGCATAGATCTCGTGGTCCTTCAAACCAGTCGGTTTGTTTCCAATAATACTAACATATTTCTCCACGATCTTTAAGCATTCAGAGAACTTCACGATTGGCCGATCCTCGTCACCGCCAGCGAAGTTCTGTGTCTTCACAATTTTGTGCGTTCCATTAACAGGTCCCCTGACTCTATATTTCTTGCCACCGTAACTCCATTCCGTGGAAACAATGGGGTTAATACATTCAGATCTGACGTCAATCGTTCCCTTTGAACTCAAACTCTCAGGAGTCATTCCATGCGTAAGAATCTCCTTTCGCGCAGCCATCAAACCCATTCCTAGGTAACTGTGCGTGTAAACACTCATATTGCGGCTGAAAATGTTCACAGAATATATGTGTTTCTCTAATATCTTCTCCTGCGAGGCATCAGGGGAAAAAGTGACTTGCGTAGATCCTCCTCCAAGATCCAAAGCAGCGACTGTGCCACCCATACTGTGTGCGTTGAACCTTTCCAGCAGGAAATTCACAGTAAACCATGAGAATATTCCCTCGTCAGTTCCATCCATGATGGAAATGGAATTCTTTGCAACCTGGAATCCTGACGATTCAAATAATATCCTGCATTCTTCCAGAATATCCTGCGCCTTGTGTCCAGGAAGAAGTCTTAGGCCTGCGGTGGCTCTCATACTAAGTGGAGTGCGTTGCCACTCTGTGCGGGGTATCACAGACTTCACTTTGTCTAATAAAACTGTTAGAGACTTAGCCGCTTCCTTAGGTTTATCCGCGTAAGCGCTAAGACCTGGTTTCGTTTCTGTGTATAATTCATCGTCTAGGATCAGATTTCCAGTTATAATTGATTCGTGGAAACTGAATGCCAGTGCGCGACTTCCGGTTGATCCAGCGTCAATCACGACTACGTAAAAAGGCTTTTGAAGATTGAAAGAAAAAGCTAAAGTATCTATCGCCTTGGTTCCTAAATGGACTGGTTTTAAGTCGTACGCTATCAGGACGTATCCCATAAGCAGGGCACCCAACAGAGCCATGAAAGTAAAGTATCTTCGACCCGGCTGGCTGCGTTTCGGCCGGGAAACAGATTCTGCCTCTGGGTTTGCGCCATTTTCAGTCCTTAACTGGGGACAAAAGAAATGATTTTAATTCAAACAATTTCAGAAAACGTTACTATTATTTCCTAGCAATTTTTTTTACTTTTATTAAGGGCTAACGCCACCGCTGAACCTCTAAAATCATACTAAGTTTGGGAATTTTTACAGGGTTAATGAAACATTTTATTTCAAAATTACAATGAGGGCCTTATTCAATATACATTTAAGTGCGAAAGAATATTTTTTGTAAACCTTTTTAGTTAAAAATGGCAACGGACTGACCATCTTTGCAAATCATGTTTTTCTAAAAAGTACTTCGATTCGCCGCAGAACAAAAAGCAAAAATGTTCCATTATCTACATATACAAAACTAGGGAAGTACGTAGCCTTTTTAAAGATACCGATTTTTCCCGTAATGGCGACTGTTTCAAGAAAAGAAATCAGATTTTCATGAAAAGTTTCCTCAAGAAAACGATGATTGTACAAAAAGTTTTCAACATTTCGAAGAAAAATCCTACGTACTTCCCGGAAGTATATACTTGGGAAGGTTGCGTAACAAATTTCAAGTCAATCGGATCCAAATTCTTTAATTAATCGAATATCGCTCCAAAACCACTGGCATCAGATTGATACGATTCAAAACTAGTAATTGAAGCAAAACAATTCCAATTTTTCAAAATCTCAGGAGTCGTGTCACCCTGTAATGGAATGATACGAATAAATACCCGAATTCATTCCCTTCTCAGCCCTTTAATTTCGTAATTAAAATCGTAGTTCTAATCCTAATAAACCTGCTTCATTCGTGAAATTATTATTCCGGTAATAAATGTAAAAGGAATCAAAAAGCAGAAACTAAATAAAAATCTGTATTCTCGCAGATTCTGAGTCCGAGAATGAGACGAATTATAGACTTTATAAATTGTCTTTCTACAATAATCATAACTGTATTTTTACCGTTAATTGCATTTTTGTATATTATATGCTTATATCTGTGTGTGTGTGTGTGTCTGTGTACATGTAATAATTTATAAGTATATAATGTATAAGAATACTTTCTCACGCATTTGTCGTTGACTTTTCACTGATTATTCTTCAAGGAATTCTTTTTCGATGTTGGAAACTTGTTTTTTACTGTTTTAACTGATTTTTGCACATAAACGAGTTTGAACGTCTTTCGTTCGATCGAGGATTTGAACTTTGATCTGCGCGCCGTGAACGAGGCGCGTTATCAATTCTGCTTCTATCACCCCAAAAACTCGTGCGCAATAAAATTAGTTCTGGTTTTATTAAGTTTCACGAAAATCTCATTGAAAAGTCTCTGTAACCGCTGACAAACTCTTCTCGTAAGATTTACTCGAATTGTCGGTAATTTAAAATTCGATAACAGAAAGTAAACGGAGTAAATCTTAATGCCGCCTGTCAGTCGCCACTGGAATTACCGCAAGAAACTGAGTGCCGACTGAGAGTCGCCTTCCGAGTGCAAAGGGTTAAAGCTGCATTACCGAACTGAGATGTTGTGAATTAAACATCTTTAACATATTCGCACCGGATAACTCAAATGTGAGTCTTTGGGATTCTTTACCGGAACCCGGATAACTCAAATTTGAGTCTTTGGGATTCTTGACTGGAACGCGGATAACTCAAATGTGAGTCTTTGGGATTCTTGACTTGAACCCGGATAACTCAAATGTGAGTCTTTGGGATTCTTTACTGGAACCCGGATAACTCAAATGTGAGTCTTTCGCATTCTTTACCGGAACCCGGATAACTCAAATGTGAGTCTTCGGGATTCTTTACCGGAACCCGGGTAACTCAAATTTGAGTCTTTCGTATTCTTTATCGGAACCCGGATAACTCAAATGTGAGTCTTCGGGATTCTTGACTAGAACCCGGATAACTCAAATGTAAGTCTGTCGCATTCTTTACCGGAACCCGGATAACTCAAATTTGAGTCTTTGGGATTCTTTACCGGAACCCGGGTAACTCAAATTTGAGTCTTTCGCATTCTTTACCGGAACCCGGATAACTCAAATTTGAGTCTTTCGCATTCTTTACCGGAACCCGGATAACTCAAATGTAAGTCTTCGGAATTCTTTCCCGGAACCCGGATAACTCAAATATGAGTCATTAGATACGTTACATTTCGATCTCAAATGTTTGAGTACGTTTTAGCTAAGTTATATGTTGATGTTTATAGCATTTGTTGTCGATATAATTCTACCAAAAATCCGCGAATTTGCCTCGTTACGCGCTTAATTTGCTAATATCAAATTGTATTTCATAAACGACATTCTTTTATTAATACATATTAATTACACGTTACACTAATTGCGCAGAAAATGTCTTCATTTAAAATCTGAACGAATACCGAATTTATTTGTAAACGAAGAATATATTAACAAACGACGACAATAATTTTATCCGCTAAGTACACGTATTACATTCGTAGGTAACATAACCTCTAAGCTCAAGGTTTGGTTAACGACTAAAGAACAGTGTCACATTACAATTATAACTAATAAAGTGTTAACTCACGGGAATATATTGCATCTAAAATTGCAATTGGATGAATTGCAGTTGACGCAGGGAGAAAGTAAATTCCAGATCTTCTTTCGACGTAAGGGGCAGTGAAAAACGTAAACACGACATGGAAGATCACGTGACCCCCTTAGGATAAGAGAATGAAAAGGTTTTGAAAGTCTCGCTATGAAATTATGACGAGATATCAATGATTCAATCATTATATGGCTGTAACTTAGGGATTAAGGAAAAGTCTCGATTGAATAATTCAAACACAGTGGTTTCCGGCACTTGTGAAGTTCTTGACCAATCGAATGTCGTAGCAACTCGCAGTATATCGATTAATCGAACTACTATCGTTTCACTGGAAGACACGATAGTCTATTTTCAATAGAATCAACATAAATTGAAGATGTTCTTAGAAAACACAGCGCGATATGAAATGATTATTAAAAGCAGACTAAGTTGAATCTTTCGTGATAGTAGAAAATGAATAACTATAAAAATCACGCTTAACATTCGAATGCAGTGAACAATGAATTACTTGTATTCGGGGAAAACTGTTTTTGTGTTTCATAAAGCACGCGTTAGGTTAGGAGTTACATGTTTGCTATATAAACTCTAAATTACGATGCGCTTATAAACTTCATTTCTTACAATACTTAATTATCACAAGTATACGTAACGGATACCAACACAAAGTATGCATAAAACACTAATAACATCATGGAAGCTCTCCTGGAAGCTATTTAACTTCGTCTGAACGATTGTTCGCTATGGAAAATAATACCAACGTAAATCTAGATGTTAATTTTAGTTGGAACATCCTGTCTACGCCTTTCGCGGTCAAATGGTTAATTACGCAGGCAACCTGAAGTAACAAGTGATTGTAGATTGTACGTGAAACATGCAAAAACATCAGAATTCTCTCGTCATCGTAAACATTGCAAGGTTATGTAATCGAGCATGAATTAGTATTTAGCTAAAAATAGTGTCTTGCATCCGTTTATATTTCCGATTATCTCCAACCATTTTGAAATACAGTAGAGTCCCGTATAACGCGGTTAATATTATATGTTACGCGCTGTACGAAATCGCGTTATAGGAAATTGGAGATAACAAGCTCAAGTGTGCTTGATTAAAGTAAACGGGGGATTCCCGCATTTTATTATATAGCGCGTTGTACGAGAATCGCGTTATATAAGAGAAGCCGTCGCAATGTCTTTAGCGGGTTGTAGGAATTCGCGTTATCAGGGAATTCCCGCATTTTATTATATAGCGCGTTGTACGAGAATCGCGTTATATAAGAAAAGCCATCGCAATGTCTTTAGCGTGTTGTAGGAATTCGCGTTATCAGGGAATTCCCGCATTTTATTATATAGCGTGTTGTAGCAGAATCGCGTTATATAAGAAAAGCCATCGCAATGTATTTAGCGCGTTGTAGGAATTCGCGTTATCAGGGAATTCCCGCATTTTATTATATAGCGTGTTGTACGAGAATCGCGTTATATAAGAAAAGCCATCGCAATGTATTTAGCGTGTTGTAGGAATTCGCGTTATCAGGGAATTCCCGCATTTTATTATATAGCGCGTTGTACGAGAATCGCGTTATATAAGAAAAGCCATCGCAATGTCTTTAGCGTGTTGTAGGAATTCGCGTTATCAGGGAATTCCCACATTTTATTATATAGCGTGTTATACGAGAAACTGAGTGGCGACTGAAAGTCGCCACTCGAATTACCGCAAGAAACAGAGTGGTGACTCAGAGTCGTCTTTCGAGTGCAGAGGTTTAGCGCAGGCGTCCCCCGTATAACACGGTACTCCTACAACACGGATTCCCTCTAACACGATTCAAGAATTGGGGAAACCTAGATGCATTACTTTTGTTCATTTTTGGAACCCTAGCTTTTGTATTAGTCCTTTGTTTCTTATAACACGGATTTGGATAATGCGTCATTCTTTCGGAATCTAACTACCGTGTTATAACGGGGATGCCTGTATTTAAATGTATAATACATGAAAATGATCGAATACGGCAAATAAAGCTTTATGCGGAAACAGTTCACGTTAATCCTCTACAGCACGATTTTTTCGCGTCTAAAAGGGAATCGTATAAATAAATCTAGTTAAACGCGATTCTAACGAACGTAATTATGTTAAAATGATAACGAAATTATTACTTAAACGCACAAAAAAACGTGACAATAGTTGCGCGTACTTTTATAATTATTATTGCAACGAAAAATATCAAATTTAATGAAAGATAGATAGACGAGTATGTGACTTGAAAGTTACATGGAGCTATAAAGGGTTAAAGAAGTTGCGTGTAGAAATCATGCGCGAAATCGTTTTCGTGAGTTCACCCGCCGAGGAATATAACCTTACCCGAGTTGCGACGAAGCTTTGCGCGTCTGCCGCCATTAATCTCCGTTTGGTAAAGTCACGTATAAATAATGCAAGTAATGATTAAGTTGAACAATGGTACGCTTTATTCACGAATTTGATAACGTTAAGCTACATTAGAAATGTGTAGATCGCTTGTTACATTAATTTAATCGCTTATTGGAAACTACTAATATTAATCTGCGTTTAACCAATTGAAAATCACTAAATAATAATGAGTAAGTTAAATAACGTTTTATTCATGCCTGTGTCATAAATTATTCGTCGAATGATTGTTTACTAACCAATTTTTAATGTAATTAGCAATTCCTGGAATTGATTCTGATTAATATTAGTCAAATCCACACGAAATGTCAAAGTTCCGCAGAAATTAGACGCAGTGAGTAATTAAAAACTCATTGGATCAAATTGAAAAAAACCGGTTTCAAAGTTAACTCTATTTTAAACTCTATTATGTCAAACAAGGCCCCGCAAGTGGCCACGTGGTTACCCTCACCCCTATCATTAACACTTTCTAAAAGCCCTCGAGAGTTTCCAGCCAATCACTGAACAGTTTAGTATTCAAATGTACCAATGAAACTAAAACTCGCGAAATAAACGAATGCCTTACTTCGGACGTTCAAACTCGTAGAACTTAGGTTATGTGACAAGTTATACGAACAGTGACTAGTGAAAAAAACAATGAATGAAACTAAATTTCAAGGAAAAATCTACCTTTCGACGTCTTGCCTCCATCTCGAAACCTATCGAACCAATCGAATCGGCCTGTGTCACGTGAAAGGTGAAAGTGACGGATCAAGAGAGGATAGGAACTTCCGACTTCCGACGCAGAAGATGTTCGAATAGTTTCGAGGATGACGGACGCACGACGTCGAAGATAGGCAATGAAATGAACGCTCAAAATGGCGGCGATAAGGCCTCAAGGCCTCACTAAGAATATTTCCCATTCTCGGAATCGTCTCCAAGGTGAACAACGAGTCCATTGTCGGAACACTATTTTCTTCTCTTCTTTACGAAATCTTTCTAACAATTCTGTTTTGTGTGTCCTCTGATCTTTTTAACCATACTTTCAATACAGAAGTAGAAGTGACATTGCTTTATTAAACCATCTATCTTAATAGACAGAATTTATTACGTAATCGGATTTCATTCTTTTTCATGATACACGTACTCGCGCAGTAGCGTAGCAACAGATTTCGCCCTGTGCTTCCCCAGGGTTCGGTTATTTCTCTTTTTGCATATGAATATCAATCTTACATCGTTATACTTTAACCCTTTATAGCTTGATATAACTTTGAACTCACATACTCGTTTATCCGTATCTTTCATTTCATTTGTTTTTTTTTCCGTTGCGTTTAAGTAATAATTTCGTTATCATTTTCGCGTAATTACCTTCGTTAGAATCGCGTTTAACTGGATTTACGTTGCACGATTTCTTTTTAAACACGGAAAAATTGGGCTAAACTTGCTTTTTTCAATTTCAAATTGCGATATTTATCAAAATACTTTATTCTATTCGTTTGTGATACAGTATTCGATACTACAAATAGATTCTGATAGAGTTCGATTGTTTATCATTAAATTGGAAACATTTTTCCGAAACTTTTACGAAGTTTTTATCAAATAAAACACTTCATACATTTTTCAGAATTTTACAATTTCTGATTTTTCACTAAAATTAAACGCAATTTCACATTATTTTCAGGGTAAATCATGCATTTTTATCAAAGGAAACTCTTTTTTCATTGCGCGTCGTGTTTCGGGGAACGGAAAGTTGGCAGTGCGCAAGTTCATTTACACACGATTTCAATTGACAATTAATTTATATTATTATTAAAGGTTTTGCACTCCAAATTAACCATTTTGCATATCATATTCGCCTTTTTGCACTCAAAATTAACCATTTTGCAGATCATAAACCTTTTTGCACTCCAAATTAATCATTTTGCACATCATATTCGCCTTTTTGCAGTCTAAATTAACCATTTTGCATATCATATTCGCCTTTTTGCACTCGAAATTAATCATTTTGCACATCATATTCGCCTTTTTGCAGTCTAAATTAACCATTTTGCATATCATATTCGCCTTTTTGCACTCGAAATTAATCATTTTGCACATCATATTCGCCTTTTTGCAGTCTAAATTAACCATTTTGCATATCATATTCGCCTTTTTGCACTCGATATTAATCATTTTGCAGATCATAAACTTTTTTGCATTCCAAATTAATCATTTTGCATATCATATTCGCCTTCTTGCACTCGAAATTAATCATTTTGCAGATCATAAACCTTTTTGCACTCCAAATTAACCATTTTGCAGATCATATTCACCAGTTTCCACTCCAAATTAACCGGCGTGAAATAAATTTCTTATTTCAATCTTATGCCATTTCATGTTGTTTCATGTTATTCCATGTTATTCCATGTTATTCCATGTTATTTCATGTTCAACTATCATCACATCGATGCAATAACATTTTTCGTTCGCAACAATAACCTTCCATTGGATAATATGTTGATTCCAACAGTTTAAGAAAATCAATTTCTCGAGAAGCAGAAAGTTGATTTGCAAAAGGGTGAATTTGATCTGTGATGCGAAAGGGTGAATTTGATTTGCAAAGCGGGGTTCATTTCGAGTGCCAAACTTGGCCGCTAGTGTTGCTGCAGTGATTTCACCGACCGCCGCTGTGATTCGTTGTTTTAGTTGGTTAATTGCCCAATCAATTGCAGTCCGGCATGGCCATCGCATTGAGATGCATTCATTTTCTATTCGTCCAAGTAATACTTTCAATTGAATATCGCATATTTCCCAATGAAACACGTGCATCCACAAAATGTTTACCAACTTTATAATCACCTTGTACATTAAACTGTATTTTCGAGTGGCGTTCAAATTCTCAATCAATTCTTGAGATAATGAAATTGTAATCAAAGTATACGTTGGACTGGCCATGATTTACCGTGATGACGTTCGACTGATAAGTAATCAGTCTCTTATGTCATGTTGAGTACAGTCGAGTCTCTTTTTATTCGGAAATCCGCGGAAAAAAGGACATAGCTTTCTTTGCAAAATTAGGGATAATTTCTTGAGATACCAGGAGCAGAAAAGAGGTAATTTACACGCATTCGGGTGTTTTGTTTTGTTTGTGCGTTTAAAGATTTGGAGTTCGAACGAGAGAAGCTTTATTTTTGTGTGGGAATTATTCTCTTCTTTCTTAATTCCCAGCAGAAAAACGTAAAAAAGAACGAAAGGAAATGGATAAGCATGGTACGCTGTTCAAACTTTCGAGATTTCTTGGGTTACTTATTTTTTCGTGCTTTTTTTGCTTCGTTGTGTAATCTTTAAAACCGCGTTAAAAAGATAAGCATGGAAAGAGACTCGACTTTATATCGAATGGAAATTAAGCTTGCGAGTTAAAGCTTGGAAAAAATCTTTACTGTCGAATAGTATCGGAAATTTTGAAAATTCATATTTCTATTTCTGTTTTGATATATTTTTTAACTTTCTGTATATTTGTGTTTCTTAAAAATCTGTGCGTGTAACAAATAGTTAGGAAATGGATACGTTTTAGCTTTCCGTGTTTTTGTGTGTTTATTTCGCTAACAGAATACAACTGTTGTTCTGTTGGTGGTCGCCATATTCATTGTTTCTGTATCCAACGTTGCATCTAGTTTTACAGATTTTGCATTCGAAATTCACCCTTTGGAATAGTAATTAGATACACTACCGGCCATAAGTTTGGGATCACTTACTGTCGTTAAGCAACTTATTAAATATCTCGTCTTTAAAATGGAACGGGATACTTTTCTTTGCGTATATTTGTAGGTTGATGTATGTTGATATTATAAGATAGAAGAGTCGTATCAATTTCGTATATTTTATTCTATATTAATTATACCTTTCGCTTAATACACGATTCGTCGAAGTATCCCCCCGTTCTTCATTATTGCTATTTTACATATTTTTGACATACCCCGACAAGTTTGTGTAATGTTTCTTGCCACATAGTTCGTCGACCTTCTTGTAGTAAAGTCATTTCTTGCGGGGAAACTAAAAATCGACCGATAGCAATAAACGGAGCCGATCGATTTGAAAGGTGACAAAATCTTATTACACCCAGGTGCCAATACAATATGTGTCTGCATGGCAAGAAAATAGTTTAATATTAATGGTTCAATTATAAAATGTACAAAGGTTTGATATTCTATTTACTTTTAATGTTCATTCTAACGTTTAAAGTAAATGTTGGAATGAAGACAAAGCAAGTGATCCCAAACTTTTGACAGGTAGTGTATATATCACGTGACCCGTACGCAGTGTGTTAATATTAATATTAATAATACGATTAGAGCAGGAAATTGTTGACCTTGCTACGTATCTGATATGTAAAATGTGGAAATAATGGCATTCAACATTTTTCATGCAAATAGCTCGTAAATAGCTTCGTAATCAGGACGAATTACTCTACGTTTGTGCAGAGTTTCAGAAATTTTGAATTTGTGGGTTCCCTTACTTTCCTTGTTAGTCAAAACGTACTGAAACGTTTTGAGACCAAAATGTGACATATCTAAAGACTCACATTTGAGTTATCGGGGTTCTAGTCAAGAATCCCAAAGACTCACATTTGAGTTATCCGGGTTCTAGTCAAGAATCCCAAAGACTCAAATTTGAGTTCGGGTTCAAGTCAAGAATCCCAAAGACTCACATTTGAGTTATCCGGGTTTAAGACAAGAATCCCAAAGACTCAAATTTGAGTTCGGGTTCAAGTCAAGAATCCCAAAGACTCACATTTGAGTTATCCGGGTTCTAGTCAAGAATCCCAAAGACTCAAATTTGAGTTATCCGGGTTCCAGTCAAGAATCCCAAAGACTCACATTTGAGTTATCCAATGCGAATGTGTGAACCGCGACATACGGGAGTCTATTGCACTCAACTAAGAATGCCGGCAGTCATTTGAACCCGGATCATCTCATTTAACCACCGACTTGACTCAAGTTTCCAGAATGAAGTCGGAGTACTGAATAGGTAGTTCTTTCCAATAAAGAGTTCGCCATCTCTGCACACACGATTGATCGATTAAAAACTTCTTCGATTGATAAATAAAATAAAGGCAAAACCGGAAGCGAAGATGAGGGAAGTTAGAGGAGGAAGCAGACTCAGGGAGGCTGCGATACAAATCGGTGCTGGGGGTTCAGCAGGGTTTGTTGAAGTTTGCATCATGCATCCAATGGATCTGATAAAAACCAGATTCCAATTGCAAGTGAAAACTGCACAGTTGGACACCATTTATTATACAGGTATTCCGCTCACGTTAACCCTTTCACTTCGAATCTTATATTTTTAGTATTTGAATTTTTCTGCGCTTTTATACTTTCTTATTACTTCAACTCTTATATGTCTATAAATATATATGACTAACAAATTTTGCTGGGAACCACGCATTTCTCTAATTTAAATTAAATACTGTCAAATTTTCTTTATTTGATGATTCAACAATTTTAATTAGATACTTAATTTTTACAATCATTTTAAATAAAAATATTAAACTTTTTTTGTAAATAAATAACAACCGATCGAATAACTGAATTTCAATAATTACTCGATTTTCCTTATTTTAATCGACACGGTTTAGTGCAAACTATTGTCTCGCGAATATCGCATCGTACGATGTTAATGGTTTTTAGTTAGAATACGCTGCATTAAAGGGTTAACTGTTTGACGCACGTTTTTGGGGCACACAATGGTTGGTCCCGGTAGTTTCGGACCTCCAAGTTTTTTAGAAGAAGAACTATATTTTGCGGTTTCCGTGCGGTTTCCTACAACGCGAATTATTACAATCCGAGTTCCTACAACGCGAATTATTACAATGCGAGTTCCCACAACGCGAATTATTACAACGCGAGTTCCTACAACGCAAATTATTACAACGCGAATTATTACAACGCGAATTATTACAACGTGAATTATTACAACGCGAATTCCTACAACGCGAGTTCCTACAACGCGAATTATTACAACGCGAGTTCCTACAACGCTAATTATTACAACGCGAATTCCTACAACACGAGTTTTTACAACGCGAATTCCTACAACACGAGTTTTTACAACGCGAATTATTACAATGCGAGTTCCTACAACGCGAATTCCTAAAACGCGAAATCCTACAACGCGAATTATTACAACGCGAATTCCTACAACTTGAATTCCTACAACGCGAAGTACTACAACGCGAATTATTACAACGCGAGTTATTACAACGCGAGTTCCTACAACGTGAATTATTACAATTAATCTGGAAAATATATTATTTATTTCATAACATTACATTATTTCAATTAATCTGGAAGATATATTATTTATTTCAAAAGATTACATTATTATAATGAATCTTGAAGATATATTATTTATTTCAAAACATTACATTATTACAATTAATCTCAAAGATATATTATTTATTTTAAAATATCATATTACTACAATTAATCTGGAAGTTATATTATTTATTTCAAAACACAGTCTTAAAAATGTCACTTGTACGTTCACGCCGGTAGGTTTTGCCGGACGCATATATGCGTCCATAAAGACCTGGGCATTATTATTTGAATTACTTTATCAGTTTTATATCGAAATAAATTTTAGAAAAGTATCCTTATTTCATATCAGAAGCAAATAAATTCATTCAAAATCATTTTTTGTTGAAGTTAATTGTCTCAAATAAAATAATAAAAAGAATTTTATTACTGGGTTTCCAAAATAGACGACTACATTGCGTAATGAAGTTTTAATTTTAATAGTGCAAATGAGTATCTTATGTACAATGAAATCAGAGTTTCCCTAACAGTCAGAACGGCCACGAAAATCTTACAAGTTCTTTGCAAGATTATTTGAAACCGCATTTATTTGGATAAGAAATCAAATAAGAAATTATTTCACTAAAAATCAAATAACGAAATAACTAACAAACAAATTATTTGCTTGTACAAATAAACTGATCACTGGTTATTTGAAAATAACAGCTGATGAAATAAGATGACTATTTATGTTAATCGTTATTTCAAAATACTTTTATGTGAATCCATAAATAATAAAATTCCTTTTCCTAGGAATTCGAGACTGTATGCACAAAATGTATAGACATGAGGGATTCCCAGCTTTCTGGAAAGGGATTCTTCCCCCCGTTATTGTGGAAACACCAAAGCGAGCAGTGAAAGTAAATCAAATCAATATTAAATAGTATATCGATTTCATTTTGCATTGAATGTGGTAAAAATTAAATGCTGCTATCTATTTGTTGAATGATGCATATATTAACCCTTTGCACTCGAAAGGCGACTCTCAGTCGCCACTGAGTTTCTTGCGTTAATTTAAGTGGCGACTTTCAATCACCACTCAATTTCTTGCGGTAATTCGAGTGGCGGTTCTCAGTCACCACTCAGTTTCTGACGGTAATTCGAGTGGCGACTCTCAGTCGCCACTGAGTTTCTTGCGCTAATTTATGTGGCGACTTTCAATCACCACTCAATTTCTTGCGGTAATTTGAGTGGCGACCGAGAGTCGCCATTCAGTTTCTGGCGGTAATTCGAGTGGCGACTCTCAGTCGCCACTGAGTTTCTTACGGTAGTCGAGTGGCGACCGAGAGGCGACATGAAGATTTACTCCACTTACTTCTTGTTATTGAATTTTAAACCACCCACGACTGGAGTAACTCTTAATGTCGCCTCTTAATCGCCGTTCGAGTTGTCGCAGTAAACTGAGTGGCGACTGAGAGTCGCCTCCGCGTGCAAAGGTTTAATCAAAATTCAGCGACAATTTAGTACATCAGTTTAATTTTTCCACAAAACAGTGATAACAATGTTGGTCCAAACAATAATAATACAGTAATAATTTTAATGCTTTTTCAGTTTTTCACCTTTGAGCAATACAAGAAAATCTTCCTGTTCGGAAGTCCAAGCCCTACGCCATTGGTTTGTATAATTATAAAATGTGCCGTTAATTTGCAATTCTGATGTAGCGTTTGTTTTATGCTTCCACACGTAACACCTTTTTGAGTTTTATTTTACACGCTTTGCACTCCAAATTAACCCTTTTGCAGATCTTATTCACCTTTTTGCACTCCGAATTAATAATTTTGCAGAGCACATTCACCTTTGTGCAAATCAAATTCGTCCCTTTGATCAAAATCAGCCTTAAATTAACATAAAATACTTATTTAACAGCAAAAATAATTACAAACATTTAATTTCATAAATATTTTTGGTGATAGATAAGTATTTTATTCAATGGCAATTCCAATGGAGACTGAGAGGCGACATTACAGTTTACTCCAGTTATCGGTGATTTAACGATCAAAAATCTGAATGTCGCCTCTCAATCGCCACTCGAGAGCCGACTCTCAGTAGCCACTCAGTTTATTACGGTAATTCTAGTGGCGACTGAGAGGCGACATTGCAATTTACTCCAGTTGTCGGTGATTTAACGTTCAATAACAAAATATAATTGCAGAAAATCTGAATGTCGCCTCTCGATCGCCACTCGAGAGCCGAATCTCAGTAGCCACTCAGTTTATCACGGCAATTCCAGTGGCGACTGAGAGGCGACATTAAAATTTACTCGAGGTGTCGGTCATTTAACGCCCAATAACAAAATATAATTGCAAAAGATCTCAGTGTCGCCCCTCAGTCGCCACTCAAGTTACCACAATAAATGGAGTTGCGACTGAGAGTCACCATTCGAGTTGAAAGGGTTAATTACTGATTGGCGACTAAGAATCGCCTCCTAGTGCAAAGGGTTAATCATTGAGTGGCGACTGAGAGTCGTCATTCAAGTGCCAAGTGTTAATTGCTGAGTGGCGACTGACAGGGGCCATTCGAGTGCAAAGCGTTAAGTATTGAGTGCCGACCGAGAGTCGTCATTCGAGTGCAAAGGGTTAATTACTGAATGGCGACTGAGAATCGCCTCCGAGTGCAAATGATTAATTACTGAGTGGCGACCGAGAGTCGCCATTCGAGTGCAAGGGGTTAATATCAAGTGTACTAATCCAAATACATTTATTTCCAGACGTTTTCCTGCGCTGGTTTCTTCGCCGGAGTAACAGAAGCTATTTTAGTGAATCCTTTCGAAGTAATAAAAGTGCAATTACAATCGAATCGCAATCACATCAGGGAAACTCCGTCGACCTTCGCGGTGACAAAGCAAATCATAGTGAAACAGGGTTTCGGATTGAACGGTTTAAACAAAGGACTCTCAGCCACTGTGATGAGAAACGCAGTTTTCAATGCCTTCTACTTTGGCATTTATCATAGCGTTATCAGCAAACTCAATTTAAAGAGAGAGACTTCCTCGGAGTTCCTTATCAAGGTACAACAATCAACACAGTTTGATAAACAAACTCTTATCGTATTAACTCTTGCAGTGTCATATGATCTTATAACATATCATTATTATATAAACATTAGCTAAACACAATGAATATTACAGATATGCGTCGGATTCTTATCAGGAACATGCGCGTCGTGTTTAAATATTCCCTTCGACGTTGCTAAAAGCCGGATTCAAGGACCCCAAGGCAATGTTTTATATAAAGGAACCATGAGAACTATTTACTTCGTTTACCGCAATGAAGGGTAAGAAAAGACTTCCTGGAATGTGTGACAAAGTATTGCGGATAAACAATATTGTTTATATGAACATTCCACGGTACAAGTGGGAAATCTTTTCCAAACGAAAGCGAATTGTTTCTGATTAAAATTGACTCCAGTTATCGGTAATTTAAGTCGGTAAATTGTCGGTAAATCTTAACGTCCTCTCTCAGTCGCCACTCAGTTTATTGTGTCAACTTGAGTCGCGACTGAGAATCGCCTCCGAGTGCAAAGGGTTAAACCGATTAGCTAAAATGTAAATTCGGTTTAACGCGGCGCTGTTGGTATACCGTAATCCCTCACTTTGCCAACCTTCCGTATTCTGTTTTCTTGATAGTTCGTAAGACTCGTAAGAATGAATACACCGCAGTTAGGTTATGTAATAATATGAGTAATGTATTCTTTCAGATTCCGGGCACTTTACAAAGGTCTTTTGCCAAAGGTTCTTCGTTTGGGTCCTGGCGGGGCAATTATGCTTGTGGTTTATGATTATATGCATTCATATCTAACACTGAGATTCAATAACTAAGTGTAATCAGTTAACAGTAAGTAATTAACCAAAGACTTCCACCAAAGTGCATTTTACTAGATTTCTATCTTTGTATCAAAGTAATGATCCGAATAAAACTGATCGAGCGACTTATTAAGGTCCCAGTATTCTTGGCATACTTTGTACAGGTTTTGCACTCGAAATTAATCCTTTTGCAGATCATATTCATCTTTTTGCACTTCGAATTAATCCGTTTGCGGCTCATATTCATCTTTTTGCAACTTCGAATTCATCCTTTCGCAAATCAGTTTGGTACGATAATCTGTGGATTTCAGAATTTCGGAGTAACGTTACAAGTTAATGAGTATTCAGTTATTAATCAGAATAATTTACATAATTACTGCAAATAATGTACAGTTTACGTGCAGGTGAAAATGATACAGGTTTTGCACACCAAATTAACCCTTCTGCAGATCATATTGAT
The DNA here is from genome assembly GCA_910591585.2 of Nysson spinosus. NCBI lineage: Eukaryota > Metazoa > Arthropoda > Insecta > Hymenoptera > Crabronidae > Nysson > Nysson spinosus. The sequence continues at coordinate 1,879,108 of OU342830.1, forward strand.
TTGCAAAAGCGTGAATTTGATTGGCAAAAGGGCAAATTTGATTTGCAAAAGCGTGAATTTGATTCGCAAAAGCGTGAATATGATCTGCAAAAGCGTAAATTTGATTTGCAAAAGGTGAATTTGATCGGCAAACGGTGAATTTGATTCACAAAAGCGTAAATTTGATTGGCAAAAGAACAACTTTGATTTGCAAAAGCGTGAATTTGATTGGCAAAAGGGCAAATTTGATTTGCAAAAGCGTGAATTTGATTCGCAAAAGCGTGAATATGATCTGCAAAAGCGTAAATTTGATTTGCAAAAGGTGAATTTGATCGGCAAACGGTGAATTTGATTCACAAAAGCGTAAATTTGATTGGCAAAAGAACAAATTTGATTTGCAAAAGCGTGAATTTGATCGGCGAAAGGTGAATTTGATTCGCAAAAGCGAGAATATGATCTGCAAAACGGTAAATTTGATTCTCAAAAGCGTAAATTTGATTGGCAAAAGAACAAATTTGATTTGCAAAAGCGTGAATTTGATCGGCGAAAGGGGAATTTGATTCGCAAAAGCGAGAATATGATCTGCAAAACGGTAAATTTGATTCGCAAAAGCGTGAATTTGATTCGCAAAAAGTGAATCTAATCAGCAAAAGGATGAATATCATTCGCAAAATGATAAATTTGATTGGCAAATGGGTGAATGTGATCCGCAAAATGGTGAGCAGCATCTGCAAGAGCAAAAATTCGATTTGCAAAATGTGAATTTAGTTTAACGCGGCAATTCGAGTGGCGACTGAGAGACAACATTGAAACGTACTCCAGGCGTCGATGATTCAATGTCCACCAACAAAATATAACTCAAGTTGCCACAATAAGTCGAGTGGCGACTGAGAATCGCCTCCAAGTGCAAAGGGTTAGAAACAGGCATTAAAGTTACGATAGAATCGAACAACTTAAATCCTCTTCGAATTTTATTCTATTTGATACATTAACTTAAAAAACCAGAAATTATTTACAGAATTAATCCGCCAAAACAGAATCCAACCATTCCTCGAGATCCACCGATTTGGACGAAACAGGTTCAGCAACTGACTCTAAAAAGATATTTTTCTGTGAAATTCCAATTTCAATTAGCGCATTCTGCATTGTTTTCTCACCGGAAGTAAAAGCCTTCCCAATTGAAGGCTGACTTTTGATTGGTTGCGTGGATACAGGTTCCTCTAAAGATAACAAGAAATCTAAATCCTCCGCAAGATTTTCATTCGATCTTTCCTCCATCTCTTTGATTTCTTTCGTTTGCTCTTTTGACTCTTTTTTATGAGTTTCTAGGATATTCTTATACAGTTCATTGCCCTTTTCAGCACGATTACGAATCTCCGTCAACTGATCACTCTGAAACGATGTTTTAGTCCGCCATTTAATTTCACTAAAATATCAGATTACATTCTTTAAAATCCGACATACAGTCGAGTCTCTTTTTATGCGTGTCTTTTTATGCATCTACGAAACGAAACAACTGAATGTGTTAAGTTTCCTCTTCCATGCTGCTGGTGTTTCCACAAATTATCCCTAATTTTACCCAGAAAGCTGTTTTTTTGTGCAGTTTTTTTTCATGTGTATAGGATTTTTACTTACAGTGAAATATTTAGGATCAATTTCAACGATCTCGGTGAATGGAATTGATTCGATCACAGCAGAAAGAATGTTCATGTCCACCGTAAAGTATTCGGAATACTTGGATAGATCCAGCGTCCAGGATTTCTCTGATTTGAAAACGAAATGGTCGTCTTCGGAAACTGGTGCGTTTACCAAGAAAGAGAAATCTTTTGTCACATTGTCATCGAATGGAATTACTTCTGGTATATATGGTTCGGCATCCTCCACTTTTTTCTTTCTGTCTCTGGCACTGGAGAGCAATGAATATTAATCATACTTTACTCGGTAACCATAATCTTGAGTTATTACTTGTTGGTCTTCGAATTGTTAATATGTATGGTGGACGGTGCAGCTATACAGAACATAAAATTTGATGTATATTCAAATTTGGTGACCAAATCTGACCAAATTTGATCTACCTTCAAATTTGGTGGTCAAATGTGACCAAATTTAATTTACTTTCAAATTTGGGGACCAAATCTGACCAAATTTGATCTACTTTCAAATTTGGTGGTCAAATGTGACTAAATTTGATCTACTTTCAAATTTGGTGGTCTAATGTGTCCAAATTTGATCTACTTTCAAATTTGGTGGTCAGATGTGACCAAATTTGATCTACTTTCAAATTTGGTGACCAAATGTGACCAAATTTAATTTACTTTCAAATTTGGTGACCAAATCTGACCAAAGGGTCTAGCCGGTTAAGGGGGGCCAAAAGTGCCCCTAAACCAAATTGGACTTGCGATGGGTCATTCGATAGCTAATGAAAAAAAAACAATCTGTGCCAAGTTTCAACTTTGTATCTCGACTGGGGGGGGTAGTAAAGGGCAAAAAACGAAAAATCATGTTTTTGTTCAATTTCTTCCAACTGAGAGCATGAAAAATTTTGAAAAAAATTAGTGGCACGGCAGTTAGCGATACACATATTATAGAATTTTTTCAGATTTTTATGTTGCAAATCCAAGCTGTGAAAAATAAAAAACCCCAAAAAATGCCGAAAAATGCCGATTTGGTATTGAAGGAGTTGCAGAACTATAATTATATAATTTGGGTAAGTGGGTATATGTGATAGTATTGCTCTCAATTTTTTTTAGATTTTTTGATTAGGTGCGCCATAGTTAAAAAAATTAAAAACCGGTTTTTTCGGCGTTTTTTGCGTGTTAGATTGACTTATAGGGCGAACTTTCGTATTATTCTCTATTAAATAAGTGTTTGTGCAGTACTCAATGTTTTTGCATCCGGCAAAGCAATATAGGAATTAAGGAAACTAAATAAATAGAGAAAATTGGAATTACTGTGCTATTAGAGCCTAGAGCGTAGCGAGTATTTGCAAGTGGTTCGGTGGTCCCGTGGCAAAGCGTCACGCTGTTGAAACGCTGCGGACTTTTTTTGTAGGTTCGCATCCCACTTCGGTTAATTTTTTTTTGCATTTCATTTTCTGAACTTTTAACTATATAACAACCGAACTATATCAATATCTGTTTACAAGTAGTTAAAGCATATTTTTGAAATATTCTAATCTGTACTATACGTAAATATGACTTTGGAGCGCATGTTTATCTTTAAATATAAGACATTTAAAAAATATGCTTAAACTATGTTTAAACTAGTTCGGTTGTTATATAGTTAAAAGTTCAGAAAATGAAATGCAAAAAAAAATTAACCTAAGTGGGATGCGAACCTACAAAAAAAGTCCGCAGCGTTTCAACAGCGTGACGCTTTGCCACGGGACCACCGAACCACTTGAAAATACTCGCTACGCTCTAGGCTCTAATAGCACAGTAATTCCAATTTTCTCTATTTATTTAGTTTCCTTAATTCCTATATTGCTTTGCCGGATGCAAAAACATTGAGTACTGCACAAACACTTATTTAATAGAGAATAATACGAAAGTTCGCCCTATAAGTCAATCTAACACGCAAAAAACGCCGAAAAAACCGGTTTTTAATTTTTTTAACTATGGCGCACCTAATCAAAAAATCTAAAAAAAATTGAGAGCAATACTATCACATATACCCACTTACCCAAATTATATAATTATAGTTCTGCAACTCCTTCAATACCAAATCGGCATTTTTCGGCATTTTTTGGGGTTTTTTATTTTTCACAGCTTGGATTTGCAACATAAAAATCTGAAAAAATTCTATAATATGTGTATCGCTAACTGCCGTGCCACTAATTTTTTTCAAAATTTTTCATGCTCTCAGTTGGAAGAAATTGAACAAAAACATGATTTTTCGTTTTTTGCCCTTTACTACCCCCCCAGTCGAGATACAAAGTTGAAACTTGGCACAGATTGTTTTTTTTTCATTAGCTATCGAATGACCCATCGCAAGTCCAATTTGGTTTAGGGGCACTTTTGACTACCTTAACCGGCTAGACCCTTTGATCTACTTTCAAATTTGGTGGTCAAATGTGACTAAATTTGATCTACTTTCATATTTGGTGGTCAAATGTGACCAAATTTGATCTACTTTCAGATTTGGTGGTCAAATGTAACCAAATTTGGTGGTCTAATGTGACCAAATTTGATCTACTTCCTAATTTTGTGGTCTAATGTGACCAAATTTGGTGGTCTAACGTGACCAAATTTGATCTACCTTCAAATTTGGTGGTCAAATCTGACCAAATTTGATGTACTGGATAGCCGCACCGTCCACCATACATATTACTCAGTAACCACAATTTTAATGCATTGTGAATAATCGTTATTCAAATTCAAAGTCTGCTGCGCGCATGCAAAGTCTGTGCGGTGACATTGCGTTGTATAAGTGCCGCGTTGTACGACAATCGCAACAATTTGTGAACCGCGTTGTACGACAATCGCGTTGTGTAAGTACGTGTTATACGAGGATCGCTAGAATTTGTGAACCACGTTACATCGAAGTCGCATTGCATGAATGCCGCGTTATACGAGGTTCGCCACAATTCGTGAACCGCGGTGCACGACAATCGTCAGAATTTGTGAACCGCGTTATATCGAAATCGCGTTGTGTAAGTACGTGTTATACGAGGATCGCTAGAATTTGTGAACCACGTTACATCGAAGTCGCATTGCATAAATGCCGCGTTATACGAGGATCGCCAGAATTCGTGAGCCACGTTATATCGACGACATTGATAAGTGCCGCGTTATACGAGAATCATCATAATTTGTGAACCGCGTTATACGAGGATCGCCACATTTCGCGAACCACGTTATACATGAATTGCCGCAATTTGTGAACCGCGTTATATCGAAATCGCGTCGTACAAGTACCGTGTTATACGAGGTTCGCTATAATTGGTGAACCAAATTATATCGAAGTCGCGTTGTATAAATACCGTGTTATTCGAGGATCGCCACAATTTGTGAATCGCGTTATATCGAAACCGTGTTGTACGAGGGTTCCTGTATTTAATACGATATTTGAATGTATCCACGTGGAGTTCGTAACACGTTGAATATTTATTAATTTAATTTAATTTAATTTAATTTATTCGTAATTGAAATTCGCGTTACTTTTTTATCAAGTTTGCTAATAAAATATAGTTATAATACTTTGTGACGTCATAGAAAACAAAGGAAAAGATTGCTTTCTCAATTTCCCATTTCTTCCAGTTTTTTATGTTACTGCTTTCTTCTTTAAAAATTGCATTATAATATCTTGTATTATTCACGTTAAGAGTATTAATAACTTTGTTTATTTTAAACATTTTAACAAACAAACGGTATGTACATATTGACTACATAGTGTTGTATCTATGTCAATTATCAACGAATTGTACTAAATGTTTTTTGTGAACCATCGTTCACTCTAATTGAAAATGATATATTGTTAGTTTAATAAATGTTCACACATAAAATTGTAATATAAATTGATCGAAATCATGTATAATTATTCCGTGACAAAAATACTCGAAAATTCATATTTTTTACGTCTTTTGTCAAATAAACGCAGTGTTCATATCTCGTTGGATATCACTTTTGTTGCATCACTTGTTTTAAGCGTTTTGGCATATTTCACGTTATTTTTTTTAATGTTCTGCACTAATTGAATGCCAGTCTTCTGTTAATCTTATTGAAAATTTATTAAACTAACAATATATAATTGTCAAGTACAAACGGCGTTTAATAAAAAAAGATTTAGTCCAATTTTTTTCATAATTAACATAAATACATCATTGTGTAGTCACATTGTTTAGTGTCCGAATACTTTTCGGAGTAACTGTATATACATAACATTTGCCACACTTATAGATAATTTAACTAAAATAGCATAAAAATGATAAGCTGTACGATATCGCATATAATTATGAATTATTAATAGAATTATTTCATTTCTTAAAAAATGACATCTTTCATAATCGACTTACAGTTTACCGGGTTAATTTGTAATACAATTCAACATAAACTTTACCGAGATTTTCTTTTGTTCATTTTTCTGAAGCCACGGAGAGTTTTTTCACTATATTTCACCAGCTAAGACACTTTTCATATAAATAACAAATCACATCGTATAACCAAGTTTAATCAGTAATCATAACCTGAAAGTAATCGTAAGAACTTTACACCGAGGCATAGTTATTAAGGTTAGGTTAGTACTGGTTTGCACTCCGAATTTACTCTTTCGCAATTCAAATTCACCCTTATGCAGATCAAGCTTTTCTACACATTTGTTTTCTTCAGTTATTGTAATAAAAGTAAAATCCAGTAGATCAAATTCAACCCTTTTGCAAATCAAGATTTTCTATAAATTTGTTTTCTTACGTTATTGTAATAAAAATAAAATCCAGTGTAAAGTGGAAGGGTTAATTTGGAATACAAAAAGGTGAATATGATCTGGAAAAGAGTTAATTTCGAGTGCAAAACCTGTAAAAGAATTATTCTCTATTTAGAATCAGGGCAAGTTATTGTTCAGAAATGAAAATTTTATTGTGTGTTTGTAATAATACTTAAACATAAAATAACCTAAATTACCACAAAATACTTATTTATACATATATAATTATTATATTATTATATATATATATTATAAATGTTTTTCGTATTAAATAAGTATTTTGTGGTAATTTAGGTTATTTTATATATATATATATAGCTTCATCCCGGGGTTAAATAAATATTTTATATTAATTTTCTGTCATTTTATGTTATTTCATGTTTAAGTATCATTACATAGAATTTGATTTGCAAAAGCGTTACTTTGGAGTGGCAAACCTGTACAATACAATAAAACAATGTTGTCACCACGTATTGAAACAATAAATAAACATACGAAACAATAAATGACGTTTCATAAAGTATGTAACAACTAATTGATTACTTTCCGGCACCCCTAATACTTATAACTAAAATAAACAAACAGAACAATCATTGTTAGCGTTCGTCATAGAGATCCACGAAGAAACTAACCTTAACTCAGATCCTAACCTACAAAGAGTGCCAATCATTGCCTCTTAGAAATTCATTGCCACTTATGTGACATCTAATCAACAAGTCAAAACAAAAGATAACGCGACTCGGTAAAGGATTCAAATTTCTCATAAACATTATACGTTTCTTTCGAGCAGTAAGTTGGCAGTTGTAGCTCGCGCAGAAATATAGTGAAATAATTGGAATGCAAAGCTGAAGATGGATTTTTTAAAGAGTACAATAAGTTTAATGCTATTGTGTTTGGCGTGTGGAGATTGCGATGAGAAGAAAGAGCACTTGCCAGTTGTTATATGGCACGGAATGGGTAAAGTAATTAGTGCATATGAATATTCATAAGTTACAAATTTATCGTACCGTGTACTGCTATTTTCGTCGCAATGTTTGTCTGTTAGATTGACATTTAGTGGAAATGCAGTAAGTTCTCGTATAACGCGAGTTCGTGTAATGTGCTGCATAATAAAACGCGGGAAGCTCTGATTAAAGGATTTCACACAACGCGAGTTTCTAGAACGCGTTAGATAATAAAATGCGAGGACCCCGATAACACGATTTCATACAACGCGTAACGAATTAGCCGCGTTATACGGGAGTCTACTGTATGTACGTACTATTGTGCTGGAAATTTTTGATCTTAACAGTTATGTTATCTCTTCGCAAAAAATTATTTATTCTTCGTTTCGTGTTAAGTGATTCAGTTTAAAATGAATCTTGTTATAACTTCCCTTATTCTTTACTTGGAATGAGATTGCCAAAAGCTCGCGCAGTCCCCGCCCCTTTTTCTTCCCACCACTGCTTTATCCCCGCCTTCTGTGACGCCCCAACGGGACTACGACCAATAGCGTGTTCGGAGCAGGGAATCGTAGTGGGGGACCTGCGCAGAACGAACGAAACTCGTCCAAGTTCTTGGCAATCTTATTCTAAATATAGAATAGAGCTACATATACTGGATCTCAGATTAGATTGCCAAAAGCTCGCGCAGTCCCCGCCCCTGCTTTATCCCCGCCTTCTGTGACGCCCCAATGGGACTACGACCAATATCGTGTTCGGAGCAGCGAATCGTAGTGGGGGACCTGCGCAGAACGAACGAAACTCGTCCAAGCTCTTGGCAATCTTATTCCAAATAGAAAATAGCTGGGATTAACTTCAACTTGCAGCATAAATTATGATTATAATCTTATCTTTCGTGATTAAAATGTGCGCATTACGATTTAATACGTTAATCAAATTTCGAGGGGAAGAGATTTACGTGATTTGATTCTTCTATGAGAACAAAATATGAACAGCAGTAACACATAATAGCTGTTGAGTAAGAATAAGTATACTGTATTAGAAGTATTTGTAATTAGTGCCAGGGTGGCCATAACCTTAATTGATGGCAACTAAGTGAACATTTATCGAAAGAAATTTCTACTTTAGGAGATAGTTGCTGTTTCTCCTTCAGTATGGGAAGGATAAAAGCCCTAATCGAAGATCAGCTACCAGGAATTTATGTGTATTCTATTCGCATAGGAAACAACGAAATAGAGGTACAACGTAGTACTAAATTACGGACACTTGCAACTCATTTACTACAAACACACACACGCACACATAATATTTATAATATCTATAATATTATCACGATATTAGTGACCGAAGATATATTTATTGCTTTCTTCTACTTCGTCACAGTTGTTATTACTGAAAACGATGCTTTCTAGTCTTCAATAATCGCGTTTATTTATCGTTCGTGCTTTTTAACACATTGACAGTCAGCGACGTAGTTCTTTCGTCATTTTAAAGTCCTGTTGGTTTCCGGCGACGTAGTTCTACGTCATTTTAAAGTCCAAAACTGGTTTTTAATTCATATATGAAATTTGAATAATGATTTTCATAAAACTGCAGGGATTTTTAAACCAATTGGAGACTTACACTTTTTAGGACGTGGAACACAGTTACTTTGGAAACGTGAATAATCAGATTCAAGAAGTTTGCGATCAGTTATCGAAGGATGAACGTCTTCAGAACGGATATAACGCGATCGGGTTTTCACAAGGCGGACAGTTTCTGTATGTTTTTAAATATATTATATTATTATATATATTTATATTTTATATGTTCTAAAAATCCTAATATAGACTACTATAGTATATATAATATATAATGCATAGTTATCAGTTAATAATATTAATATATATATAACTAATATATATATTAATTATATTAAATATATATATTTATATATAAATACCTGGTATTTAACAATTTAATTAGCCGTTTATTATGAAACTGGGCCAACATTACCGAATCGCTAAAAGCAAAAACAATATGCGAACAAATTTTTTTCAAAAATGGAGTTGCTCCACTTTCATAATACAAGTTTCGCACTTCAAATTAACCCTTCTGCAGATCATATTCTCCTTTTTGCAAATCAAATTCACCCTTTTGCAGATCAAATTCGCCTTTTTGCAATCCAAATTCGCCTTTTTGCAATCCAAATTTACCATTTTGCAGATCAAATTCGCCTTTTTGCAAATAAAATTCGCCCTTTTGCAGATGAAATTGGTCCTTTGCAAATCAAATACATCCTTTTGCAACTCAAATTCACGTTTTTGCACTCCAAATTAACTCTTTCGCAGATCATATTCACCTTTTTGCAAATCAAACTCACCCTTTTACAGATCAAATTCGCCTTTTTGCAAATCAAATTCACCCTTTTGCAGATCACATTAACCATTTTGCAAATCAAATTCACCATTTTTCAGTTTAAATTCGCCTTTTTGCAAACCAAATTCACCCTTTTGCAGATCAAGCTTTTCTGCAAATTTGTTTCCTTAAGCTATTATTTTATTATAAATATAATCGAATGTCAAGTGAAACGGTGAATTTGATTTGCGAAAAGGTGAATTTGAGTTGCAAAAGGGTGAATTTTGAGTGCGAAACCTGTAAATTGCAAGTATCTATTGGAAGGTCGATTAATCATTCAGGAAATGATTTTCGGAGAACATGGATTGTTAATCTGTGCTGTATTTACGTTTATAGATTCTGAAGAAATATCAAGAATATTTGTATTTTGAAATGAAAGTAACCGGCCAATGATGTTTGTTTTAGGAGAGCTGTTGCGCAAAGATGTCCCAATCCACCAATGATAAACTACATTTCGATTGGTGGCCAACATCAGGGTGTTTTCGGGGTTCCCAACTGCGGAAATTTGGAGAACAGAATGTGCGATTATATAAGACGAGTGCTTAAACACGGAGCTTATTTAAGGTACCGCCATTTCAATAATCTTATATGAACGTGTCTACCGCATAAAAAGAGATTCGACTGTACAGGATAAACATACTCCCCCGTCCGTAAGTCATGGGACACTTACTAGTTTCAGCTTTACGTTCAAATTACCGCCATTAAACATCCGAAATATCACACCGCACGATTATCTACCGATTCCCCGCAGCAAGTACAATTTCCAAGCGTTAAAATATATTGCAAAATATATATACAAAGTTTGAAATCTTCTCATTAATATACGCTCCCCGTTCTCCGATGATAGCACGAACTAAGTTTGCCAGTCTGGCAGTGCTATTTCTTTGTGTTTCTTCCTGTATTTCTGTCGAGGATCGTTGCAAATATGTTCGCAGATTCTCTCCGACATAGGGTATCGTTTAAATACACATCTCTATGGTTCACCACTCGACTCCCGATGGGGTTGAAATTTGGTGATTGAGGGGTGTCATCGTATTAATTTTAGTTTCGAATTTTGTTGCAACCGCTCAAGATAATTTATGCGAACTCTAAGAGTATGCTTGGGATCATTGTATATGGGATGTTTAATAGCGTTCATTTCAACGTAAACCTGAAACTAGTCAGTGTCCCATGTCTTACGAACGAGAGTGTAAAATACAGTATTTGTTTTGTAGATTTATTCAGGAAAAGCTTGTGCAGGCGACATATTGGCACGATCCTCTTCAGGAAGACGAGTATAGAACGAGAAGCATTCTGATGCCGGATATTAATAATGATATCCACATTAATGAGGTAAATTGGACTACATATTATATTATAGAACGTGGAATGTAACTGGTGGTACAAGCTGGATGTAAACCACTCGGCTCAGACGAGTTTGCGTTCGTTGTGCGCATGTCCCTCCGCACACGCCATTAGCATTATATAGTCCCACTGTGACGTCACAGAAGGCGGAGATAAAGCGGTGAATAAAGTTGAGGTTTATGTTAAAAGCACAGCAATTAATGAATAATTCCACTGAAATTTCTTAAAGAATAAAATGAAAGAATTCAATTCTTTCATTCCAGGCTTTGTTTCCGAGAAAAGTGGCTTCGAAAGTTGATATTGCTTGAATTATTGGAAGATGTTTCTTTTGAAGTTCGAACAAGTTTGAAATCTTCAACGCCATTTTTCTCGGAAACTAAGCCTCGTATGAAATCATTTTATTCTATATTTTCGATTCAGTATTTCATGTAGAATCACAACCCTTTTTGTATCACCAGCTATATCTATAGGTTGAAGTGTGAGATAAAAAAAGGTTGAACAGTGGTTATTTTCAGACGTATAAAGAGAATCTGTTGAAACTGAAATCCATGGTTTTGGTGAAATTCACGGAAGATTCGATGGTTACACCTTCGGAATCCGAATGGTTTGGATTCTATGAACCTGGACAGGCGACAAAGGTTATACCTCTTAACGAGTTGGACATATACAAACAGGTTCGTAAGCGTTATTACTGTACTTAACCGTTTCAATGTCAAACGGCATTCGCAATAATCCGTCTTCTTTTATGTAATTCTATTCTGTTGCGTCACAAATAAGTTCTGGTTTTTAAGATAAAGCTGATTCGTCAATAAAATGAACTGTAATGGACTTTAATCTAGTATAATCGCCGTTATTATTAATAACTTTAACGTAACGGTAAAAGTATTGCAAAATTGAGGAATATTAGCGAGATATTTGATTCGAGTTTTAGTAATATTGGCATCGGTATTTTGAAATAACGATTAAGATAAATAGTCATCTTATTTCATCAGCTGTTATTTTCAAATAACCAGTGATTAGTTTATTTGTACGAGCAAATCATTTGTTTGTTAGTTATTTCGTTATTTGATTCTTAGTGAAATCATTTCTTATTTGATTTCTTATCCAAATAAATGCGGTTTCAAATAATCTTGCAAAGAACTTGTAAGATTTTCGTGGCCGTTCTGACTGTTAGGGAAACTCTGATTTCATTGTACATAAGATACTCATTAGCATTATTAAAATAAAAACTTCATTATGCAATATAGTCGTCTATTTTGGAAACCCAGTAATAAAATTCTCTTTATTACTTTATTTGAGACAATTAACTTCAATAATAAATGATTTTGAATGAATTTATTTGCTTCTGATATGAAATAAGGATACTTTTCTAAAATTGATTTCGAAATAAAACTGATAAAGTAATTCAAATGCCTCGATATTCGAAATATTATTTTGTATATTCTATTTCAAATAATAAATGCCCAGGTCTGCCGCCATGGCATCCAACGTAGTAAACGATAAATTTCATTTCAGGATCGCCTGGGTCTGAAGACGTTGTACAACTCCGGAAGACTCCATTTTCTTTCGGTTTCCGGTGATCATTTGAGGTTCACGGAATCTTGGTTTATTGATAACATTATTAAGAAGTATCTGATTTAATTACAGATAACTTTCGTATAATGCGGAGGTTAGGTTTCAGAGGAAGGTAGCGTTATGAAAATCGCATTATGAGGAGCACCGCATTTTGTGAATCGGGTTATATCGACACCGCGTTATACAACCATCACTATAATTTGTAAACCGTATTATATCGAAACCGCGTTATACGACCATCACCACATTTTGTGAACCGTGTTATATCGAAGCCACGTTGTATAAGTACCGCGTTATACGAGGATCGCTGTAATTTGTAAACAACGTTATATGGAAACTGTGTTGTATAAGTTCCGCGTTGTACGCGGATCACCATAATTTGTGAACCGCGTTATATCGAAACCACGTTGTATAAGTATCGCGTTATATGAGGATCACCACAATTCGTGAACCGCGTTATATCGAAACTACGTTTTATAAGTACCGCGTTATACGAGAATCACCACAATTTGTATACCGCGTTTTATAAGTACCGCGTTATACGAGAATCACCACAATTGGGGAATCGCGTTATATCGAAACCACGTTGTATAAGTACCGTGCTATACGAGGATCACCACAATTTTTAAACCACGTTATATCGAAACCGTGTTGTATAAGTTCCGCGTTATACGAAAATCACCACAATTTGTATACCGCGTTATATGGAAACTACGTTGTATATGTACCGTGCTATACGAGGATCGCCGCAATTTGTGAACAACGTTATATCGAAACCGTGTTGTATAAGTTCCGCGTTATACGAAAATCACCACAATTTGTATACCGCGTTATATGGAAACTACGTTGTATAAGTACCGTGCTATACGAGGATCGCCGCAATTTGTGAACAACGTTATATCGAAACCGTGTTGTATAAGTTCCGCGTTATACGAAAATCACCACAATTTGTATACCGCGTTATATGGAAACTACGTGTTATAAGAACCGCGTTATACGAGGATCGCTGCAGTTTGTAAACAACGTTATATCGAAACGGTGTTGTATAAGTTCCGCGTTATACGAGGATCCAAACAATTTGTAAACAAAGTTATATCGAAACCGTGTTGTATAAGTTCCGCGTTATACGAGGATCGCCACAATCTGCCAATTATGTCATATCGAAACCGCGTTATACGAGGATCGCCGCAATTTGTGAACAACGTCAAATCGAAACCGCGTTGTACGAAGATCGCCACAGTTTGTGAACAACGTTATATCGAAACCGCGTTGTATAAATACCGGGTTATACGAGGATCGCCACAATCTGTCAATCATGTCATTATCGAAACCGCGGTGTATAAGTAGCGCGTTATACGAGTAATCTCCACAATTTGTGAACCGCGTTACATCGAAATCGCGTTGTGCGAAGGTTGGCTATACAAAATCTCGAACTGTTTCGTAGGAATTCGCGGTTTCGAAGCGAGAAGGATTGTTCGGAAAACAAAGGTAAATGAATCGTCAGAAAGATGGGGAATTGTTGATGCAGAGAGTTGAGTGGTGGGAGGTTGGTAACATCGGTAGGTATATTTTCATTGGTCTTGTCATAGGAGAAACGGGGTGAAGGGAAACGGAGAAGAATTGGAGGCGAGGTTTGGTTGGGCCGAATGTACGATTAGCTTATTATTCCTTTGTCGGCGAGAGCATCAAAGCACGGCAGCTTTTAAAGCTCCAGCAAACCACACAACAAGTCGATTACTGGGGAATATTCCTTCACTTTTTAGAACCTCTGCTCGAACACACCGCGTAAAAAATTGCTTTTCCTAGAAATACCTCAAACCACCCTCCGACGCATTGTCTTTCAAGTAATCAAAAACAGAATTGGGGAGGTAATTTCTGCTTTCAGTGACTTCAATTCGTGCGCCGTTTTCATCTTGCTTGCAATTTCTTTCGAATGAACGGCCACTTTAAAGAATTGTGTACAATAATTTTTCCGAAAACTGACTCTAACGTAACGATTTATTATTACATTTGTACTATTCAGTAATCTTATATAAATAATGTTCTGTGTAATATACAATGTTCGGCAGACTCTTCATTATTCAGACACTAGTTAAACCGTTAGGAAACGTTAGAATGAACATTAAAAGTAAATAGAATATAAAACCTTTGTATATTTTATAATTTTACCATTAATATTAAACTATTTTCTTGCCGTGCAGACACATATTGTATTGGCACCTGGGTGTAATAAGATTTTGTCACCTTTCAAATCGATCGGCTCCGTTTATTGCTATCGCTCGGTTTTTAGTTTCCTCGCAAGAAATGACTTTACTACAAGAAGGTTGGCGAACTATGCGGCAAGAAACATTACACAAACTTATGTTGCATAAAAATTGGAACGTAAGTATAAAAGTTACGGAGTTTTTATTTATTAACTTTTGCGAATAAAATGATATAAATTACATTTGCAAATATGTTTAAACATTAGTTAGAGTGAGCGGGACACATTCCGCGGGCTGATTTTGTAAAACTCTTTCCAAATTTGCATAAAAATTGTGACATATGTATAAAAGTTCGAGAGTTTTGATTGATTGCGAAGAATTCTGTGGACTTTCGCGAATAAAATGATGAAAGTTACGCTCGCAATATCAACTTGGAAATATGTTTAAACATTAATTAAATTTGGCGTAACCCGTTTCGCGTTCACATTTTTTGTAACGTTCCTTGTATAATACTTTAAACAAGAATTGCGACGCCAGTTTAAAAGTGAAACAGTTTCTATTGATTGCAAACAATTCTGCGATCGTTTGCAAATTAATTGATATGATTTTGCAATGCATGATTCGCATTTTTTCTGTCCATGAATTTCATCCTTGCGGGGTGGCACGCATAGGTGGGTATTAACCAGTTTAGTTCCACAATTTCGCCGCTAGATGGACGACATTTTTTCTACCCGTGAATTTAGCCTTATAAGGGCGTCTTAAAAATAGAAAACGCAAATATTTGTTTAAATATCTCGTTTATTAGAGCAGATAGAAAGAAAATGCTTAAACAAAAATCGTTTGTTTTTTAACGAGGAAGTCTTTCGTGCTAATATTTCCGTAAGTTAAGTAATTAAAATTAATTTGTATAAATATTACTTAAAGACCTTTAATTACCCGTGACTTCGACGACTTTTTGGCTTTTATTTATGTCACCAAAGACTGATTTGCATATGTTAGGAGGGCTTTGTAAAGAAAAATGGCTGTTCTATTGCGTAGAGTAATTGGAATCCTCGCCGGAGACTCAATTTTTTTGGAAATTTGAAAAGAGTCTCGAAAATGAGTACGCGGAGTGTGTCTCGCCAAATTTAATTAATGTTTAAACATATTTGCGAAATCATATTGCAAATGTAATTCATATCATCTTATTCGCAAAAGTCCACGGAATATTTTAGAATAATCAAAAACTGTCTAACTTTTCTACTTACGTCACAATTTTTAAGCAAATTTGGGAAGTGTCTCGAAAAATCAGCGCGACGAATGTGTCTCGTCAAATTTAACTAATGTTGAAACATATTTGCACATTCATTTTGCAAATGTAACTTATGTCATTTTATTCGCAAAAGTCCGCAGAATTTTGTATACTATATAAAAACTGTCTAACTCTTATACTTACGTCACAATTTTTATGCAAACTTCAAAATAGTCTCGAAGAATGAACATGCGGAGCGTGTCACGCAAAATTTAACTAATATTTAAACATATTTGCCAATTAATATTGCAAATGTAATACATATCATTTTATTCGCAAAAGTCCGCCGAATTCTTTGGAATTTTTTAAACCTGTCTGACGTTTATATGTTCGCTAGAAATTCTGTTCAAGTTACAAAAATGCAGGACGACAGGAACGATCATAAAATACACTTTTCCGAGTCCTAGGAGTTGGTAATTCTGGAATTACAGATTGGCTCACGTGGTTGGTCTACTTATATCTGGTCCGTGTCAATACCACCCCCGAAACCAAACGTCGCTACTAATTCTAGGTTATGTTCTAGTTCCATGTTTAGCAATCCTTTTATTCCGTTTAACTAGTCCTTTTATTCAATTTAATGGCTAGTATATATTCTTTTCAAGATATAAATACTTTTCTTATGTAATCTTTATCACTCTGCAGAATTATTCCTGTATATTAATTACTGACTTTTACTGTAATCCTCGATATAACAGGAAAGAATTCGCAAGCGCCCCCGAAACCAAAAGCCGCTACTCTAGAATCGCTAATTCTAGGTTATGTTTTAGTTCTATGTTTAGCAACGTCCTTTTATTCAGTTTAATGGCTAGTATATATTCTTTTCAAGATATAAATACTTTTCTTATGTAATCTTTATCACTCTGCAGAATTATTCCTGTATATTAATTACTGACTTTTACTGTAATCCTCGATATAACAGGAAAGAAATCGCAAGCGCCCCCGAAACCAAAAGCCGCTACTCTAGAATCGCTAATTCTAGGTTATGTTTTAGTTCTATGTTTAGCAACGTCCTTTTATTCAGTTTAATGGCTAGTATATATTCTTTCCAAGATATAAATGCTTCTTTAACACCATTTTGCAGATCGTATTCACCTTTCTGCACTCCAAATTAGCCATTTTGCGGATCACATTCACCATTTTGCACTCCAAATTAACCATTTTGCAGATCATATTCACCTTTCTGCACTCTAAATTAGCCATTTTGCAGATCGTATTCACCTTTTTGCATTCCAACTTCACCTTTCAGCACTCCAAATTAGCCATTTTGCGCATCGCATTCACCTTTTTGCACTCCAAATTAACCATTTTGCAGATCATATTCACCTTTTTGCACTCGAAATTCACCTTTCTCCACTCTAAATTAACCAATTTGCAGATCGTATTCACCTTTTTGCACTCAAAATTCACCTTTCAGCACTCCAAATTAGCCATTTTGCAGATCATATTCACCTTTTTGCACTCGAAATTAACCAATTTGCAGATCATATTCACCTTTTTGCACTCGAAATTAACCAATTTGCAGATCATATTCACCTTTCTGCACTCTAAATTAACCATTTTGCAGATCATATTCACCTTTCTGCACTCTAAATTAGCCATTTTGCAGATCGTATTCACCTTTTTGCATTCCAACTTCACCTTTCAGCACTCCAAATTAGCCATTTTGCGCATCGCATTCACCTTTTTGCACTCCAAATTAACCATTTTGCAGATCATATTCACCTTTCTGCACTCCAAATTAGCTATTTTGCGCATCGCATTCACCTTTTTGCACTCTGCAGAATTATTCCTGTATATTAATTACTGACTTTTACTGTAATTCTCGATATAACAGGAAAGAAATCGCAAGCACCCCCGAAACCAAAAGCCGCTACTCTAGAATCGCTAATTCTAGGTTATGTTTTAGTTCTATGTTTAGCAACGTCCTTTTATTCAGTTTAATGGCTAGTATATATTCTCTCCAAGATATAAATGCTTCTTTAACACTGTATAGAATGATTCCTGTATATAGATATATTTTCATTTCCCACCCAGGGTCTATTGAACCCTTCCAGTGTTAAGGTGGGGAATGGAACAACAGGGTATATTATAGAATACTATCCGAGGCAGCCATTGTTCTCCGAGTTCATACAGATGTTCTCCATTGTCGGATATTTCCTTCTTTAGAGAGACACCGATGCCAGAAACCACCCCAACCTCCAAAACGAACGTATCAATTCTTTGTTCCAGCATCACTAGTTACCCCCTCCATACCCCGTCTTCAACCTGTTCCCTCGTCCAATCGGATTCGTTCTCGGTATCGCGATAGTTCGGAAAGTCGCCACGAGTTTTGAAGCCTGCTACGACACATTCTTTAACGTTCTACGTTCAAAAACGTAAATAATAAAGTAATTGATGTCATTTGTTATACAATGCGACTTCGATATAACGCGTGGACGTAATTTGAGCCTCGCATAACGCGATTTCTATAACCCAGACCTTTCTCTGGAAACTAATATAATATAATAAAAATTGATAGCAATTTTGTCAGACAGGCAACACTTATTTTTATATATAACTGCAATATTTTTTATAAAGCATTCTGATTTGCTCCAAAAATTTGTTTCAAACCAAAAAGCACCGGGTGCTTCGAACTTTTGAGCGGGAGTGTACTGTCAAGACTCTTTTTAACGCGGTTTCCAAGTTATGCGATGACAAAATGTAGAAAGATTTCTTCGTTTTCAATAACATTAAATGAATAACGTTTTAAAGGAAGCTAATTTTACGTTTTATATCAATTTCTTTCAGATTTTCGACGGAATTTTTCTATTACGGAAGTTGCTGTTTGTAATTATTCATTTTATATTATTCTTTATATTTATATAGTCACTTTTCATATCGCGACAATCCAGTTAATTTTCTGTTATGAAAATAAGAGTGTTTTTAATTCATTTTATTAACTCATCAAAAGTATGTTTTTCGTAATCTTTATATAATATTAACAAACGCATAAAAAGATAAATCCAAGACAATTTTTAGACGCGCAATTAAATACACTAAAAAAATGGTTCCCTCCCAAACGTGTTAAGTTCGTTTACTTATTTTCTATCTTTACTTAAACACTCCCCGCATTCCACTATAAAACATTACCTTACTTTAACGCTTTTTAACCCTTTCAGTACCACCGACCCGATATTTCGAATATAATTACTTCGTCTCCCAAATGTTTATCATTTTGTCGCAACAAAATATCGTCGAGCAGCCTTTTTCTTTAATTTAATTTAATTTAATGCTTCTTTTCAGAGGTTATGTCGTCACATAACAATATAATAACAATATATAACCAGCCACAGAAATAACGAATCTAGTAATCACTGAAAAGAATCTTTTTAAGGGTTACATAACTGCTCAGCCAATCCCACTATAATTTATTGTAATAATATTATAATGAGAACTGTGATTAACAATGAATGGGTTGAATAGCGATAGTCTAAGCGGTGGAGGAGGGGGTTTGAGGGAGGGGAATAGTAAGAGGGAGAAGTGGTAGATGGTTGGTTGGTCGGATAGTAATGGGCGGTTGGGTTGGGTGTAAGGAAGGGTAGGTTGGCATAGGTTGGGATAGGATATTCCGTTTGTATAATGTAGCTACTCACTCGTATCGGGCTGTCTCTCTGTGATCCAAACGCAGTACCATTCCCGCAGGCCTATTATATATCTCGATCTCTGAATACCACAGCCTATGTCGAAATTATGATTACTCGTCACTCTAATTTCGCTTTCTCAGCCTTCGCCGCATATCTATCCTTCCTGTCGTCCTGCATTACCGATATCTCTTTATTCTTTATTTCCTCGCTTTGTGCTCCACACTCGCGTCGCGTGTCTTTTTTCTGTTTGTCAGACGGGATTACAACTTTTTACTCAAATTCCGCGTCATATCTCCGCAGTTATTAAACAAATATTACTGGGAGAATGTAACGATATTAATACTAGAACTACCGAGGTGCTCGAAATGAGTTGTCCGGCATTTTTAGTTTAATTAATCGAATATGCTACGGTGAATTGTTTAAGACTTTATGTACTTTGATTTTATTAATTGATTTGATTAATTAATAATATTACGGCCAACCTCAACCTTCAAGAAAATTAGGTACTTTGATTTTATATACGTAAAGTGAATAATTGAATCCATTAATTGATTAAAGAAATCAGATCTCGGAAGAACAATTCAGGACAGGTAACCCTCTTACAACACGGTAGATGGGTTTCTAGAATATGATTTGTTGTGTGAAACTGTGTTATATGAGAGCCAGAACGAGTACAAAAAGGGGGGTTAGGTTCCGAAACTTATTAAAAACAGATATTTGTTTTTAAATGCATATAAGCAGCTTCATTTTTATGAAAAATATGAATATATGTAGTATTGTATTGCCACCTATGAAGTGCGGCAATAGATCCAGCCAACAACAACTCAACAAGCTTGCGACGCAACACCAATTGTATTTGATTTTTCTATGTATACATATGTATTGTATGCCCATAGTGTATCATTTAGATTTCTAAATACATACATACGTTAAATAGTATAAGTACAGTGTTATACGAGGGTTTCCGCACATTTTTGATCGTGTTAGAGCGAAACCGTGTCGCAGGTAGCCGGTGTTATACGAGGTTTTCTCGCGAATGTCTAAACGTGTTAAAGCGAAACCGTGTTGTAGGATACCGTGCTGTAGGAGGGTTACCTGTTCATACATACGTTAAATAGTATAAGTATAGTGTTATACAAGGTTTTTTCGCGAATGTCTAAACGTGTTAGAGCGAAACCGTGTTGTTGGATACCGTGCTCTAGGAGGGTTACCTGTACATACATACGTTAAATAGTATAAGTATAGTGTTATACAAGGTTTTTTCGCGAATGTTTAAACGTGTTAAAGCAAAACCGTGTTGTAGGATACCGTGCTGTAGGAGGGTTACCTGTACATACATACGTTAAATAGTATAAGTATAGTGTTATACAAGGTTTTTTCGCGAATGTTTAAACGTGTTAAAGCAAAACCGTGTTGTAGGATACCGTGCTGTAGGAGGGTTACCTGTACATACATACGTTAAATAGTATAAGTACAGTGTTATACCAGGGTTTCCGAACATTTCTGATCGTGTTAGAGTGAAACCGTGTCTTAGGTGTCCGTGTTATACGAGGTTTTTTGCAAATGTCTAAACATGTCAGAGCGAAACCGTGTTGTTGGATGCCGTGCTGTAGGAGGGTTACTTGTATAACCTCGTGATTCATTTTGGTTATGTCTCACATAATAATCATATTTTAACATTCAATATTAACTTATACAGTAGGACCTCCATTAACCACTTGGCATACAATGACGTCTTAGAGACGTCATTTGTTTCGCGTGTCATTGTAGACGTTGACGTCTCCGGGACGCAAGAACTGTCTCCGGCGGACAGGAAAAATGTCATACTTTACAGAACTACTTATTTATTATTTAATAATGTTACTTCATTATTGTCCATTAATATTGTGTATCAATCTTATTAAATGATATTTAGCATTGTAAATATTCCGTTCTGTTTCAAAGCTTACATAACTGTTCAGTTGAGCCTAATTAAATAGTATTTTTTGGACCCACGAAATTCCGTTTTATTTGTATGTCAAGGGGTTAACCGGTTCGCTATTATCCGCAGTCCCGCTTAACCGAGGTCTCGTTTATCCGGGGCCTTATCTGTTTCCTAGAATTTAACCCTTGTTTATATTTTGCGAGTCACTCTTGTTTACACAATATGCTTTCTTCAGTTTTTCACCGCATTTTGCATCTTGCAGACATTATTACTGCTACATATATTGTTAACGAGTAAAAAGCGTAAATCGCATCGAAGTCAGATAAAAACCGTCTAACGGCAAGAAGATGTACTACCAGAAAAGGTATAGAAAATGCATTTTACTTATTTCCCCCGGACCTCGATTATCCGTTGGGCCTCGATTCATCCGGGCCGCTTGTCCCCCGGTTAAGCCGGTTAATCGAGGTCCTACTGTAATATCATAATCCTGAAACGTCTTTCGCATCGAAGTAACCGAAGGAAAACCGCAAAACACGAACCCCACAAAGCGGTACAAAATCGAAACCACCGAACATTCTCTCCTTAAACCGATTTAACAAGTACATCGGTAAAAACCCATCGGAGGGTGTAGAACAAAAGGTATTGTGTTCGTTTTGTCCCCCCCCCCCCCCTACACCCACGCCCGGGAATCCACGTTGACGGAAAGCAATGTAAGGAAGAAAGATGTTCGACGGCGGAAAAGGAAGAAGTAGGAAAGGGAAAAGGAAGAGGATAAAGATGGAATGGAAGAATGGTGGGGGGGAGCCGGGAGGAAATGGCGGAACATTATGAATCAGTAGATACCGAAGGAAGTGTTTCCACGGTCGGGAAAGTCGAGCGATGGAAAATCGTGAAAATGATATGGCTGGACAATGGCCATTGTTCGCGGCGATCGGCGTCTAGACGCCCCGAGAAACGCGAATGCTCTTCCGCGGCGGGGATGCTTGAAATCGCGATGCCCAAATCGTAGAAAAACGGAACTCGAGTGGACCGGTCAGCTGGCAAATGAGAATCGAGGAAAGAGCCTTCCCCTTCGTTTGTAATCCCATAGCCCGTTCAGAGTTCTTGATTGGTTCAAATAAGGGTTATGGAAATACTGGTTTTGCACTCTAAATGAACCATTTTGCGGATCGTATTCTCCTTTTTGCAAGTCAAATTAACCATTTTGTAGATCGGATTCACCTTTTTGCACTCCAAATTAGCCATTTTGCAGATCATATTCACCTTTTTGCAAGTCAAATTAACCATTTTTTAGATCGGATTCACCTTTTTGCACTCCAAATTAACCATTTTGCAGATCACAATCACCTTTCTTTACTCCAAATTAGCCATTTTGCGGATCACATTCACCTTTTTGCACTCCAAATTAACCATTTTGCAGATCATATTCACCTTTCTGCACTCTAAATTAACCAATTTGCAGATCGTATTCACCTTTTTGCACTCCAAATTAACCTTCCTGCACTCTCAATTAGCCATTTTGCAGGTCGTATTCACCTTTTTGCACTCTAAATTCACCTTTTAGCTCTCCAAATTAGCCATTTTGCAGATCATATTCACCTTTTTGCAAGTCAAATTAACCATTTTTTAGATCGGATTCACCTTTTTGCACTCCAAATTAACCATTTTGCAGATCACAATCACCTTTCTTTACTCCAAATTAGCCATTTTGCGGATCACATTCACCTTTTTGCACTCCAAATTAACCATTTTGCAGATCATATTCACCTTTCTCCACTCTAAATTAACCAATTTGCAGATCGTATTCACCTTTTTGCACTCCAAATTAGCCATTTTGCGGATCGCATTCACCTTTTTGCAAGTCAAATTAACCATTCGTATTTATGCTTCACGCATAAAAAAACATACGAAACGTTAACATTTCCGAGTGATTAAGTTTGTTCTTTGTAGAAAACAATTTATTAGCGCGTTATAAATTTGATTTTTATCATCGAAGTTTATTCTATTAAGAAATATTAAATGTTTTCGAAGATGAAGGAAACAGTTGTAATACCAATAAGGTCCTCCAATAATTCAGTCATTAACACTGACTGCGAAAGGCGTATATATACGCTCTCATATGTCCATGAATATATACGAAAGGGACATATACATATATGACCAGTAAATTTTGCTCGGTACAACGCATTTACTTTTTTAGTGAATTAATACAGCATGGACCATACTGTTATGTGTCGCATAACAACCGATCGAATAACTAAATCTCAATAACTCCTCGATCTTCCTTATTTTTATCCGAACAATTTAGTGTCAACTGCTGTTACCCGAATATCGCAGCGTACGATGTAATGGTTTTTTGTTAGAACGCTCCGCGGTCAAAGGATTAATGTATCATCCTACTTTGCCGTTTCTTAACTCGAGGCGCTGCGAAAGTAGCCTTCTTATGTCTTTTATATTGTATACAGTCAAGTCTCTGTTTATGCGTTGACTCTTTTTCACCGGTGACCGCCACGGCGTTCAACGTGTTACTGTAATCGACACATCTTCTTAGGACTCGAACAAGTTCTTGAAACCTAATCAAAATACAGTGTTAATTTATATAAGTAAACAGTGCATATAGATTTGTTCCCTTTACGTATATAAATAACAAACCATTCTTCGGTACAATGAAAACACGGTACACGATAGTTGCCGACTCAGCACGAACCTACCATTGTCCACGAAAATGCATTGGCGCCTGATTTGAAACCAGAATTAACTGGTTCTATTAGGTTGTTAATCATTTGAAAACAAAAGTTATATAGATAGTTAAACTCCAAAAACGACATTACTAAAACGTCCCAATAGATCGAAGGTATACAATTTCCTTTTAAACACAAACAAATTCGGCTTGTAGAGGGTTAAAGTGCATTTTTTACGTCTAATGATATTACACAAACTGAAAGCTAACTGACTCACAAGTCGCGCTCTATGAACTTAAAAAGTAGTTCCTCATAGTTCATAGTTCAACGCCATCTCTCGTACATACTTTCTCTTTCACCACCCCGTCCTGCTTTTCACAGAATACCGGCTGTGACGTTGTTATTGTTTGAACTCCCGCAGTTTGTTTTCGAATTACGGCGTTCAAAGGAAAGTATTATATAAAGCCCATTCCCCGGGATCCATAAGAAAATATCATTTATAATCCTTGCAATATAAAAGAAAAGAAGTACACTCCCGTCCATAAGTCATGGGACACTTACTAGTTTCAGACTTACGTTCAAATTGCCGCCATTAAACATCCGAAATATCACACCGCACGATTATCTACCGATTCCCCGCACCAAGTACAATTTCCAAGCGTTAAAATATATTGCAAAATATATATACAAAGTTTGAAATCTTCTCATTAATATTCGCTCCCCGTTCTCCGATGATAGCACGAACTAAGTTTGCCAGTCTCGCAGTGCTATTTCTTTGTGTTTCTTCCTGTATTTCTGTCGAGGATCGTTGCAAATATGTTCGCAGATTCTCTCCGACATAGGGTATCGTTTAAATACACATCTCTATGGTTCACCACTCGACTCCCGATGGGGTTGAAATTTGGTGATTGAGGGGTGTCATCGTATTAATTTTAGTTTCGAATTTTGTTGCAACCGGTCAAGATAATTTATGCGAACTCTAAGAGTATGCTTGGGCTCATTGTATATGGGATGTTTAATAGCGTTCATTTCAACGTAAACCTGAAACTAGTAAGTGTCCCATGTCTTACGAACGAGAGTGTAAAATACAGTATTTGTTTTGTAGATTTATTCAGGAAAGGCTTGGGGTTGAAACTAGACGAACATGAAATATGATCTGCAAAGGGTTTAATTTGCTGTGCGAGACCCGTGATCCTACAAAGCATACTATCCACTGAATACTCCCCTCTCATGCATACTCCCTTCTCTCTCCCACCCGTTACTATCCCAATTGAGTCATCTCTTACGAAGCCACGCGGAAGATCGACGATCGTCATTCGATTGAAACGTTACCGATGAAGAAGAAGAAGAAAACGGGAAAGACGAGGTTCATTATTAGCCTGAAAGCATAGAGCCCTCGTTATTCCCGTGCATTGATAATAGAAGGCTGAGTTCTCCCGGCACCGGGAGGGGGGGGGGGGAGCGGTATTTCCACCCCTCCCACGCCCCTCCACGGACGACTGAAATGTAGAAAAGAGGCTCCGGCATCCGTTTGTTTAGCGAATTGCCGGGATATCTGGAACAGAACCAACGATATCCAACTGGTGTTTCGGTACGCATTGTTCTGCCACAAATACTTCCTCCATTTCTTTTTTTTTCGTTTTGTTTTTACCTACCACAGTCTAGGCTCGTTCTCGAAGGAGGGTTGAGGTGGTTCGGGTGGAGGGGAGGGGGCGCGGCGGGTGGGGGTGTAGGGGGACGTGCATGGAAATGAAGTAATGAGAGTAGGCTTACCGTGATAATGGTCACTGATAACGATTATCGATGCGGATTTTCTTCGTTTCTTATCGCCCTTTGTTCCCACCACACAGAGTTGGGAATCAGGCAAGCATTTCGTCGGGCACCGATACTTTGATTTTTCGAATTGTGGAATTCCGTTTCCCGAATCCATTGGTATTGTTCAGCACTATTCGGTTGGCAATTAAGTTCGCGAGCTTCATTGTGAACTTCAATTAAGTAGATTTGATTGTACGAAGTAATGATTGTATGTATGAACATTCTTTTTGGAAGCTTTTTGAGCGGTTCATTTTGAAAATGCTGAATTATTTGTAAACAGCGTTTTTTATAGAAAATTAAGATATTAAAAGCGGAATTGCGTTATTAATTTGAGGAAGTGCCTCGAGGTAGGTTTATCAAAATTTGGATTAAATGGTTAAAAACGTTGATTGAACACGCCGTGGATATTTACACCATGTTGCAAACCAAATTCACCCTTTGACAGAACAAGCTTTCCTACAAATTTCTTTTGCTAAACTGTAGCCCGATTAAAATTCCATAACTTTTCCGTCCAACGTTTTAAAAAAAATCAATTTTACGGTTTCGAATTCGACCGACTGCATGCAAAAACATTGATTACTGCACAAACACTTATTTAATAGAGAATAATACGAAAGTTCGACCTGTAAGTCAATCTGACACGCAAAAAACGCCGAAAAAAATGGGTTTTAATTTTTTTAACTACGGCGCACCTAATCAAAAAATCTAAAAAAAATTGAGAGCAATACTATCACTAATACCTACTTACTCAAATAATATAATTATAGTTCTGCAACTCCTTCAATACAAAATCGGCATTTTTCGACATTTTTTTGCGTTTTTTATTTTTCACAGCTTGGATTTGCAACATAAAAATCTGAAAAAATTTTATGATATGTATATCGCTAACTGTCGTGCCACTAATTTTTTTCAAAATTTTTCATTCACTCTGTTGGAAGAAATTGAACAAAAACGTGATTTTTCGGTTTTTGCCATTTACTACCCCCCCCCCCAGTCGAGATACAAAGTTGAAACTTGGCACAGATTGTTTTTTTTTCATAGGCTATCGAATGACCCATCGCAAGTCCAATTTGGTTTAGGGGCACTTTTGACCCCCTTAACCGGCTAGACCCTTTGGATTAAATTGTTAAAAACGTTGATTGAATACGCCGTGGATATTTACACCATGTTGCAATCTAAATTCACCCTTTGACAGAACAAATCCATCCTTTTGCCAATCAGGCTTCCCTGCAAATTTCTTTTGCTCAACTGTAGCCCGAATAAAATTCCATAACTTTTCCGTTTAACGTTTTAAAAAAAAAATCAATTTTACGGTTTCGAATTCGACCGATCATAACTGAAATTTATGCGCATCAAAATGTGAGAACGAGAGCGATAATTGTCGCTTCATTCGTAACCTTCGAGAAAGGAGTAGATTCGAATGACGAGTTAACTCGTCATCCCCAGTTAAGAGGTTAACCACGTAAAATCCCTATTTAAAGAATGAAAAGGGTAAAAGAATACTCAATCTTTCCTTTTAATTTATAAGAAGCTTTATTGAAGATTATTATTACATTCAAACAATATCTAAACAAATTAAATGTTTAAATGAAAACTATGAAAAAATGGTTACTTTATTCAAAAAACAACCCTTTTCACTAGTGCCATCAAAACATTTACATCTAGGAAAACCTTCATTTCATTATTATTGACGAGTTCCCAGTTAGCAACCGCCATTTTTATTGCTTGCTTGTTTGTTTCCCGCGCA
Organism: Nysson spinosus; assembly: GCA_910591585.2. Lineage (NCBI taxonomy): Eukaryota > Metazoa > Arthropoda > Insecta > Hymenoptera > Crabronidae > Nysson > Nysson spinosus. Next base: position 1,907,049 of record OU342830.1, read on the forward strand.
ACAATTTCGAAAAATCGTCGTCTAAAAACAGTCTGATAAATTTCATAAAAAATAATAATCAAAAAAAGCACGTTCGTAATATTACGGATGTGGTTTTTTTTTCACTAAGGTTGGTCAACGTAGTATTATGTACCTGGACGTTAACCCATTGACTGCCACGCAAATTGAGCGCGTCTTGCCCTGGGCGCCACGGTTTTATTTTAAAGGAAACATGAAGTTTTACAAAATATAATAATATTAAGTTACTGATAAAATATTGCAATGGCATTTACAGTATTTTTATTGAAAAAAAACCAGTACGAGATAACTCGTAGCTGGCGTCACAAAATAAGACTTCTATGCTGGGTGCCACGTACGAGTTATTAGACGCTTACTACGAGATATCTCGTAGTTGGCAGTCAATGGGTTAAGTGGTTAACACTAGGTTTACGGGCGTTTCTTATATACCTATCTGTACGAGCACCCGTCAAATTGACGGGTAGATGAAAATACGTATTTACTTTCAAAAATCAATTTATTCAAACTAAGTCTGAGTTGAACAATATAAGGCTTCACGTATAAATAAATTATTATTGAGTAGAAATCTTTGTTTTTAAGTTATCACTGTTAGCATTAGTCTGCTGCATGCTTTGAGTTTCGAAGGTCGCGAGGATCACTCTGATAAGCGATTTCGTTCAATGCGAAGTAACATGACACCCGGGCCATACAATTCGCTTTATGTCACATTATCGAGACGCTATTGAGATAATGAGTTGGGGACATCTTAGACTTTTCTTTCACTCTTATATTTACTATTAGAGGAATAATTTTACAAACGAAGCAAATTTATAAGGTTTGTTTACGTAATCAGCTAACCCGTCAATTTGACGGGTTTCGTAGAGATAGGTATACCACATACAAATTTCAAAATTTAGAAAGCTTAGGAAAATAATAATTGTGTGTATAAATTCTTTTAATGAAATTATAAATTTACGATGCATAGTGGTTAAGATTAATGCTATGGTTTTTTGGGTATTTCATTTCAAAGTTTGAAATCCGTCAAATTGACGGGTCCCGTAAACCTAGTGTTAAAAACGTTCGCCGAACACGCCGCGGACGTCTGACCGATGTTTCGTCCGAGTATAACCTAACTTACGCATCTAACCTTTTCCCCCTAAGTTGTTCGGATAATCGGTGTTCTACCGTATAATAGGATTGACTCGACGTAAGAATGATGCACCCTGTCAATGGAATCAACATGTGCACCCAGGGAGATTAGTTTCCATTGGTGGTGATTTCGAAGGGGATTATAGAGTACTATTCTGATTGTTCCCTCGTGAATTGGAAACCCGCTGGGTGACTCAATTACCCAATTGTTTACCGCCATTCTAACCCTCGGTAAAAGGACAGGTTATGATTGGCGCGTTACTTAATCACTGATTACTTTATTTGTGTTTCGACTTGCCTGTGTCGAACCGTTCTTCTTCCCCTACGCAGACCATTATTGACCCTCAGTCCCAAAACGGCCGGGCCCCTTTTTTTTCTTTATTAAATTCTCCACACGGCGCCTCACATATCATTTCCAATAGTTCACGCCCGACACTTTTTCCTCGCCCAGTTTCCCTTCTCCGATAAGTCCCTGATTATCGACTCTCACAATTCTTATCAATCTTGTCAGTCCCAAAACGGCCGGGCCCCTTTTTCTTCTTTATTAAATTCTCCACACGGCGCCACACATATCGTTTTCCAATAGTTCACGCCCGACACTTTTTCCTCGCCCAGTTTCCCTTCTCCGATAAGTCCCTGATTATCGACTCTCACAATTCTTATCAAACTTGTCAGTCCCAAAACGGCCGGGCCCCTTTTTCTTCTTTATTAAATTCTCAACACGGCGCCTCACATATCGTTTTCCAATAGTTCACGCCCGACACTTTTTCCTCGCCCAGTTTCCCTTCTCCGATAAGTCCCTGATTGATTCTTACCAGGCCCATCTTTTTCACGCTGAGTTTCGCATCTTTCGCGAATTTTCGTGTCAAGTCCCTTTTCCAGGAACATTGCTAATCCCGTTTTTCTTTAAAACCCAATATAAGCTGTTTATTTTGAAAGTGATCTAAGTCCATTTTTAAAAAAATCAAGTTAACGTTTATAATATTGTGGTTACTTAAGGTTAGTTTGTAACGTTTTAAACGTTAACTTGACTTGAGGGGTCACTTTCGGGACTAGCTAGTATTCTTACCGTCATTCTGTTCGTTTTTGGACTCGCGCGGAACAATTACAAGTCCGATTTAATGGTTTAACCCTTTACGATCGGCAGATTTCGCTTTTGGGAGTACCAGTAGGTCGGAGCAAATCTATCGTTTCGCAATTACTTTTCCGTACAGGATTTAAAGTCAATATATGGATATTAAAACACACGGAATTTGTTGAAACTGATTTGTTGTATTTAATACTACTTATAATACGTAAGGTTCCCGAAGGTCCCCGCTACGGGGACACCGACCGCAAAGGGTTAAGCAATTATTGTAAAACCAAGAGAATTTCAAATAAATCGTAATCCAAAGCAACTCGTTTTCTGTGGTTCGACGACACCTGGTTATTTTGGGATCTGATAACTGCGGTACAAATTATATCTGAATAACTATGTGAGCTATTATTTATGAAAGTGGTATGAGTCCCACTTTTTTTATTGATTAATTTATTACAATATTGTAATGCAAACGGGTAAAAAACCCTTTAGTTTACAGGGTTGTTATACAACAAGCAGTAACAGGTAAAAGTACAGAAATAACGACAAATTGTTTTTGTTTTTTAAAGTTTTTATGAAAACGGAAGAAAATATCATTTTCCGCTGCAGTTTAATATAAACTCAAAGGAATAAGTGGACTTACAACTCTCTCTGAATAATGGCTCATATAATTATTTTAGCAATATTAGGTAATACAAGTGTCAGTTACGTTTTTGTTTTCATATCTCAGTCCGAAACTTTTACCGTTACAGGTTTTGCAATCGAAATTTTCAAATCATTTTCACTCTTTTCCACTTCAAATCAACCATCTTGCGGATCATATTCATCTTATTACAAATCAAATTAATCCTGTTGCAGATCATATTCACCCTTTTCACTCCAAATTAACCCTTTTGCAGATCATTTTCATCTTTTCACACTTCGAATTAACCCTTTTGCAGATCATATTCATCATTTTGCACTTCAAATTAATCATTTTGCAGATCATATTCTCACCTTTTTGCAAATCAAATTCACCCTTTCGCGAATCAAAAGTATTTAGAAATTTGTTTCTTTTTGGCGTTAAAAATATTTATAAATGAAATATTTGTAAATATTTGTAAATATTTGTAAATACTTGTAAAAATATTATAAATTAAATATTTGTAAATAGTTTTGGCTTTAAATAAATATATTATGTTCATTTAAGGAAGATTTTCATCTGTGAAAGGGTGAACTTAATTTACAATTAGTTGAATCTAATTTGGAAAATGGTTAATTTTGAGTGAAAAAGGGTGAATTTGATTCGCGACAAAGTGAATATGATCTGCAAAATTGTTAATTTGATCTGCACAAAGGTGAATATGATCCGCAAAAGGGTTAATTTAGAGTACAAAAGCTGTATTTGATTTCGTTAATTCAGCAGCCAAACAGAAGACTTGAATTTAAGAATTAATTGCTGCGAAAGCATGTCTTCGTTCGGACGCCTGCGGAGTGCAAAGGATTAATAAAGTGTTAAGAAGAAAGCGTTAGTGGAATTAATTTTTAAAATGTTAGGGATCTCTCGGAAATGGTGATTTTGGAGTATGCAGTTGGCAATCGATCGGAACGAGCAGCGCGAGCGTAAGCGTGGACAGTGGCTAGCTGATTAATTAGAATCTCCGGTTGGCGTCGAGTCAATGGAGTTAAACCATCCCTTCTCGAAACTAGCCTCCAACCTCGAAAAGCACAGCTCTCCCCTCTATTTCGTATTCCTGCATTCCAGCATCCCTTCCTGCATCCCATCGATCCCGCTAATTTACCTGATATCGAGAATGCACCCTGCTTCCTCTAGCAATTCTCTTCTCTGAATTAATGGTAGCCCACAGAAAATTGTTTTAGAAAATCATTATTTTAACTCCTTATCAATGGTAACTCAACTGAAATTTAATGATCTGCCCGATTTAGGTTGATGTTTATGTTGAGGTTAGTTAGGATTACTAGGTGAATAGGTTAGGTGAATCTTGGAATGAAGGTAGCCCAAAGAAAATTGTTGCTGGAATACTTTATTTGAACTCATTATTAATTGCAACTCAACTGAAGTATAATAATCTACCAGATTTAGGTTGATGTTTATGTTGAGGTTAGGATTACTAGGTGGAGAGGTTAGGTTAATCTGGGACTGAATGGTAGCCCAAAAAAATTGTTGTAGAAAACTTTTATTTGAACTCCTTATTAATTGCAACTCAACTGAACTCACATGGAAACTGCGTTGTATAAGTACAGTGATATATTATAACCGCGTTGTATTGGTACGGTGATGTATTATAACCGCGTTGTATAAGTACCGTGATGTATCATAACCGTGTTATATCGACACCGTGTTGTATAAGTACCGCGGTATATCGAAACCGCGTTGTATAAGTACAGTGATATATTATAACCGCGTTGTATTGGTACGGTGATGTATTATAACCGCGTTGTATTGGTACCGTGATATATCATAACCGCGTTATATCGAAACCGTGTTGTATAAGTAACGCGTTATATCGAAAGCGCGCTGTATAAGTACAGTTATATATCATAACCGCGTTGTATAAGTACCGTGATATATCTTAACCGTGTTGTAGAAGTACAGTGACATATCATAACAGCGTTGTATAAGTAACGCGGTATATCGAAACCGCGTTGTATAAGTACCATGATATATCATAACCGCGTTATATCGAACCCGTGTTGTATAAGTAACGCGTTATATCGAAACAGCTTTGTATATGTATCGTGTTATATCGAAAGCGCGTAGCATAAGTACCGCGTTATATCGAAAGCGCGTTGTATAAGTACCGGGTAATATGGAAACCGTGTTGTACAAGTAGTACGTTATATCGAAACCGCATTATATAAGCAACGAGTTATATCGAAGCGCGTTGCATAAGTACCGCGTTATATCGAAACCGTGTTGTATAAGTACCGCGTTATATCGAAACCGCGTAGCATAAGTATCGCGTTATATCAAAGCCCCGTTGCATAAGTACCGCGTTACATCGAAACCGCATTGTACAAGTACCGCGTTATATCGATACCGTGTTGTACAAGTCCCGCATAATATAGAAACCGTGTTAATTGCCAGTTAATAGTACGTTATATCGAAACCGCATTGTATAAGCAACGTGTTATATCGAAAGCGCGTTGCATAAGTACCGCGCTATATCGAAACCGTGTTATATAAGTACCGCGTTATATCGAAACCGCGTAGCACAAGTATCGCGTTATATCAAAGCCCCGTTGCATAAGTACCGCGTTACATCGAAACCGCATTGTAGAAGTACCGCGTTATATCGAAACCGTGTTGTACAAGTCCCGCATAATATAGAAACCGTGTTAATTGCCAACAGAAAAGCAAGAAAAGAACGAAAATAAATGGACAAGCGCGTTACGCTGTTAAAACTTCCTAGACTTCTTCGATTACTTATTTTTTCTTGCTTCTTTGCTTCGCCGCATAACTTCGAAATCGCATTAAACATACACGCATAAAAAGAGACTCGATTGTAGTTGATGAACGGAATGAATGCTGCTGAAATAAGTGTACGATTCGGACATTTTGAAAAGCATATCGAAATGTTGGATTCCCGAATGAAATTCACGATACGTCTAGCGAGGTATCTGAATTGATTCATTAAGAGAAGACAGATTCGCAGCTGTGGCCTGCGGATTGGTCCAGCGTCCTCTTCCAGCTCCTCGCTGCTCATCGATTAATTATTGTCTTCTGAATACAATCCATTATTCTCCTTAAAATGTTTTGATTAAGATTTTGAAGAGACATAACCTAACGTGCAGCTACAACTACTCCCAAAAGTATTCGGACGCTAATCAAATTTGAGTACACAGTGACGTATCTATGTCAATTACCAACGAATTGAACCAAATCTTTTTTTCGTGAAACGTCGTTCATTGTAATTGAAAATAATATATTATTAGTTTAATCAATTTTCATATATAAAATTGTATTATTTTACTTTAGCTTAATTATATAATCTTCTAATTTTATTATGATTTAAATTATTGATTTAAATCATTTAAAAATATACCGCACTAATAGAATAACATTCTTCTGTTAATCTTATTGAAAATGTATTAAACTAACGATATATAATTATCAAGTGCAATAAATGACATTTAATATAATCGAATGGAAATAACTTGCCAGCAGAATGGTTGAGGAAACTGGAGAAGTCAATCGAAAATCAAACCACCAATGGCATTGTGTTTGTCGGTAATAGAACGGACACGTGACCTGCTGTTAATTCACGCAACAACGACACCTACGAACCCCTTCGACAACCCCATAATTCCCCAAACAATCGGGGAAGTTTTCCGCCGAATAACTTGCTGATTCGTTTCGTTAATCACCCTTCTGTGTAGGATATGCTTTCAATCGTGTTTTTCGATTGATAATCATTTTACTAGACGGAGATTAACCCCTTGACATACAAATAAAACGGAATTTCATGGGTCCAAAAAATACTATTTAATTTGGCTCAACTGAACAGTTATGTAAGCTTTGAAACCGAACGGAATATTTACAATGCTAAATATCATTTAATAAGATTGATACACAATATTAATGGACAATAATGAAGTAACATTATTAAATAATAAATAAGTAGTTCTGTAAAGTATGACATTTTTCCCGTCCGCCGGAGACAGTTCTTGCGTCCCGGAGACGTCAACGTCTACAATGACACGCGAAACAAATGACGTCTTCCAGACGTCATTGTATGCCAAGGGGTTAATAACGAGTGTTTTGTTACAGATTTATGTAAGTGAGAAGCAAATAATTGTGTTAATAATGAGACATATGAATTTGGCATCGAGCTGTTTTATTGTTACAATTAATTTAACTTCGCGTGACATTTTTGGAAACAAAACGAAGAAAAACGCGACTGCGTCGCCCGGCATTTTTCGAAACGAAATGAAACGAAAGAAACGCGATCGCGATTCTTGCGAAGATTTTTGCAAACTTAATTGTAATAACCGCGATAGTAATCATTATAATAATAAATCTAAGAAGTTGGAGGGCATTAATATAATGGAATTAAAATAACTTACAAGTAGAATGGATTTCATTGATTTTCGCACCGAAATCCGTGTTATACGATGGAGATAATATAACAGAGTTATATTACCTAGAAACACTTGGAAAACAATGTATACACGGAGACTTTAACCTCGAAAACTAACCACGCTTTGGAAGACCTTCCATGATAGATGATGATATTCTTGGCACCATTTTTGAAGATCCATTTTGACGAAGAAGTTATCATAATTAATGGAAACCACATCGTTAATTAAATATTAATAAACAGCATGAAATTCTATTATTTTTCTTTACGAAAAGACGGACCGAATTGTCCGGCAGACGTAATACATAATTTAATATGTTTACATATACAAAATGATTCCTTAAGGAATTCTGTTCGGATGATTGTGAAAAATAACTGATAAATACGCGCATCCGGTGGACGATATAATAACAAGAGATATTTTCCTTCCATAAAAATGGATACAAAAGCGTGTCCCTTGAAAAGCATCGGTAAAACTTACAGATTTATTTGAGCCAACAATTATAAAATGTTAGTGCAACCGCTGCTTGTTCCGTCCACAAATGCAACCAGAACAATTACGGCGAGTAAAAAAAACGACTTTATCGAAACCTGGCGAATTACGACGACGAAGAATCGGGAAATAAAAAAAAGAGAAGCCTCGGATAAAAGAATGACAAACGGTGTGTTACGAGATATAACGGTTAGATCGATCAGGGTTGAGTTTATTCAGGGACGTGCATTAAAATATCAAAGATGAGGGGCCGCGGGGGGCGGAGAGGGGTCGGGAGGATGGGTGGGAGGGGGAGGGGGGATGTTTTAGTCATCGGACCGCGTCGAATCATTATTTCCATCTCAATTAATATTTTAATCAAGCCTCTATATACCGCGTTGTTCCATTTACGGCCTCCTGAACATTTGTTCGCCATCCTCGTTGGTGGATACCACCCCCAACCCCTCGTTATTCTCCTCTGTCCCCTACGCTCCCCCGGAAGATACAATGCCCAGAGTGGCCCCCCTGCCCCCGCCCCCGCCCCCCCACACTATTCGAGTTTCTCGATTCTCTTTCACGGAAATTCAGAACGCGATCGAGAAAAAGATCGGTCGAATTTAAATCTTTAACGATTGGGGCGTATGTGGTTGGAGGAGACTCGGAACAGCCGTTTCATAGAACTGCCGGGCCCCTTATAACGCGAGAGATACGCTACGCGTTATACAGATTTCGTGTTATACGGATTTGGTGTTGTATGAATTTTGAGTTGTACGAAATTAAGGGCGCGGAATGTTACGATTTAATATAGGTGACCCTCGTACAACGCGGTTTTGTATAACACGGTTCATAAATTCTGGCGATCCTCGGATATAGCGGTATTTATGCAATGCGACTTCGATATAACGCGGTTCATCAATTGTGGCAATGTTCGTATAACGCGATTCAAACATTGTGGCGAACCTTGTATAACGCGATTTACAAATTGTGGTGATCTTTGTACAACGCGGTTTCGATATAACGCGGTTACAAAATTGTGACAATCCTCGTATAACGCGGCACTTATACAATTCGATTTTGGTATAACGCGGCTCAGAAATTGTGGCGATCCCCGTATAACGCGGCATTTAGACACCGCGACTTTTATGCAACGCGGTTCACTAATTCTGGCGATGTGCGTATAACGCGATTCAAAAATTGTGGCGATCCTTGTATAACGCGATTCACAAATTGTGGCGATCCTCGTACAACGCGGCACTTAGACCGAATTTAATATAACGCGGTTCACAAATTGTGGCGATCCTCGTATAACGCGGCACTTAGACAATGCGAATTTGATATAATGCGGTTCACAAATTGTGGCGATCCTCGTATAACGCGGCACTTAGACAATGCGAATTTGATATAACGCGGTTCACCAATTGTGGCGATTCTCGTATAACGCGGTACTTAGACAATGCAAATTTAATATAACGCGGTTCACAAATTGTGGCGATTCTCGTATAACGCGGTACTTAGACAATGCAAATTTAATATAACGCGGTTCACAAATTGTGGCGATTCTCGTATAACGCGGTACTTAGACAATGCAAATTTAATATAACGCGGTTCACAAATTGTGGCAATCCTCGTATAACGCGGCACTTAGACAATGCGAATTTAATATAACGCGGTTCATAAATTGTGGCGATCCTCATAACGCGGCACTTAGACAATGCGAAGTTGATATAACACGTGTATGCAACCCTAGTCTCCCATATCGCGATTTTTATAACGCGATCTTTCTCCGGGATCAAACCCTCGCGTTATACGAGGGTTACCTATATACATATACATTTATTACAACGCGAGACAAGAAAATCGTCGCAAGTACGAGATTGAGACATTGCTCTACAATAGTCGACCAATAGGAGGAGGAGGGAGACCAATTAATCACAATTAGAAATACCTTAAAAAATACCTTAAATTATACCATTTTTCCACTCGAAATTAACCCGTTTGCAGATCATATTCACCTTTTTGCAAATAAAATTCACATTAATGCAAATCAAATTTTCTTAATAATAATAACAAATCATATTCACTTCTCGCCGACCAAATTCACCTTTCGCAAATCAATCTTCCCTACAAATTTGTCTTCTTAAGTTATTGTAATCAAAATCCGATCCAACGTAAAGTGAAAGGGTGAAGATGATCTGCGAAAGGTGCATACGTTCTTCAAAATGATTAACTTGGAGTGCAAAAACCTGTAGAAAAAACAACAAGTATAAAACCACGTAGAGTATTACATCACATTAATTACGTCATGAAACAAGAAAATCGTCGCAAGTACGAGATCGAAGCATTCCTAACCCCACAAGAGTCGACCGATAGGAGTAGCTGGGAGGACTAGTTAATTACGATTAGAAATTCCTCAAAAGCGGAAACTGGAAATGGATACCAGTAGAGTAGAACTGGAGCGATCAGTTAGCATAAAAGCCAGCTTTACCACGAACGAGATACCAAGAGAGACGGAGGAGAGGAGAGAGTAAGGGAAAGGAGTGAGAGAAAGAGATAAGGGGTTTGGTTTCTTGCAGGGTAGAAGGAGGGTGCGCATAGAAAATGTGGTTTCCTCGAGCAGCCGTCTTCGAACTTCCGGTGGGAGGCCTTTGCCAGTCCCTCCATTCGAGATTGGATGCGTTTAATTACCCGTGAAATATCGTTAATTACTTCGAAGCAAGAGTTCCCGAACTTCGAGATCCGAAATCCTTTTCCGGGTACCCTGTTTATGCCACTCCGCGTAGCTTTCCATTGGTACGCTAGATTGCGTGCGCATGCGCGTCTATGTGCTTGTGTGTTTATCAGTAACGATGCTCATCCTCTTAGATATTATCGTACGTCGATTGGTAAGCCACCTTTCGCAAGGTTTCTTTGCCGAATTTTGGATTCCTCTTACATTTTACTTGAACCCTTTTTAGCACACCAGTTGGAATACATTGGTTTGGAAAAATGTGCAGCCATCTTACGGAATCTCCAAGTGTGGCGTTTGTATATAAGAACGTAGAGATTCTAAGGGCAAATTAGCGTACACATACACGTACACGATGTATACATGCATATGTATTTCGTAGTAAACACTGATTGTAAGAGTATGGTATTTTATGGGTACAAAGTTCAAGGATTTTAACGATAAACTTACGAGGAAAGTAAGGGAACCCGAAAATTCCCAAAATTCAGAAACTTTGCACAAACATAGAGTAAGTTAGCCTGATTACGAAGCTAGTTTTCGTTGGTGTCCAAAAACGGAACAGAACATTCCGGCAGACCTAACCCTTTGCGCTCGGAGTCGATTCTCAGTCACCACTCGGTTTACTGTAAGTTATAATGTCGCCTCTCAGTCGCCACTCGAATTTCTCCAATAAACTGAGTGGTTACTGAAAGTCAATATTAAGATATTCTTCAGTTATATAATATTTTGTTATTCGACTTTAAAATCCTGACAATTGGAGTAAAACTTAATGTCGCCTCTCAGTCGCCACTCGAATTGCCGCAATAAACTGAGTGGTTACTGAACGTCAATATTAAGATATTCTCCAGTTATATAATATTTTGTTACTGGACGTTAAATCCCCGACAATTGAAATAAAACTGAATGTCGCCTCTCAGTCGCCATTCGAATGTCCCAATAAACTGAGTGGTTACAGAGATTCGATATTAAGATATTCTCCAGTTATATAATATTTTGTTATTGGACGTTAAATCCCCGACAATTGAAATAAAACTGAATGTCGCCTCTCAGTCGCCATTCGAATGCCCCAATAAACTGAGCGATTAAAGAGATTCAATATTAAGATATTCTCCAGTTATATAATATTTTGTTACTGGACGTTTAATCCCCGACAATTGAAATAAAACTGAATGTCGCCTCTCAGTCGCCACTCGAATGTCCCAATAAACTGAGTGGTTACTGAAAGTCAATATTAAGATATTCTCCAGTTATATAATATTTTGTTACTGGACGTTAAATCCCCGACAATTGAAATAAAACTCAATGTCGCCTCTCAGTCGCCATTCGAATGTCCCAATAAACTGAGTGGTTACTGAGACTCGTCTCTCGAATGCAAGAGTTGAAAATGCAAACTCTTGAATCTCTTGAAGCAAACTCTTGAAAATCTCACGAAAACTCAGTTTTTCGACGAAAAAACTCTTGAAAAACTAAGAAAACTGAGTTTTGAACCGATGAAACTCTTGAAAAACTCGTGAAAACTCAGTTTCCCACCGATAAAACTCTTGAAAACTTAAGTATTAACTCTCCTATATTATTTCATACTGCTTATTATTACTGAAATCATATTTACCTTCAGTTTCTAATTACGGTTTAATTTATCTCGGAGGTAGATGAATTCCGTAATAAAATCTACAACGAGTTCTCTCATAATTCGCAAGTAGAGCGCATTAACAAATCCGTAGCTCGGAATAACATAATAAACCGAAACGAAGTAACTGCGCCGTTGCATCTCTGATGTACTGCACAGAGAGGAAAATCCGTTCCGCATTAAGGACTGAGAGTATGCGAGCGCGAGAGAGCGAGTGCGATGGGCGGCAGCGGCAGATGAAGGGAGAAAGAAACATGCTTCGTTAAAGGCGCACGAGCCATAACTGGGAACGGGCGAAGGAGAGAGACAGACAGATGAAAGAAGACGAGTGTTGAAGGGAGAAAGAGCGAGAGGAGAGACGAGCTGGTAATGTGACTAAATGAATCCACTAACGGGGTTGGTTTCGCCGGTAATGGAAGGGGTAATTAAAACCACCCTTCTGCGGATGCGGATCGAGGTAGATCTACCCTCCAGGGCCGCAATTCCATGATAAACTCGAACTATCCCCTATGATGATGCTTCACGCAATGCTAATTACATCACTCTCGGTAACGCTAATTAGTTCCTCGTGAAAGAAATCGGTTCACTTTGGTGAACTTTGTGGCGGTTATTCGATAATTCGATGTCGGTTCTTCGTCGAGTAATATTAATATGATGGATAATTTGTGATCCGGCTTTATGACGAAGTGAAATATTACAAGTCATAATTTCTGTCGCCATTGGCACCGTAATTAATATCTCTACTTAATATTCCTGCCTAACACTATTTTACAAAAATATATTGATACATAACTCTCACGAAGGTACGATTTTAAGGAGGACGTAATAGAATTTATATCCACATCTTTTTATTTACATATTGTGACGCAAGGGCGGCCATCTTGTTACTACAAATATAAGCTAAATTAAAATATATTTTATCAGAAAAGTTGTCACCTTCGACTTTTCCATTCCTTTTGTATCAAAGTTTTTCTTTCTGGTATCAAAAAAGTGCTTCAACTCCCTTTCGACGTCATGTCGATTTTGGAATCGCCGATTCGTAAATGGTGGTCTTTTGCCAAGAAAAGATGATAGTCCGAAGGCGCGATGTCTGGGGAATATAAGGGATGAGGTAGAAGTTCCCAGCCAATTTGAATTCATAAAGTAAACAAGCCCGAATAATAATTGACTTTGACACAGTCATGCTGAGGTAACTTTTTTAAAAACTTTAAATGATTAATTTCCGCAAGTTTTATACACCGGTAGATTCTCTGTTAAATAAGCTTTCGTTTGAATATACATAACCGCACTTTTAATTGCATAGCGTGTGCGCATGCGCAGTTCGATAACGACGAAACCTAGAAACGACGCGAACTTTCTTGGTTGCCTAACATTATGATAATCACAATGATCTATGAATAAGTAAATAATAAGATATTGTTTCTTAACAGTTTTCCTTTTAAAGTCACATTACATAAATATTATATTAATAATATTATTAATATTTACACATACATACTTGTACTGTCAAATTGATGAGAATTTCATTTACGTAAGTTTTCACTAGAATTCATTCTTTTTGGCAACACAGAATTGTTATTTAAAATTAAATGTTAAACAGAAATGTTACTAAAATGTGCATTCTTTTAAACAAAATCACGTATACGAGATAGCGGCCATCAAAGTGGTAACACTGTTCGTTCTATTTTAATGTAACAATGTCGGTGAAAGGTAATTTCTGCACTTCGTAATATTGAGACCAATTTCATCAACTTTGTGAGAAATATTGCAATCATATATTTACATGATGAATGTAGTTTTATAATTGCAATTGATATAATATTCATTTGCGCTGTAGCCGGAGCGAAGATAAACATAGAATAAATTTTGCAAGGTAAAAAAAGGCAAAACTATATGAAAGGGGTTGCATCCCTGCCGAGGTCGCTGTGGGGATTGCGGTGTTCGCGTTGCTTTCGAAAACGTAAACTGTATTAACAAAAGAGGGTGCATGGAAATTTCCAGCATTCTTCGAATATACATGGCCCAAAAACCACCCTCTAATTAAGACTAATTCATTTAACCTGACTGTACATCTATCTCTCGAGACACGAATTGTTACTCTTCTTTTCACCTGCCGATTTGTCGAATCACCCCTGTTTACGTTTAATCCTCGTAAACCCCCGAGATTTACCTCCCCTTTCACCGTCAAAACTGAAAAGGAACACTGGGGGATTTTATCTGGCTGCTAATTTTAATATCCGACTCCGATATGATATTTAATTAAATCAAAATTGATTGATGTCTCAAACATTTCTTGATACACGTACAAGTGGGAAGAATGACATTTTCGACTCTTTAGTCCTTTGAAATTGGCATTCAAGTAAAGTAATGAATTTGAAGTTGAACTTAAGTGCACAAAATTTCACTTGGAATTTGATAATGAATGCTTTAATGTTAAAAATTGACTAGGGTTTAATGAGGTCTACGTAACATTAAGATTGACTACATTTGTACTGTACTTAAGGGCGCATTTCCATCGTGAATATTATTTTTTGGCAGATTGTAGGTAAGCAAGAAAGTTAAGCTACGCCGTTACTATGCCACGCCGATACCATTCTACGCCGCTACTGTGGTACGTCTATACTATGCTACGCCGATGCTAAGCTACACCGTTACTATACTACGCCGATACTATAATATGCCGATACTATGCTACGCCGTTACTATGCCACGGCGATACCATTCTACGCCAATACCACGCTACGCCGATACCACGCTACGCCGATACCATTCTACGCCGATACTATTCTACGCTGATACCATGCTACGCCGATACTATGTCACGCCGATACTACGCTATGTCGTTACTATGCCAGGCCGATACTATGCTATGTCGTTACTATGCCACGCCGATACTACGCTACGCCGATACCACGCTACGCTGATACCATTCTACGCCGATACCATTCTACGCCGATACTATGCTATGCCGTTACTGTGCCACGCCGAACCCATTCTACGCCGGTACCATTCTACGCCGATACTATGTCACGCCGATACTATTCTACGCCGATACTATGCTACGTCTATACTATTTTACGCTGATACCATGCTACGCCGATACTATGTCACGCCGATACTATGCTATGTTGTTACTATGCCACGCCGATACTATTCTACGCCGATACCATTCTACGCCGATACGTCTATATTATTCTACGCCGATACAATGCTACGTCTATACTATTTTACGCCGACACTATGGCATGCCGATTCCATTCTCCGCCGATACTATACTACGTCTATATTCTTCTACGCCGATACCATTTTGCATTTATACTACATCTGTACTACCTCTATATTATACTGCATCTATACTACCTCTATATTATACTGCATATATACTACATTTATTCTCCGTTTCAACGAAATCTCGCTAAAAAGTCTCACACACAACTGACAAACTTTCCTCGCAAAAGGAATGCAAAACAATAATCCATGTTCCACGAGTATATTACTATACACTTCCCTATAACTATTGTAAAAGGCGTAAAGTTACGAACCAATTGCATAAGTGAAGATACTGGTTTCAGGAGATCCCGGTAATCCTTTGTTTTCCGTATAATAGAACGACATAGATGTTCGTGGATTAAGGAAACGAGAGTCTGCCATTAGGCCTAGTTTAGTGTCAGGAGGAGGCACGAAAAAAATAAGGGGAAGAAACGGCGTTGTTGGTGGTTGGCGACGACAATGCGCCGGGTTTATCGAGTCTCTTTTTAAGGTCATCGAGGCGATTTTAGCCTCCATCCACCGGAGGTGTCGACGCGTAACAACACGCATGGACACCTTTTCTCAAATTCACCCCCTTTTCTTCTTTTCCCGAAAGAGAGGAGAAGAAAACAACTGGGGAGCGATGTACGACCGAGTCAGTCATTATCGTTATCGCGTGCGCAAGTTGATGCGCCATTGTCGGACGTTTAGAACGGAATGATGTTCCACGGCGAATTCTATGCTGATGAAAGTTTCTGTTACGCGTCACGTATTTGAATTCTAATATACTTTTGCTTCACTCAGACCTGGGCATTATTTAAATAAAAGTATATTGAAATAACGATTAAGATAAATAGTCATCTTATTTCATCAGCTGTTATTTTCAAATAATCAGTGATTAGTTTATTTGTACAAGCAAATCATTTGTTTGTTAGTCATTTCGTTATTTGATTTCTAGCGAAATAATTTCTTACTTGATTTCTTATCCAAATAAATGCCTTTTCAAATAATCTTGCAAATAACTTATAAGGTTTTTTACAAATTTCTATTTTTAACGTATTTTAATCAAAATAGAAGCCAACGAAAATGAAAAGGTGAATTTGATTTGCGATCAGGTGAATTTGAGTTGCAACAGTCACGGACGCGTATCTCGAGGTCTCTTATAACACGGATTTCGGCACGGCGCGCAACGTGTTAAATAGTTTTATTTGTAGACATTATATAGACGTTACGGATCTGTATCTCGAGGTCTCGTATAACACGGATTTCGGCACGGAGCTCAACGTGTTAAACAGTTTTATTTGTAGACGTTATATAGACGTTACGACTTCGTATCTCGAGGTTTCGTATAACACGGATTTCGGCCCGGCGCGCAACGTGTTAAACAGTTCTATTTGTAGACGTTATATAGACGTTACGGATCCGTATCTCCAGGTCTCGTATAACACGGATTTCGGCACGGCGCTCAACGTGTTAAACAGTTCTATTTGTAGACGTTACGGATCCGAATCTCGAGGTATTGTATAACACGGATTTCGGCACGGCGCTCAACATGTTAAACAGTTTTATTTGTAGACGTTATATAGACGTTACGACTTCGTATCTCGAGGTTTCGTATAACACGGTGTGGCGGCCCTAGTTTTGCCATCGGCCGCTACGCGCTCCCGCGCCTACCCTCCGGATCTCGCAAGTCCGTATACGGAGCGCGGTGCATATACACCGCTCCGAGGGTATAGTCTTCGCCCACTTGGGCATAGGCGCGTCTAGGGCAGGGTCCGCTCATCAGCCCTACTGATGAGTCTATCGAGCGGACCCGGGACGAAACGCCAGAACATACTTGTTCTACCTTCTTTTATCTATGGTAGTCGACTTCTCCATTTTGCCGGAGCTAATCAAGTCGCTACAATTGGTGACCACCCGACGTGATCTAGGGTTGCGTAACCGCCGTTCGAGTACAGAGCCGCTCAATTCGAGTCAGCCTTAAACTCCGACCCCGCATTGGTCATCGATCTCTTCCCCAGCGTCTGGTTCTCCGCTACGAGAGATCACCAAGCTGCGGCGGTCTCGACCAGGCAAATATGCTCCTCACGGCACGACCTCGCACCTCCTAGAGATCATCCTTCTTCGTCCTACGCGACACTACGCCACATCTTCCTTTTCCTCTATATCGTTATCACTAGGGGGGGAGTTATGTGGCGGCCCTAGTTTTGCCATCGGCCGCTACGCGCTCCCGCGCCTACCCTCCGGATCTCGCAAGTCCGTATACGGAGCGCGGTGCATATACACCGCTCCGAGGGTATAGTCTTCGCCCACTTGGGCATAGGCGCGTCTAGGGCAGGGTCCGCTCATCAGCCCTACTGATGAGTCTATCGAGCGGACCCGGGACGAAACGCCAGAACATACTTGTTCTACCTTCTTTTATCTATGGTAGTCGACTTCTCCATTTTGCCGGAGCTAATCAAGTCGCTACAACGGATTTCGGCCCGGCGCGCAACGTGTTAAACATTTTTGTTTGTAGACGTTACGGCTCCGCATCTCGAGGTCTCGTATAACACGGATTTCGGCGCGGCACTCCAAGTGTTAAAAATGTGCCAACTTCAGGTCCCACGAATCTCCTGAAAACCGGAATCGAAAAAGACAATCGAAGTGCTTCTTAATCTAAATCCGCGCATCGTTGGAACGAAACAAATCTTTCGTAGGCGTGATAGGGTGGGTTCGAAGGGTGGTACGAAAATGAGTGGTTAGGGGTGCGGTACCGCAATGCAATTCGTAGTTCTCATTGTCACGTGACAGCGATAGAGGAGTGAGAAAGCGAGAGAAAGTGAAAGAGAACGTAGATATAACCATCCACGATGTACACGCGGAACAGGAGGGTAGAAAGTCCGTGGTGTGTGGGGGAAGGGGGGGGGCACACCCAATGGTGTAACAAGGACGAAATTACGATAGAAACGGGAGAATGAACGAGAAACGGTGTTTCAGCGTGAGAAAAAGTGAGACGTGCGTATGGGTAATCGTCGGAGCGTAACAAAGACAGAGATACGTGGAAGAAACCTGACTTTGGCGAGTGAGACAGATAAATGAAGCTTGCGTCTATTAGAGAGTGATAGACAGAGGGTAGACGAGGAGAGGACGCGGTGGGTTGTAGAACGGCCTCGCGGAATGAGAAAACATTAATCTAGGCATGTTTTGCAATCTCGCCGCCCGCAGTCTACCCACATATATAATGGAACACTGTTATTGCTACGTTATGGCGTGCGCACAATGTTCGTTTCGACGTCAGGCAACCCCTTATACAATCTACTGCCAGCACTCATCCCCCTTTTCCGCGGTCTGCCACATTTATATGCGAAATATATGAGAACCACCGAATACTGTCTCCCACATTCACTCCTTGTCTCTCCTGATTATTCATGTTACAGGTCATCTTTTTATTTGGCATATTACATGCTTAGACGTAAATACCCTTTCAGAACGTTGGAGCGTCCTTAAACCGCCGGTTTGCAAAGTTTCGAGCGAGTATCTTCGAGCGAGTTGTCGGAATCGAAGTGGCCCGGAAGAGTATCGTCAACACGTTGAGCGCTACGCCGAAATCCGTGTTATATGATACCGCGCGAAACGCGTCTGTGACGTCCACATAACGTCTGCATAGCGACTGCAAATAAAATTGCATGACTAGCACGAATTCCGCTAACTTCATGTTGTAACGCATAACCCAGACCCAAGTTTCGCTAACTTCAAGCTGTAATGCATAATTTAGAAGCAAATTCCTCTAACTTCACATCGTGACACATAATCCAGACCCGAGTTTCGTTAACTTCACGTTGTAACGCATAATTCAGGAATAAGAACCGCTAACTTCACGTTGTAAGGCATAATCCAGACCCGAGTTTCGCTAACTTCACGTTGTAACGCATAACCCAGGCCCGAGCTATGTTCTGCCACAATTCTTAAATTCTATAAGGTTGAGAGGTCAAAATATTCCGATTTCTACAGAGACATATAAAAATGTTTCCTTTTTCCCTACTTGTTAAGAATATAATCATTGCCCTGTAGATTTATAAGGCCTTTCTTAACCCTTTGACTGCGAAAGGCGTATATATATACGCTCTCATATGTCCATGAATGTATACGAAAGGCGCATATATATATGACCAGTAAATTTTGCTCGATACAACGCATTTACTTTTTTAGTGAATTAATACAGCATGGACCATACTGTTATGTGTCGCATAACAACCGATCGAATAACTAAATCTCAATAACTCCTCGATCTTTCTTATTTTTATCCGAACAATTTAGTGTCAACTGCTGCTACCCGAATATCGCAGCGTACGATGTAATGGTTTTTTGTTAGAACGCTCCGCGGTCAAAGGATTAATGTATCATCCTACTTCGCCGTTTCTTAACTCGAGGCGCTGCGAAAGTAGCCTTCTTATGTCTTTTATATTGTATACAGTCAAGTCTCTGTTTATGCGTTGACTCTTTTTCACCGGTGACCGCCACGGCGTTCAACGTGTTACTGTAATCGACACATCTTCTTAGGACTCGAACAAGTTCTTGAAACCTAATCAAAATACAGTGTTAATTTATATAAGTAAACAGTGCATATAGATTTGTTCCCTTTACGTATATAAATAACAAACCATTCTTCGGTACAATGAAAACACGGTACACGATAGTTGCCAACTCAGCACGAACCTACCATTGTCCACGAAAATGCATTGGCGCCTGATTTGAAACCAGAGTTAACTGCTTCTATTAGGTTACTAGATTAAAGTGTCCGATTTTTAGTGGGCAAAGGAAACACACTTTTGATACATTTTAACATAACTGTTACTGTTAACATAACCTGTTAAACATGCGGAAACATTGTCCGATGGTAAAAACCAACAAGTTTGCTCGCGAGGGGGGGGGGATGAGAAAAAGTACAGAAGTTTTACTCCCGTCTCTTGGCGTCTAGCGACGTAATCAATGAATGGACCGAGGGCGGACAATCCCTCACTTACAAAAGCCTGACATTTTTTCGGCTTTTTCAGTGTCATTACCATAATAATGCGAATAAAAGGGAGTTCTCAGTCCAGACAACCCATCCTGCCTGTTTCCACGAGAGGAAGTGAGATATATACATTTTAATTCTGGGGATTTAATGTCTTCGTTTACTTGGAGAGATTTCGGGCTGATCAACGAATAATCATATTACTGGAACTTATAATTAATAAGTCATAATAATCATTAATAATAATAATAATTCATAATTCATAATAATCATTAATAATAATAATAATTAATAATTCATGTTACTGGACTTTGCTTTACTGTCCATGATAATTGTATTGTAGTATAAGGCCATTTCTGAAAATACAGAGTTAATGTAATAATCATATCTTGCAAGAAACTATTTAATATTGTTGGGACCGATTAGTTCAATATGCGAATTTAAAAAACCTGTGATTTGTATCGGGTTGGTGAAATTTATGCGCATCGAAATTTAATTTAAAAAATTGATTTTTGGTACTTATAATGTTTTTTAGGAGTCTTCTAAATTGTAATTTTAATTGTAATTTAATTCGTAACCTTTGAGATATTCGAAGGAATTCGGATTCCCGTACAACTCGATTAATATGTCACGTGTTGCGTGAAATCGCGTTATCGGGGAATTCCCGGATTTTATTATATACCGCGTTTTACGAGAATCGCGTTATCGGGGAATTCCCGGATTTTATTATATACCGCGTTGTACAAGAACCGCGTTATACGAGAACCACGTTATACAAGAACCGCGTTATACGAGAACCGCCTTATACGAGAACCGCCTTATACGAGAACCGCGTTATACGAGAACCGCGTTATACAAAGAGAGTCGTTGCGATATCTTTATCGCCTTGCATGAAAAATCGCGTTATCGGGGAATTTCCGGATTTTATTATATACCGCGTTGTACAAGAACCGCGGTATAGGAGAACCACATTATACAAGAACCGCGTTATACGAGAACCGCGTTATACAAAGAGAGTCGTTGCGATATCTTTATCGCCTTGCATAAAAAATCGCGTTATCGGGGAATTTCCGGATTTTATTATAGACCGCGTTGTACAAGAACCGCGTTATACGAGAACCATGTTATACAAGAACCGCGTTATACGAGAACCGCGTTATACAAAGAGAGTCGTTGCGATATCTTTATCGCCTTGCATGAAAAATCGCGTTATCGGGGAATTTCCGGATTTTATTATAGACCGCGTTGTACAAGAACCGCGTTATACGAGAACCATGTTATACAAGAACCGCGTTATACGAGAACCGCGTTATACAAAGAGAGTCGTCGCAACATCTTCATCGCCTTGCATGAAAAATCGCGTTATCGGGGAATTCCCGGATATTATTATATACCGCGTTATACGAGGCCCGCGTTATACAAACAGAGTCGTCCCAACCTCTTCATCGCGTTGCAAGAACTCGCATTACCAAGGAATTCCCGCATTATATTATATACCGCGTTATACAAGAATCGCGTCAAAACACGTTAAAAAGAGTCGTCGCATCATCTCCATCGCTTTGCAGGGGAACTCGCGTTACACTGGACTTTACTTTCCAGGGTGTCCTATCTTCTAATCTCGCACAGTATGCGAAATTAAATGACTGCCAATGTGATAGCAAGTGGCAGGGGCGGGGGCGGGGGGGGGGGGTCCGGTGGCTCCTGGACATCGCAAATTGCGATTATATCTCTCGACCTAGTCCACTGTCCCCAAAATCCCGAGAACAACCCCCGGCCTGTTTCTTTGGCCGTATATACACAGAACGACTACACTGACGAGGTTATTTTAATCAACGAATCCAGCCCTGAAACGGTGGTGAAGAGGAATGACGGGGTGAAAGGAGTGGTTGAAGGGGTATGGCGAGGACCGGGGGGTGGTGTGCTGGTGTAGAGGTGGGGGAATCGCAGAGGTCGAGCCAGACTGCCGGATGTTATCATTTCTACAACATTTCCATTGTATCTGCTCCTCCTCCTCCTCTTCCTCCTTCACCTCATCCTCCATCAGCATCATCACCAACCCCTTCACCGCTGTTCAGCCCCTTCGGCCCGCTCATATTTTTTTTTTACCTGCTCTTTTCTGCTCGCCTTTGTTTTATCGTTTCGTGATTGGCGCGATGGTATTGGGCCAACATTGGTGGAATATTGGTTCTTTTCGTGATTAGTTTTGGTACGAACGAAGTACTAGGGATATTTAATATATTCGAATGGTACCGGTGTTTAGACGGATTTTAGTTTACACTGATTTCTACGGTGTAGACTACTGAAATTAAGTAGTGTGGGATGTTCACTGGGGGAACGTTGGATATAGTGGGGAATGTGTTATCCGAACTAATTAGGGATACAGAAATGTTCGGATAATAGAATAATCACTTTTCTTATATGAAGTTTCATTTCTTCAAGTAAAGATTTAGATTAAAGAACAGTCTCCTTTAATATTTATGGACGCCATGTCAAAGGTTTAAACGTTAGAATGAACATTAACAGTAAATGGAATACAAAACCTTTGTACATTTTATAATTGTACCATTAATATTAAACTATTTTCTTGCCATGCAGACACATATTGTATTGGCACCTGGATGTAATAAGATTTTGTCACCTTTCAAATCGATCGGGTCCGTTTATTGCTATCGCTCGGTTTTTAGTTTCCCCGCAAGAAATGACTTTACTACAAGAAGGTCGGCGAACTATGCGGCAAGAAACATTACGCAAACTTGTCGGGGTGTGTCAAAAATATGTAAAATAGCAATAATGAAGAAAGGGGGATACTTCGACGAATCGCGTATTAAGCGAAATGTATAATTAATATAGAATGAAATATACGAAATTAATACGACTCTTCTATCTTATAATATCAACATAAATCAACCTGCAGATATAACCAAAGAAAAGTATCCCGTTCCGTTTTATGGACGAGATATTTAATAATTTGCTTATCGATCTTATCAGTAAGTGAGCCCAAACTCAAAATTGACCAAACCCTAATATTTTCCCGCTCTTTTGCTAATTATTCTTTTCAAATAAAACTGTTTCTACCCGAAAAATGGCAAAAGGTCGTAAAAAATAATGGAACTTGTTTCGATGATTGACCCGTTTTCATTCTTTTTAAATAAAACTTTGTTTCCACCCAAAAGTTGGAAAGTTGAGAAAATTCATTTCTACACCGATTTAACATGGAATTGAAGATATACGTTGATTAATTTGTAGGAATTCCCTGATGCAACACATATAGAACAATTTGATGCGCGCGCATCGCTTCATTGAAATCGTTCGAAAGCAGAAACCAGTGGAAACAATGTCGTAAATTAATTCTTTGACATGTATTGTGTTGAACGGAAAGTTCGTGCGTTTTTGATGGGACGCCTCTGTATGGTGAGATATGAAGGGAATAATTCATTACGAACTTTTGCAACGAAATAAAACAATTCATTCGGAAGTTGATTGTCAGCAATTGCAAAGAGTGAACGAATGCTCGACGACAAATCGGCCACATCTCGCCAATAGAAAAGGTGTCATCTTCCATCAGGATAATACGCGAGCGCATGTGAGTCTTATGACTCAAAACAAAATGATGGAACTAAACTGGGAAATAATGAAGCATCTCCCATACTCCCCTGTCTTGGCACCATCTGATTACCATTTGTTTACATCGCTGCAAAATTATCTAAATGGGACAAGATTCCTAACCTACGAGGAAGTCAAGAATACCCTTCAAGAATGTTTCTCGTCCGAGCCAGCAAAATTCTATCAAGATGATATTGAGAAGCTCGTGGAACGATGGGGAAGAGTAATAGAGACTACCGGAAATGATATAATTAATTAAAGAAATCAGATCTCGTAAAAACAATTCTGTGCATTTTCGCTTACATTTGGCCATGTAAGACGTCTCTGGCACGTTATTACTCGCAAATGACTCAAATTAATTGTATCGAGAAATTTTCCTTGAAATAAGAAATATCAAGTGTAAAATGATGTTAAAAATCAACTTTTGAAAATGATGTCCTTCAAACGACTTCTTCACTCTTCGGAAGTTCTTGCTTCAAACTAGGAATCGAAATGAATAGTTATCTTTCGTTTTGAAAAAGTTTCCGATCGAACTTGTATGTTTCGTTTAATAAATATCTGTTCCTGCAGAATTTTTCTGGAAAGAATTGCAACCCTCGGGAACTTATTTGAAAAGTGTTCGCATTGAACAGATACTTTAGAATCTGTGTAATAAAAGTTCCGTGGGAACAGGTTATTTCGGAACATTTATCAACTGTATTCATTATTGAATATTGTTGTAATACTGTTCGTTAAGTAGTATTCAGTATTGGTTACAATGATTGCCAACTGTTTTGACATCGATGAAGAAAGTGTCTGTTCCTGTTATAGAAACAATTGTATCTTTATATTTCACGAGTTCTATTCGAACTAAAACTTGGATTTTCACGAACCTTTGTTTATCTGTTCTCATCGGAACTTATAATGTGAGAACATTTTTCAAAAGAGTACCACATTGATTAAGTTCCAATAGAACCTATTCAAAAGTCCCATAAATATTTCGATCCCTGATTAAAACAATTGACTTCAAATCTGAATGAAAAATTGAAAAAATTATATAGAAAAAAAAATTATTAATTTCATTAACTCCTAGTTGACTTTTCGGTCACCCTATATAAGGCTTCCATACACACATCCCCCGTATAACACGATAGTCAAGTTCCGAAAGAATGTCGCGTTATGCGAATCCGTGTTATATGAAACAAAGGAATCGTACAAAAATAAGTTTCCAAAAATGAACCAAAGTATACTCTTTTCTTATCATAAATAAAAGAAATATGTTTATTAAAATAATTAATAATTAATCAAAACTATCACACATTGACAAACCGAGAATGCATCTGGGTTCCCCCAAGTGTCGAATCGTGTCAGAGACGAAACCGTGTTGTACGGGGGACACCCGTGATCATATTAGTACAGGTGACCCTCCTACAGCACGGCATCCAACAACACGGTTTCGTTCTAACACGTTTAGACATTCGCGGGAAAACCTTGTATAACACGGCTACCAACGACACGGTTTCGCTGTAACACGATCAAAAATGTGCGGAAACCCTCGTATAACACTGTACTTACACTATTTAACGTATGTATGTACAGGTAACCCTCCTACAGCACGGTATCCTACAACACGGTTTTGCTCTAACACGTTTAGACATTCGCGAAAAAACCTTGTATAACACTATACTTATACTATTAACGTATGTATGTACAGGTAACCCTCCTACAGCACGGTATCCTACAACACGGTTTTGCTCTAACACGTTTAGACATTCGCGAAAGAACCTTGTATAACACTATACTTATACTATTAACGTATGTATGTACAGGTAACCCTCCTACAGCACGGTATCCTACAACACGGTTTTGCTTTAACACGTTTAAACATTCGCGAAAAAACCTTGTATAACACTATACTTATACTATTTAACGTATGTATGTACAGGTAACCCTCCTACAGCACGGTATCCAACAACACGGTTTCGCTCTAACACGTTTAGACATTCGCGAAAAAACCTTGTATAACACTATACTTATACTATTTAACGTATGTATGAACAGGTAACCCTCCTGCAGCACGGTATCCTACAACACGGTTTCGCTTTAACACGTTTAGACATTCGCGAGAAAACCTCGTATAACACGGCTACCTACGACACGGTTTCGCTCTAACACGATCAAAAATGTGCGGAAACCCTCGTATAACACTGTACTTATACTATTTAACGTATGTATGTATTTAGAAATCTAAATGATACACTATGGGCATACAATACATATGTATACATAGGAAAATCAAATACAATTGGTGTTGCGTCGCAAGCTTGTTGAGTTGTTGTTGGCTGGATCTATTGCCGCACTTCATAGGTGGCAATACAGTAGTACATATATTCATATTTTTCATAAAAATGAAGTCGCTTGTATGGATTTAAAAACAAATATCTGTTTTTAATAAGTTTTCGGAACCTAACCCCCCTTTTTGTACTTGCTCTGGGTCTCATATAACACGGTTGCACACAACACGGCATATTCTAGGAACCTATCTACCGTGTTGTAGGAGGGTTACCTGTATATTTATTTGTATAGATATTCATAGTGCAACGTGAACCGCGAAAAATCTCAGAAAAAGAGACTTTCCAAATTTGAACATTTTTATCAAATTCCGAGGACCCGCCATTTTCACTGGTGGAATGCAAATGTTGGGATCTAACGGAAGTGGTGATTTTAGGTTATGCAGTTGGCAGTCCCTCGGAAGATAAGATTTCCAAAGAGTAGCGTGTATTTAAACAGAAAAATCCACTTACGTTAGTTAATATTTACCTAACTTTGCTCAGAGAAGGATGCACGTCGAGGGGGTGGTGGAGGGGGCGGTGAAAGGGGTGAATAGGGTAGAGACGGTCCTGCAGAGGCTCATCCAATCTTTGTCAGTGAAAGCACAAAGCTTTTTTTTTAACTCGGCCCTCTCAGGCTGCACCAATACTAATATCCCGAATGCAACGCAAATGATAGTGTACCAACTACAGTGAAAGTAATTACTGATTATTAAATGGTGTTTTTAGTGGCTTTATTTAATGGGGTTAATAAGTGCTGAATTAATGTTCTGTTATCGTGAAATCGCAGATTGACTCGTATAACGCGGTGCTCCTATAGCGCGAACTAGAGATTGTTATTATATTCAACAAGTTTCTCTTGTAGTTTCTTGATCGCTGTTATTAAGTGTATGCTAAAGTTTTAGTCTTCTTTCGGCCTTCTACAGCTTTTGCACTCCAAATTAAGCATTTTGCGGATCATATTCACCTCTTTTGCAAATCAAATTCACCTATTTGTAGATCATATTCACCTTTTTGCAAATCAAATTCACCATTCTGCACTTCAAATTCACCATTTTGCAAATCATATTCACTCTTTTGCAAATCAAATTCAACACTTTGCAGGTCATATTCACTTTTTTTGCAGATCGAATTCACGATTTTGCAAATCAAATTCAACATTTTGCAGATGATATTCACCCTTTCACAGCTCAAATTCACCTTTTCAATTGAAATTTATGTTTATTAGAATAACTTAAGAAAACAGATTTGTCGAAAAGTTTCATTCGTAGAAGGGTGAATTTGATTTGCAAGAAGGTGAATATGATCTGCAAAATGGCCAATTTGAAGTTCAAAAAGGTGAGTTTGATTCACAACAAAGAGAATATAATCTGCAAGATGGCGAATTTGATTTGCAAAAGGGTGAATATGATCCGCAAAATGGTGAGTTTGATTTGCATATGGGTGAATTTGAAGTGCAAAAAAGATGAATATGATCTGTAAAAAGAGTGAATATGATCTGCAAAACAGTGAATTTGATTTGCAAAAGAGGTGAATATGATTTGCAGAATGGTGAATTTGGAGTGCAAGAAAGGTGAATATGATCTCCAAAATGGTTAATTTGAAGTGCAAAAAGGGTGAATATGATCTGAAAAATGGTTAATTTGAAATGCAAAAAGGTGAATATGATTTGCAGAATGGAGAATTTCAAGTGGAAAAAAGAAGAGTATGATCCGCAAAATGGTGAACATGATTTGCAAAACGGTGAGCTTGAAATGCAAAAAGGTGAATATGATGAACAAAAGGGTCAACTCGTAGTGGAAAAGCTGTATATTTAACCGTAACCAATAATTCAACAAAAACATTCTCGATCACCCGGCTTATTAATGGCGCCATATTTCTGCACCAATTCCCTTCCTAGTCTCAGAAGGTCCACAAAACCCTTCCGAAACCCGAAGGAAATCACGTCCCCGAGGACGCTGTTAAGACTAAAATCCCCTGAAGGAAGAATAGAGGACCAACAAAAAAAAGAGGGGGTCCGGGTGGGCGGGGGAATAATAAAAGTCACGGAAGAACAAGAACAAGAAGAAGAAGAAGAAGACGAGTACGAAGAAAGGGAAGCAGAAGAAGATGATGAGAGGAGTAAGAAAATGTAGTGGAATAGGAAGGGGTTGGTCGGACAAGCACGTACAAAAGCTGAGATTTTTAATCTCCTTTCAGCGTGCAAAACGAAAGAATCGTCCCTCGCCTTCGCTTATTTATGCATTTCATAAAAACCAGTGGAAACCGCCCCTTCCTTCCATGCCTCCTGCATTATATTCGATTCTGCCTCCAAGTCTGCCTACAAAAGGGGGTGGTACCACTCTGCCTCTCTCTCTCCCTCTCTCTCACTCTCTCTCTCTCACTTCCACCCTGCACCTTCTCGTGCCTTTCTCTCGCGGAGATTGCAGGGGTGGCTGTACGGGTGGAAGGCTGAAGAACGGGGATGGGTTGGTAGGGGCACGTTAATGCATATAAATGAATAGAGCACCGGGGGGGTACTTGGAGTCGGGAACCCGACCCCCACCCCCGCCACCGCCGCCGCCCTCTCCCGCGCAAACCGTCCCCCCACCACTTTTCGTGTCTTCTCGTCGGTAGACTCGCGCTCTTCCCGACTCACTGGTATGCCTGTAGCCCGAGAGAGGGACGAGTTAAAAAAAGCTTTGTGCTCTCACTGACAAAGATTGGATGACTCTATCTCGCTGCAGGACTCTAGCTCTCCGTTTGTTTGTTATTTAATCATTTCCGGGGACCATTTCTACGATCTTCATATCGAACTACTGTCCTCGGAGTTTGTTTGTGGTACAGGTTTGCGCTCGAAATTAATCGTTTTGATGATCGTATTCATCTTTTTGCAAATCAATGCGCCCTGTTTGCTTGTTGTTTCATTTTCGGGGACCGTTTCTACGATCTTCATGTCGATGTACTTTCTTCAGGGATTGTTTATGGTACAGGTTTTGCACTCGAAATTAACCCTTTTGCAGATCGAATTCATTATTTAAATTGGGATTAATTTTGAATAGAACGACTTGAAGAATGGAATTTTTTGTTTTAATATACGCACGCACTTTTTCCGGTACTTAATTACCGTTTTTATGAATAATTTTTAATTAATTTTTATTATTACGAGAATTCAAATTTTGACTTACGATTAATTATTATTATTAATTTCATGTTTAGTCTAATTTTTCATTTGGGATTAATTATTATTATTAATTTCATTATGAATAACTTTACAATTTTTAAATAAGTTTTATTAATGTTATTATTAATTTCATTTTCTAATTTCCTTTTGAATTTGTATCTTTAATTTTGATTAATTTTTCTCACTTTTATTAATTGTTTAATATTATTATGAATAAATTCTTTGTTAGTAGTAAAAAGTCTGGTAGACAGATTTAATTTATTTAACCAACATTGACACATTTAATGAAATAGGGAAACGTTGATTGGTGATTTGAAACGTAGTTGAATTCTGGCGCTTTCATGGAAATAACGCTTATGTTTTGCGCCTTTTGACAAATGAATTTTCGGATAATTAAGATTGGACGCGGAGACGTTTAATCCTATAGAAAAAAGATCGAATAGCATATTCGAATGAAACAGAAGGGGGTTGAAAGGGACACATGGTGAGTTCCGTTCTCGTCAAAAGAACCTACCAGATGCCACGTTCTCGAGTAGAGTCGAGATTAAATCTCTATCATCCCTTATTCTATCACCGAAAAAATATACTTCTGCAAAAATGTGTAGGATTCGGCTATTAACAATTTGACATAGAAAGACAATGAAACGAGATGAGTCCAAAATGTTTTATTTACTATTACAGATTTTGCACTTCAATTTAACCCGTTTGCAAATCATATTCATATTTTTGTAAATCAAGTTCAGCTTATTGCAACAAAATTCACTTTTTTGCAAATCAAATTCACCTTATGGCAAAAAGACTCACTTTTTTGCAAATCAAATTCACCTTCTTGCAAAACAAATTCACATTTCTGCAAATCAAATTCACCTTATTGGAAATTAATTTCATATTTTTGCAAATCCAATTCACTTTGTTGCAAATCAAATTTACCTTATTGGAAATTAATTTCATATTTTTGCAAATCCAATTCACCTTATTGCAAAAAATTCACTCTTTTGCAAATCTAATTTACCTTATTGGAAATTAATTTCATATTTCTGCAAATCAATTTCAGTTTTTTGCAAATCAAATTTACCTTATTGGAAATTAATTTCATATTTGTGCAAATCAAATTCACCTTATTGCAAAATAAATTCACATTTTTGTAAATCAAGTTCACCTTATTGCAAAAAATGCACATTTTTGCAAATCAAATTCACCTTATTGCAAAGTACTTTCACATTTTTGCAAATCAAATTCACCTTATTGCAAATTAATTTTCCATTTTTGCAAACCAAATTCACCTTACTGCAAAACAACTTCACAATTTGCAATTCGAATTCACCTTGCTGCAAATCAAATTCACATCTTTGCAAATCAAATTCACTTTTTTGCAAATTAATTTCCCATTTTTGCAATTCAAATTCATCTTACTGCAAATCAAATTCACATTTTTGCAAATCAAATTCACATTTTGCAAATCAAATTCGCATTTTTGCAAATCAATTTCGCATTTTTGCAAATCAAACTCACATTTTTGTAAATCAAATTCTAATATTTCGTTACATTTTGATACATATTGATTACAATATAATAGTAATTCCCCAAATAAGACAGAGAATAGGAAAAAATCACAGAAAAAGATCAGTCACAAAAAGTATCACCTAACAATAGTAAAATTTGAAAAACGATAAATCCAACACATTGCTGGCCCCTCCGCAAAATATAATGTTGGTCCCCAGGAAAAAGAGCGACTTACATTTCGTTATATTTTTATCCCAATACAATATTAATTCCATAAGTAAGATAGAAAATAGGAAATAATCACAAAAATATCTCCTAATAATACTACAATTTCCGAAACAATAAATCCAACAAATTGTTGGCCCCTTCCGACTTCGGCCCACCATGCATTACGGGGTCGTGCAGTATTGTTCCGCCAGTGTTTGGAATAATTCACATTCATAAACACATTCGCATCCGGCTACTTTTCACAAACTTTTCATATAAATCGGGGTATTTCAGTGATCTAAAGATATTTCAACATATGCGTATTAAAACTGCAACAATTATTTCTGTAAGCTTACAACTTGACCAGCACGATGTTGCTGATTGTTCGAGAGATTCGAGAATGGCCTCCTTAACCTCCTTAACCCCTTGGCATACAATGACGTCTGAGAGTTGACGTCTCCGGGACGCAAGAACTGTCTCCGGCGGACAGGAAAAATGTCATACTTTACAGAACTACTTATTTATTATTGAATAATGTTACTTCATTATTGTCCATTAATATTGTGTATCAATCTTATTAAATGTTATTTAGCATTGTAAATATTCCGTTCTGTTTCAAAGCTTACATAACCGTTCAGTTGAGCCTAATTAAATAGTATTTTTTGGACCCATGACATTCCGTTTTATTTGTATGTCAAGGGGTTAACCACCTCCTCGCGATGCACGTCCGTAACGTCTATATAACCTCTAAAAATAGAACTGTTCAAGCGCTCTCCGATACGTGGGTTACTTTACATCGTTATCTTAACGTTAAAAATATTGAAATTTGACGAATATTATGATATATTTGATTCGAGTTTCAGTAATATTGGCATCGGGGGCCACCGGTGACCTCAACGGCATTCAACGTGTTAACACTGACGGCCGCTGTCACGTATACGTGATTTCGACAGCCAGCGGTTATCGGCCGGTGTCACGTAAATGTGACTTCGCACTAACAATCTTAGACCAGCATTATATAAATATTTCGAGATCGTAGATTTGACGTTTGTATGTTAATCCATTTTAACTGTTTTTGAGTTACTGCCTTCCAATTCTTGCGAGTGTATTGGCGTTTTTTAATTCTCAAAATATTGATTTTTTGAACTTTCCGTATTTCAGTACGCGAGAGATGCCGGCGGTTGTCGCGAGACTTTGAGTCAAATGAGCGGCCGTCAAAGTGTTAATACCGTTATCTAAAAATGTACCTACCGTTATCTAAGAATTAATCATGAATGCGCACGCGTGTTAATAGAAGTCGATCAACAAAGAAGATAGCCGAAAGAAGGAGTAAAATGGATGCTGTTAAAAAAGAAGACATACCGGCGGAAGAAGAGTGGAAAAGATCGACAGAAGAAGCGTCGGCAATGGTGGGGATGAGGTGAAAGGATTGAAAAAAGGAAAGAGAAAGGAGACTAAGTGAGCTGATAATAACAATAGGCTGGGGAGCATTCAAAGGTATTTCTCGATGCGGAAGTACGACCCCATTTATACGGATATAACGTGTGCGTCTTTCCATCCCCTACTACGTGGCAAGCAACCCTTGACGAGGCCACATATGCCTCGCACGTACACAGACACACAAGCTTAAGCTACGCCGCTAATGAACCTGCTTAATTAATCCGATCGATATTTAATTATGTCGCTAGTCAGAGAGGTATCGTTTATAGCGGACCGCGCGCGCTCGTTCGTCGGCCGCCACGTTTTCACCCACCGCATTTACCGTCTACGTTAACCCTTTTATTTGTCCCATGCCGTTACAGCTTCCGCCAGTCTCCGCTGTTCCCGTCGGTTTGTTCTCAACGACTTCTTCTCGATGAGATTACTCTCGTCAGTGTTATTGTTATTATTACTATTATTATAAAGGATATTATAATCTTTGTTATTGCTCGTATTATTAAAGGAGATACACTCCCGTCCGTAAGACATGGGACAGTTGCTGGTTTCAGGTTTACGTTGAAATGAATGCTATTAAACATCCCATATATAATGATCCCAAGCATACTCTTAGAGTTCGCATAAATTATCTTGAGCGGTTGCAACAAAATTCGAAACTAAAATTAATACGATGACACCCCTCAATCACCAAATTTCAACCCCATCGGGAGTCGAGTGGTGAAGCATAGAGATGTGTATTTAAACGATACCCTATGTCGGAGAGAATCTGTGAACATATTTGCAACGATCCTCGACAGAAATACAGGAAGAAACACAAAGAAATAGCACTGCGAGACTGGCAAACTTAGTTCGTGCTATCATCGGAGAACGGGGAGCGTATATTAATGAGAAGATTTCAAACTTTGTATATATATTTTGCAATATATTTTAACGCTTGGAAATTGTACTTGGTGCGGGGAATCGGTAGATAATCGTGCGGTGTGATGTTTCGGATGTTTAATGGCGGTAATTTGAACGTAAATCTGGAACTAGCTAGTGTCCCATGACTTATGGGCATGTAGTAAACAGTGCCCGACATTGTGCTCTGTATAAATCAGAATAAATATAAATCTGTATAAATCAAACTGATTTTAAAGTCCACTTTTCTCAAAATGAAGCCTCCAACGCAAAATTGCGTCTTCTTCACTTTCGTCTTACAATTAGTTTTAGCTCTACTATCATCCTGACCTTATTCGTACCACGAACTTTGGCCCACGGTGTACACAAAAAGTGCATTTACTTTCCCAAAACGATTAGTTTGAATAAAATATGGACTTTGTTCATCGAGGGAGGAAGCAACATAGTTTTA
Organism: Nysson spinosus; assembly: GCA_910591585.2. NCBI lineage: Eukaryota > Metazoa > Arthropoda > Insecta > Hymenoptera > Crabronidae > Nysson > Nysson spinosus. The sequence continues at coordinate 1,940,993 of OU342830.1, forward strand.
TGTAACACGGAAAATTCATTTTACGAAACAAAAGCGAAGTTATTAAAATTAGTAAGATTTAAAATTGAAGATTACATTAGCTGCAAGTAATGTGCGACCGGAAATATGCACAAATGTGGAAATAACGGGTAATTATCAGGTAAAACTGGCGAGGTAACCCTCGCACAACGTCGTTTCAGTGTAACACGGTTCATAAATTGCAACGATCTTTGAAATGTTACATTATTTTGTTAAAATCTAATTATCGCGTTCTGAAGAATTTCAAAAGATAGAAACTATTTGTTAATTTTGAAGTTAACTAATCTCTTAATGATTTTGTTTTGTCTGCTTTAACGCGTGTATTGCGAGGTATCTTATAACACGGATTTCGACGCGGCGCTCAACGTGTTAAACAGTTTTATTTGTAGACGTTACGGACGCGTATCGCGAGGTATCGTATAACACGGATTTCGGCACAGCACTCAACGTGTTGAACAATTTTATTTGTAGACGTTACAGACGCGTATCGCGAGGTATCGTATAACACGGATTTCGACGCGCCGCTCAACGTGTTGAACAATTTTATTTGTAGACGTTACAGACGCGTATCGCGAGGTATCGTATAACACGGATTTCGACGCGGCGTTCAACGTGTTAAACAGTTTTATCTGTAGACGTTATACAGACGTTACGGATGAGTATCTCAAGGTATCGTATAACACGGATTTCGACGCGGCGCCCAACGTGTTAAACTTTTTTATTTGTACACGTTACTGACGCGTATCGCGAGGTATCGTATAACACGGAATTCGCCTCGCCGCTCAACGTGTTGAACAGTTTTATTTGTAGCCGTTATATAGACGTTACGGACGCGTAACACAAGGTATCGTATAACACGTGCGTTCAACGTGTTAAACAGTTTTATTCGTAGACGTTATACAGACGTTACGGACACGTATCGCAATGCATCGTATAACACGGATTTCGACGTGGCGTTCAACGTGTTAACCCTTTCGAGCCAACAGGGACACATATGTCAATTAATTTCTATTAAGTATAATTAATTCAAATAAGTCAATTAAGTTTTTATTTTATCCTATTATTTTAAACAAACTCATCAACTGAAGTATTACAAATATAGCCAACCTTTTTCATTTTCCTTAAAAGAAAAACCAAAACCCGTCTCGAAAGGGTTAAAAAGGATGACCACAGGAGAAGTAAGTAAGCGCCACAGTAAATAAACATGGAGGCGTGTCAAAAAAGAGAGAAGAAGCAAGAAGGGGTCCGAAAAGTTGTGGTGGTCAAAGAAGTTAATTCTGGGCGTGTCGTTGTTGACGATTAAAATGAAGGGAATCAAGGGAACCGGAAGAACCGAGGAGGGTGGCTTTCGACAAGGTTAGGTCTCAAGAGGGGATAAATTAATAAGAACGAGCTTTGTATCGCCGGGGCGGTTCTGGGCGGCGACATTGTGTCCAATCAATGCCCTCTGCGAACCCTCGATCCCTTTCTTAGCCCTTCGGGGTTATTGACACCCTTTAAAACCACCGTCGCCGCCATTTGGTTATTATAATTCTTTTAAGAAACTAGAATAGTCTACCACAGGACCAGGGACTACTACAAGAGTAGTGTTATACGATACCTCGCGATGTGTCTCTGTAACATGTACACTGTCTACAGAGTGTTTCCAAACTGGTAGTACAAGCAGAAAGAAAATGAATCTACATGAAAAAGTAAGTCGAAAATGTAGAGTGACATTTTCCCGTACGGAACTTCAATTCGAAATAAATCGTTGTCGAAGATTCGTCGAGCACGCGTAACACTTACACATGATTTCACTTACGTCTAACAAAGTCTGTAAGTCTGACGGATATTACTGTGGTGCTCGTATTGCTGTTTGGATTTGTTACATTGGATAATAAAGGATGAATATTGAAATATTCAATTGCCGGCGATTTGGATCACGATCTCTGTAGTAATTATCAGCCATAGATGCGTTGCCGGCACGCGCACCTAACGCGAGAATCATATCGGTGTATTCTCGATTACTGTATGTCGCAATATCGACAGAATGGCAAAGACTGGGAGTTTGACTCGGGAATGATAACAAGCCGTGACGTTGTTGATGCTTATGAATACAAGCGCAAGAAAAACTAGTCTACAGCGCAGCCAAGTGTACGCGTCTAACGTCTAAAAATAAAACTAACCGCTCTACGATACACTTGTAACGTTATCGTTGTCTACTTCGTCGGTAAAACTTACGGTGCCTTATAAGTTTTCCGAGTGCCGAAAGAAATACCTTGAAAAATATGCGATTTCTGTGGAATCTAATCATTCTTGAATATCATTACATGTGTTTAAATTATGTTAACCCTTTCACTTGAGAGGCGACTTAGTTTATTGCGTCTACCGAGAAGCGACTTACAGATTTACTCCAATTATTTTTCCTTACTTTATTTTAAATTATCACCAACGATGTAATGTATCTTAACACTGAAACTACTGAAGTTATACTCGGTTCTGCCTACGCAATTATTTATATATAAATTATATCTGTATTATTTAAATAAATGAATAGATTAAATTATTTGCGTAATGTATATAAAATACAAGCAAATTAAATCTGAATCAATTCGTCGCGGCATATTCGAATAATCCAACTAAAAATGGCGGACAAGTAATTTCGACCTCTTTGGCAGTTAATGTCGCATCTCATTCGCCAGCCAAGTTGCCGGGATGATTCTAAATAATAATAAAACATTCTCGAGTCGAAAAGATCCAAGGAATAAATACGCGCCAAAATGAATAAATTCGAAAAACCATTCCGAACCCTTACTTGATAACCAAAAACCAGCGACCCCCATCCGAAAAAAGAAAATCCAGGAGGGCGATCGCCGAGAAAATGAGATGGAAGGGTGACGGAAGGGGTTGGAGGGGGGGAAGCGCGTGATGTCAGCCCGACGAGGAAGGCACGAACGAACCAACCAAACGAGAGAACGAACAGAAACGACAAAAAGGAAAGAAAACAGAGAAGGGTGGGGGGACGGTAGCATGCAATCTTTTTAATTATGAAAACACGGCTTTGTGTTTCATTTTGTTTTGTTGTCAGGCTCCGCTATTCTATTCTGTCCCCTCTCTCCTTCCCACCTAACTTCACCCGGTCCTTCTCCTCTCCCTTCCCCTGCTCGCCCCCCTCCGTCCCGCTCACTCACACACACGCGGTTTCACGATTCTCCTTCCTCTTTTTTATATTATAACGCGTTCCAGGAGGGTTGCTGATGGGTCAGGGGCGAAGAGGAAGAAGGCGCGGGTGGGCGGGGGTGAGAGAGGGTGTCGGGTAGGGGGTATACGAGGACGATGAAAGGGGAGAGGAAAGGGGTGGCAGGGTGAGATTGCTTTAGTAATGAATTACATGGCTTCGGGCTATGTGCCTCTGTCTGATGCGGTACACGGCCACCCGAGAACCACTTTCCGGTCCGCGTTACCGGATGCTGGGACTTAGTCTTATTCTTATTCTTATTCTTATTCTTATTCGTATTCCTAGGGAGTTTTATATTATTTCTTCGCCATTCTCCCTGCCTTTACATACCCCATCTGCTGCCCGTCTTCTATTTGCTAGGAATTTTAATGTCTCGTCTTAACCTGCGTCAGGGAACGGCAGCGCTGCCATTGTTTCAGTCCACCGCGCACCTTTCTGCGCATCTGTTATGATACTCCTTTGGCGACCTTTGTTTCATGCAATATATTCCTTCGCCGTTTGCATTCGCTTCGATGATATACAAGGCGAGTCTCTTTTTATGCGGTAGATATGTTCCACGGAATTCCGCATTGAAAATCGGACAAAAGAAGATACTTTTTTGGGGAAATTAGGGATAATTTGTTGGAATATTGGCAGCACGGAAAATGTAACTTCGAACGAGGAAAGCTTTGTTTGTGTGCGGAAAGTATTCTCTTCTCTCTTAATTACCGACAGAAAAACATAAAAAGAACGAAAATAAATGAATAAGCGTTTTTTTGCTTTCGTTTTTTTTGCTTCACTGCATAACTTCAAAACCGCGTTAAAAATTTTCGCATAAGAACAAACTCGACTGTATAGTTATTTGTCGTCTATTAATATTTATTGATTTGAGTCATAAATAAGTTTCGTTCGTCCAGCAGTTTTTTTTTCAAAACCACGAGAGTTTTACGGAAGGGGAATCCACAAGTTGCCTGAAAATGGGAGGAATTTAGTTATTAATAAAGATGGCGAATATATTAGATTAAAGTCCATTGTAGTTGATTTTATTGATGAATGAACTTTATTTGAAAGAACGGAACTTATTTATTAACGTAAGCAAAAGTCATACAATTAATTAATAATACACCCAGTTCTGTTTTTACTCGAATATTTTGTAGAAAATTTAATGAAAGTTCAAGTAAAATTCTTTTTATTTTACACATAATAAAACGACTGAGCGACCGAGAATCGCCTTTAGAGTACCGCGACAAACTCAGTGGCGACTGAGAATCGCCTTTAGAGTACCACGACAAACTGAGTGGCGACTGAGAATCGCATGTAGAGTACCATGACAAACTGAGTGGCGACTGAGAATCGCCAGTAGAGTACCGTGACAAACTCAGTGGCGACTGAGAATCGCCTTTAGAGTACCGTGACAAACTGAGTGGCGACTGAGAATCGCCTTTAGAGTACGTAAATTTACCGTTAAATTGAACATTAGAATGTTATGGCTGGTAGTGTCTGCCAAAGGGTTAATTAAGGTTCTACAGGTGTCAAGCCTGACAGTTGACCATCAATTAACAGAGTGCTCCTACAATGTACATTGAATAAGCACAGTATTTAATGGAAAGCGAAAAAATCGAGAAATCGCAATCCCTATGAGATTCACGAATCGAGACAATCATATTAAGTAGAATTTTGGATAGCATGCGCCCGAAAAAAAAAAGCAGAAGAGATTCGCGAAAATCCCGCACAGACCGGGTAGAAGGGCGTGAGGGGAGTGGAGGATGACGACGAGTGGGAGGAGGAGTGATAGAAGGGGAGTGGTAGGAGAGTTGGAACAAAATATTGAAAAGGAAGGCACAAAGAGCTGCACCGTCAGCCGCATAATTCCGCGTGAAACTGCATTTCCGGCGAATGCGACGCCCGCGCGCGTATCTTGCGGCCGAAAAAAACAGTCGAGATACCGTGGAACAAACACCAGCTAGGTATATACAGAAAAAAGGAAAAGAAGAAACGAGAACCGTCACTGAAAGAACGGGGAGGATGCAAATGAGAATGCGCGGTGCGTTGTCTCGTATGAGATTCTATCAATTAGCCTATTTTTTTAATGGATAGCCCCCTTGACCCTTTGTGGACCGGCAGATTTCAAGCCGATAAAAGAAATGATTTCAATGGGCAACGTGAAACACATTAGGGTTACCGGAAAGTGATAAATCATTTTTCGTATATTTTATATAACTCCATTCATTTATTCATATGAAATATTATTCTGTTAGATAATCGGTATCATTATCTACGTTCCTTGGACGACGATTCTTCCATGCCATAATTCTTCTTTTAAAAACTCACATTCCTACAGTTCGATGCGATACATTTCTTTGGCCACTTTCGAATTTACCGCCATAATATCTTGATGCGTAAGTCATGGGACACTTGCTAGTTTCAGGTTTACGTTTAACTTAACGATGTTAAACATCCGAAAAATCACACCAAACGATTATCTACTGATTCCTGTGCACCATGGAAGCCTAGGTAAGCGACTCTCCGATTTTATTCATTTTCAGATATGTCATATTACTCATAAAACTAAGGGACCCGTATTTTTTTATATCACCGGAATTTTAGTTCAACGGGGTGAAACCCTCCCTCAAAGCAAAACACCCCTATATCATTTTTAATAACAAAACGATATTTTAACGCTACATTTTAATATCAACCTCCTGCATTATTTTCAAATGCATTAAAATATCGAATAAACCCTTTCGCTATCTTTTACGAATCTTCCTAGAGGGGTAAACCCCCTCCCAATCCAAAGAGCGAACCACGGGTGGTACAGAGGACGTTGTCACATAGGACCGATTGTACCACCAGTACAGGCGACGATGTTTCGCCTGACAATATGTACCACCGGGGATACATGCCCGTTGTCTTATATGACAGTATGAACCACCCGTGGTACACGCGGCGTTGTTTTATCGGGCAATATGTACCACGTGTGATACATTTTCTTATCTGACAGCATGAACCACATGCGGTACATATGGCGTTGTATTATCGAACAATATGTACCATATGAGGTACAGGTCGTGTTGTCTTGTCTGACAGTATGAACCACACGTGGTACATGCGTAGTTGTCTTATCTAACAACATGATCCACGCGCTGTACACGCGCCGTTGCCTCTTCGTGGACTATGTACCACGAGTGGTACATGTATAGTTGTCTACTCGGGTGATATGTACCGCGAGTGGTACAGATTACGCTGTCTTATCGGACGTCATGTACCACATGTGGTACACGCGGTGTTGTCTTCTGTGGTATCGTGAACCACGTGTGGTACATATGGCGTTTACTTACCGGGCACTATGTACCACTTGTGGTACGCGTGACGTTTCTAATCGGGCAACGTGTACCGCGGGTGGTATAGGTAACGTCGTCTAATCCGGCACAATGTACCACCGGTGGTTCAAACGGCGATAATTAGAGAGCCCATCTCAATATACAATGTCGTTCTTGCTGGTAATAAAAAGTCCTAAAATTCCAGTTCCAAAAGGAATGAAAAGTGAAATAATTTTGAAACCACTATTCAGTTATTCAGATCGATTTTTTTTCACGTTAAAAGTGGTTTTCCAATTTCTAACAGAGCGCCGGTCGAAAGAGGAAAACGCAATTAATAGAAACGCCTGATACAGCGAAATATGAATAACAGAGCCGGCGTTAACGGGTTAAGATATTTCTACGCTATAACATAAACAATATCGTTAAACAATTAACCCTCGAATCCCGTAAACGAACTCGAATCATAAAGGCTTCGCGAGAAAGAGCTGCCAGTTGGCAGAAAGGGCTTTTCTCCGTAGAAGAATCCGGGCAGACGATTTACCGAATTTCCCCTCAGAGGGTGTGTGCATCCCCCTACTCTTAGCCCCGCCTACAGGAGCTGCTTGACCAATCAAAGCTCCCTGAAAAACAACCCCTATTCTCCGCGAGGGTGTCGGGGGGTTGCTCGAGGCCGCGAGTGAATCGAGTATTTCAGTTTTCTCGGCGTCGTCCTTCGGGAACATACCTCGAATTCCGAGCCTGGACGTTCGATCATCGAATTCAACGGAACTCGCGAAATTTCCGAGGTTTCATAACCTGAGAAACCACGAAACACAAGGAATACCGGGATGGCAGGGCCGTATCTATCGCCCCTGGGACCCCAGGCCGATCTTCTCACAGAGTACATGTTCGGACGTCGTCGTCAGGTCAGTGTACGTTTCTATTTTATGTTATAATTACTGCAAAATACTTCAGAATTTAACGATAAAGCTAGTTTACTGGAAATCAAGGTCCAGTTTCTCGTATTCGAGTGAAAAGTTGCACTAATATACTCGTAAAACAATAACATTCGTAAACGAAAGTTTGAAGTAATTGCAAGTACAGTCGAGTCTCTTTTTATGTGTATCTTTTTAAAACGTTTTCGAAGTTATGCGGTGAAGCAGAAAAGCAAGAAAATATAAGTAATCCAAGGAATCTAGGAAGTTTTAATATCGTAACGCGTTTATCCATTTATTTTCGTTCCTTTTATGTTATTCTGTTGGCAATTAAGAGAAAAGAGAATAATTCCCACACACAAATACACAAACAATATTTATTACTATTTCCTTTTTTGTACGGTTTTTACGCGGAGTTTTGTGGAACGTTTCTATCGCATAAAAAGAGACTGGACTGTATATGCAGATATGAACGTTTTGTAACTGTTTATTATAATGTTAGATGTTCAATTAATTAATATTTTGTGATATTAAAAACTTATGGTAAAGTCGACATATTTGTATATTTTAATTACCGAGGTTAATTATTTTCACATGTAATTAGGACATCTTAATAATCATTGAGGGCGAAATTGAATATTAATAATAATAATAGAAATAATAACTCCAAAAGCTCGTTATTTGAAGACAGTAATTTTTCAAAACTAACGTAACATCTTAATTATTTAGAAAATCATTACTTTTTAAGGATTTGAAAGAAATTATTTGAAGATAATTAATAAGTTACGTGGCTTTTAAAAGACTATTATTTTGCAATAATTTAAGAAGGGAATAAAAAAGAAAGTTTGAAAGGAAAATTATTTCGAAATAATAATCTTTTAAAACCCACGTAATTTTTTAATTTTACGGAACATTTTGATGGTTTTACAAAACTTATTTGAAGATAATTAAAACGTTATGTGTTTTAAAAGACTATTATTTGGATATGATTTAAGAAGGAAATTAAAAAGAAAGTTTAAAAAGAAAATGATGTCAAAATAATAATAGCCTTTTGAAACCCACGTAACTTTTTCAATATATAGAAAATTATGAAATATGAAGTATTTTAAAGAAATTATTTGAAGATAATTATGCTACGTTTGTTTTAAACGACTATTATTTTGGAATAACTTAACCCTTTGCACTTGCTGGCGACTCTCAGTCGCCACTCAGTTTGTCGCGGTACTCTAAAGGCGATTCTCAACCGCCACTCAATTTGTTGCGGTACTGTAGAGGCGAATCTCAGTCGCCACTCAGTTTGTCCCGGTGCTCTACAGGCGATTCTCAGTCGCCGCTCAGTTTGTCGCGGTACTCTACAGGCGATTCTCAGTCGCCACTCAGTTTGTTGCTGTACTATAGAGGCGATTTTCAGTCGCCATTCAGTTTGTTGCTGTGCTCTACTGGCGACTCTGAGTCGCCACTCAGTTTGTCGCGGTACTTTAAAGGCGATTCTCAGTCGCCACTCAGTTTGTTGCAATACTTCAGAGGCGATACTCAGTCGCCACTAAATTTGTCACGGTATTCTACAGGCGACTCTGAGTCGCCATTCAGTTTGTCGCGGTACTCTGAAGGCGATTCTGAGTCGCCACTCAGTTTGTCGCGGTACTCTGAAGGCGATTCTCAGTCGCCATTCAGTTTGTCGCGGTACTCTGAAGGCGATTCTGAGTCGCCGCTCAGTTTGTCGCGGTACTCTAAAGGCGATTCTCAGTCGCCACTCAGTTTGTCGCAGCGACTGAAGGTTGCCTCTTAAGTGCAAAGGGTTAATATATTTCAACAGTTATACAGCCCGCGAAATTTCTATAAAGCCACCACGTTTTTTGTTAATATCTTATAAATATTTCATACTTTTGATAAGTTTGTGGGTGATATTATTTTAGGAGTATTAAAGACACATATTTGTCGGTTTAAATAATTGAAATAACATTTATTTAAAATAGGAAACGGAAATATGTAATATGACATAAAATACAATGCGAAATTTCTATAAAGCCACCGGATTTTTTGAGAGATAAAATCAATATTTACAATAATATATTTTTTATTTATATATTAATAGCTTGTATAACTGCCATTTCTTCGAAAAACTTCGAAAATTCGTTTCGGCATTGATACAATTAAATTTCGAAGTGTGTCAATTTCGATGGATGCCCACGCTTCGTTCACCGCTGTCCATAATTCATTAACTGACGATTATTGCTTGCAATTACCGTAAACTTTCCTCGCAATTATTCCCCAAAGATTTTCAATTGGGTTTAGATCGGGTGGCCATGATAAAATTCTAATGTCTTTTTGACAAAACCACTGCTTGGTGTGGTTCGACGTATGGACACTGGCATTGTCGTGCTGATAAATAAAATTATCGTGCTCAATTTCTTCTGTAAAAGGTATTAGCACTGTATCTAATAATTCTGTATATTCTACAGAATGCATTTTTGTGCTGATTCGGTAGATAGGTCTTTTTGCATCAGCACGAAATGCATCCCAAATCATTGGTGAACCACCACCTCATTGACACCTTCCTCTCCTTCGCCCAATATCGCGTAATTATTTACGAGCGTACGTGTTCTATTAATTTCATTTGCAATTGTGCGATTAGAACATCCCATACTTTTATAAGCATCAGTGGATGCTTTTTCTTCGCTCGTTAATAACTTTCCTTGTGGCATCTCGAAGTCAATTTGAAGAAAGACTGATTTTTCCGATTTTCTCTCACTATTTATCGATGGACAACCAGGTCCCCACCTTCGCGGAGGCGGAGAAACTTCTGCAATTTGCACTAATTGGTCGAACCAAGTTGGAACCATACTATTGGGTTCCATTGTTTGCAATAAATTCCAGGAATCCGCGAACTCCTATGGGTCGTGCATCCAGGTGGGGCCGCGAGGATCGACGTTTGGTCCCCAGATGTGGGACTTATCCGTTCGCTCAAAAATAAGTAATAATTTGCGAAGCTAGGTACAGGGCGTAAGGACCGATGCATAACTAGCAACAATAGACCAATAACACAATAGGTCCTCTGGCCACTGTAGCATCGGTCCGTCACAAAGCAAGACGACCGTGCGGTTTTAGGGTAATAAAAACTCCGTCCGAAATGGTAAAAAGTTCAAAATGGTACATCCGTTTAACCGTGAAAGTAGTACCATGTGCACAAATTGCAAAAAGAAAATGTAACGGTTCCGGGACGCAAAATTATCCACACAAAACTAAGTGGCTTTATAGAAATTTCGCATCGAATCTTATGTCATATTACATATTTCCGTTTCGTATTTTAAATAAATGTTATTTCAATTATTTAAACCGACAAATATGTGTCTTTAATACTCCTAAAATAATATCACCCACAAACTTATCAAAAGTATGAAATATTTATAAGATATTAGCAAAAAACGTGGTGGCTTTATAGAAATTTCGCGGGCTGTATAAGCTCCACAAAAACCAGAAAATTAAATTGTTAAGTATCATAAGACAATATTAATAAGCAATAACTAAGTAGAAATTAAACAATGATTTAAGAATACTGTAAACTAGGCTTTCATCGTCAGTTTCGTACAACAAATTCGAAATAAACACGATGCAGAGATTATTCCTAATGTTCACACATCGAGCCTAAAGGATTCAAAATAAAATTAAAGAGTTATTAAAAATAATTGAAAATAAATAGAGTCGACGAATATACACTGCATATTTTCAAAGATTAGTGTTTCGCCTGACGTAGGTTGCTTCAAACAAACATCGAAATAGTTTCAAAACAATCATTTAATCCCGCACTTTATTGCATCACTTTCTCAAGTCGAAAATAATATTTAAAATGAAATTATGGACATAATTTGTTCGACTTAATCTTTTAGACTTTTCTCTGTCAGGTAAAAGATACTGTAATTAACACTCTATAACCCAATTTTTGTTAATGTCCAAGGGAAATCGTATAACGTAAATCAATTATATTTAAATGCGATTCTAACGGAATAACATTACGTGAAAATAATAACGGAATTATTATTGAATCGCACAGAAAAAGGTGACAATTGTTGCGCGTACTTTTATAATTATTATTACGACGAAAAAATAAGATGAAATTAATGATACGGATGGACGAGTCTGTGACGTCCAAGTTACATGGAGCTACATTCTACATAGTAGAATAGAATATAAGTTTGGGATCACTTACTATAGCTAAGCAAATTATTAATATCTCGTCTATAAAATGGAACGGGATACTTTTCTTTGAGTATATCTGTAGATTGATCTACGTTGATATTATAAGATAGAAGAGTCGTATCAATTTCGTATATTTCATTCTATATTAATTATACATTCGCTTAATACACGATTCGTCGAAGTATCCCCCTTTCTTCATTATTGCTATTTTACATATTTTTGACATACCCCAACAAGTTTGCGTAATGTTTCTTGCCGCATAGTTCGCCGACCTTCTTGTAGTAAAGTCATTTCTTGCGGGGAAACTAAAAACCGACCGATAGCAATAAACGGTTGAAAATAAGAGAAAATATTATAAATCAAAGTTAAATGGTATTGGACGAAGCGTACTAGGTAAATAATTCTATGCACTTTTGTGCATCAGTGTATCAGAAAAATGCAACTGCGCCTTTTTCTTAAATGAAAACCTATACTTTTTGCTACACGGTTGATGCAGTTTTTTGTGCTCTATATAAAAGTACTAACATACTTATACCCTAAACTGATTCGTTAGGAAGTTATCGTAGCTAAAAGTTCTCTGAATTATTTCGGTCGGTTGGCAAGTGTTCTGGAGTACCCACTTTGTGTTTCGTTGCAATGTTTGTCAACATGAGCCGGCTGCTAATATTAGTCACTCTAAGATTCCGATGTTCGTCGGTAAGCATTCATTACCCGTTTTCGAACATTTCTCTGAAAATACTCTTCAAGGCGTCCAGATTATGCAGCAAGACTAATTACTTAACAAAGTTATGTTAGAAAAGTTTGACAATCATTTTTGAAAGTTCAGTAATTGCTTCAGTAGTAGACCTTTGTTAAAATCGAAGAAACTAGTAATTGACTGTCTGTGGGTTAGTGGTTGACAACTTGTGATAGATGGAGGGGGGAGTTTAAAGCCATAATGTTGGTAATCGGTTTAGTATTATTTATTTTCAAGAATTGAGCATAAGTTACAATTGGAAAAGGAAGAGGAAATAGAAAATTCGGTTCCGTAACAACTCTGATTCAGGAACGGAATAAGCGTTGCGAGTTTTTCGATTTCATATGAAAATATGACATGTTCGTTTATAATTTTTTCCTAATTTAAAATTAAATATAAATAAAGGTATATAAAAAGGATATAAATAATATATAAAAATATATATGTAAATAAATGTAAAATTAAATATAAATCCTAATTTAAAATAAAATAAATTTGCTTTTTTCATTTTTGGCAGCCATTGATTATTGTACAATAAGTCAATAATTGTACAAATCGTTACGAATATCAACAAAGAAAAACGCTGCGGAAGCATGTAGAAGTTTGTTAAATGTTTTTGGCGCATGCGCGGTATCTGGAAGAACACGCGGAAGATGGTTCGAAAAATTGAAGAACGGAGACTTTAACCGCGAAAACTAACCACGCTTTGGAAGACCTTCCGTGATAGATGATGATATTCTTGGCAACATTTTTGAAGAAGACCCATTTTTACGAAGAAGTTATCATCGTTAATGGAAATCACATTGTTAATTCAATGTTAATAGACAGCATAAAATTCGACTATTTTCCTTTACTATAAAACGAACAGAATTGTCCAACAGATCTAATATTATTCTCCTAAGATACTCGAAGCCATTGTGTTCTCTTATTAATTCCGAAAGTGTGAATTGCAATTATATAGTTTAATTGGACAGATATCAAGACATTTCTTTAACAATGCTTGCTACAAATATATATATATATATATAGTATATCAATTTGCGGTGTACTTCTACTTCAATGTTAATAAACACCATAAGATTCTGTTATTTTCCTTTACTAAAAGAACGGACGGAATTTTCCGGTAGACCTAATATACGCATGGATATTATTAATAATTATTATATTATTAAAACTGTAATAGAAATTATGAAAGAAAGCTACATTTGTATGCAATAAGACAATACAGTTGTATAAGTTGGTACATACACAGTAGATTCTCGTATAACGCGGTTAATACGTTAGGCGTTGTATGAAATCGCGTTATCGGAGAATTCCCGCATTTTATTATATAGCGCGTTGTACAAGGATCGCGTTATATAAAAAAGGTCGTCGCAATACTTTTGGCGCGTTATACGGGAGTTTACTGTACAGTGGATTCTCGTATAACGCGGTTAATACGTAACGCGTTGTTTGAAATCGCGTTATCGGGGAATTCCCGCATTTTATTATATAGCGCGTTGTACGAGGATCGCGTTACATAAAAAAGGGCGTAGCAATATCGTTGGCGCGTTGTAGGATCTCGCGTTATACGGGAGCTTACTGTACAGTGGATTCTCGTATAACGCGGTTAATACGTGACGCGTTGTATGAAATCGCGTTATAGGAGCTCGGGTTATAAGAATCCGCGTTATAAGAAACCGTGTTATAGGAACTGGCGCTGTAGAAATCCGCGTTATAGGAGTCCGTGTTATAGGAACTCGCTTTATAGGAGCTCGCGGTGTAGGAATCCGCGTTATAGGAGCTCGCGTTCTAGTAATCCGCGTTATAGGAACTCGCGTTATAGGAATCCGCGTTATACAAACTCGCGTTATAGGAATCCGCGTTATAGAAACTCGCGTTATAGGAATCCGCGTTATAGGAACTCGCGCTATACGGGAGTTTACCAAACAGTGGATTATCGTATAACGCGGTTAATACGTAACGCGTTGTATGAAATCGCGTTATCGGAGAATTCCCGCATTTCATTATATAGCGCGTTGTACAAAGATCGCGTTATATAAAAAAAGTCGTCACAAAATCTTTAGCGCGTTGTAGGAATCCGCGTTATAGGAACTCGCGTTATACTGGAGTTTACTAAACAGTGGATTCCCGTATAACACGATTAATACGTAACGCGTTATCGGAGAATTACCGCATTTTATTATATAACGCGTTGTAGGAATACGCGTTATACGGGAGTTTATTTTATGCACATTCATATTAATACAGTAGACACCCGTATAACGCTTTTATTACGTTACGCGCTATATGACTTCGCGTTATAGGGAATCGTGCTGTACGGGAATTTGTCCCGTATAACGCGCAATAATCTAAAGTAACATGTTTGAAATGATTATTGCCATGGCAACTTTGATTTCCTATGTTTTATCAAATAAGACAGTATTTTAAAAATAAATGGCATATACACGATCAAGAAAACAATCTAATGCTCAACTAAAGCAGATTTCATTCTTAAATCTGGTAATTCCTGTGTTTTATTATTTGCCGCGTGGTACGAAGAATCGCGTTATATGAAAGCAGTAGTCCCAATTTCTTTCGGCGCGTTATAGGAATTCGCGTTGTAAGTACTCGCGTTGTACGGGAGTCCAATGCATAATATATCGTAAGTAATAGTTTACTTTTTTAATGATTCAAGCAGAGACGCAACCGAACGACTTTCACGCCTCAACAACTTCAGGAATTGGAGTCCCTCTTCCAGAAAACTCACTATCCAGATGTTTTCCTTAGGGAAGAAGTTGCACTTAGAATTTCGTTGTCCGAAGCTCGCGTTCAGGTAACTCTTATTCCTCGGATATTCTTAACCTCTAAGCTTTCGGCTAGACTTTAAAAAATAATGTAAACAGCACAGTTTTGAATTCAGATTTAGTCTACCATTTTGTGGTTTAAACGCTAATTAATATAATAGTTGAGTATATCCCGCGCTTTAAACCGAAGCATGGTCGTATTTATATATTTCACTTCGTAAATATCATATATTACGTAACTTTATTTACAGTCATTTGACGAATTAGGATTCAAGTTAGTTTCGAATTTGATTTCCAATGATTTACAATTTATTTCTGTTCCCATTAATGCGGGGCTGTCCAACCTTTTGGCTTCTTTGGGTCACATTTGAAGAAAAAAGTGTCTTCGGTCGCATATATAATAAATATACTAATTCTAACGACATCCTGTGACAATTTTTTTAACAAAAAGTCTTACAACGCCGCGCGAATTTCACAAAATAGACAAATAAGTGCATAAAAGTCTCAATGTTTTAACACTAGAACTACGGAAATCGTAAAAATTGCGGTTCCGTGTAATTTAACAAAAAAATAAAAATTTGTAAGTTTCTATTTTCTGAGATTTTTGCGGGCCACGTTGCATAATCGACGTAATTAAATCGATTAATCTCTTTCGTTTCATCCATCCCTCTTTTTAAGGACGTGTACGTAAATGCATAAATATAGCTGAATATCTTGTCGGTAGTTCTAGTGTTAAGGAAGTTAACGATTTTATGGTGGGCCGTATTAATTACAGCACTGGGCCGCATGCGGCCCGCTAGCCGCGGGTTGGACAGCACTGCTTTAATGCCTTTTATTATATTTCCTTTGGTTTTAAGAGTAAGGGCTTTGAGGTTTATTAAAAAATAGTGGTAAAGTGGAAGTAACGGATAATTCGGTAGGTGTGGTTCCAAAATCGGCGTGCAAAATGGCGAAAGCAAGCAAGATTGCAGCTCCTACAGGATGCTTGGAGAATGCGGTGTTTGGGTTTGGGTACCGCGGCGCCGCTTCTACTGAGGCCACCCCCAGCTCCGGCCACCGGTTTGGACCGCTCTGACTCCTCGCCTCCCCCACCCACCTCCATTGCGCCAGCCAATCTCGCTGGTTCCAACCCCGAAAAGATCACCGACACGCCGCCTGTGCCAATATGCAGGGATTATAGGATCCTTCCACCACCTCATGGGTAAAATTATTCAGTTTTTCTTAACCCTTTCGGTACAAACGTCAACCTCAGTCGACAGCCCTCAAAACTATAGATGGCGTAAACTGCTACTTATGAGTGACTAGTAGACATGGCATGAACTATACTGAAAAGTTCTACGAGTTTATGTTAAAAATTGCTGCTCTACGAATACTTTTTACACTCACTGTACGTGTTAAATATTATATAAAACTGCATATCTTTTTTCAAAAGTTGTTTATTTAATCAAAATATGCTCCATTTGCTTGAATACACTTTTCCCAACGAGATTTTAATGCATAAATGCCTGTCTTACAGAAATTCTAATCTTTGGAATCAATAAACTCCGATATGGAATTTTTCAGACTGTCTTCATTTTCATAGTGTTTAGCCCGTAAAACCAGTTCTAAATGTTTAAAAAAATGAAAGTCGATTGGCGAAAGATCTGGTGAATAAAGTGGGTGTTGCAAAATTTCATATTTTAACTCATTTAATTTTGAAGGAATTTTTTGCAGCATTATTGCCAAATTTATACTCATACAAAAATTATACGAATATCGGTTGAATTCATATCCGTACAAAATTCAAAACGGATAACAAAAGGGCACACTTTTGAAAAAATCTTCTTTGTTAAAATATGACTCTGGCAATGGACAGCACGACTATAAAAGAGATTATGCCAAAAACAAAAGCATAACGAAAGCAGGGAGACAAACGTTCACATGTAAAGAAAATCCGACATTTCATATACACCAACCTAATAATAATGTCGAGGATGCGTGTACACTACCGGTCAAAAGTTTGGGACCACTTGCTTTGTTTTCAATCTAACGTTTACTTTAAACGATAGAATGAACATTAAAAGTAAATAGAATATCAAACCTTTGTCCATTTTAGAATTTACGTCGCTCCTCAGTCGCCACTGAAGTTGCAGTGATTACTGAGTGGCGACTGAGAGTCACCTCTCGAGTGCAAAGGAGGAAATACATTCGTTCGATTATTCTGAGAAGAATAATTTTAGGTTAATTTCTCTTTTTATGCGTATCTTTTCTTCTGCGGCTTTTTATGCGGAATTCTGTGAAACATACTACCGCATAAAAAGAGACTCGAGTTTAATTATAAAAAGAATATTCCGGGACTGAAATATATATTGATTTCAGATATTCAATTCCGTGCGATAAATCACCGGACAGAATGAAGTGCGGATGCGGTTCACCGCCGCGGATATGCGGAAGTCCAGGAGAAAGGGAAACTGGGTTAAGAGAAAGGCCCCAGGAAGCGGAAATGGACCTTACCGTTAAAGGCCCGCCAAGGAGCCATCCCCAAATTTCCTCATCCCTTTTCCACCAATTACCTCAGCAGGAATTAAGTTCCTCGCAAAACATCGATGAACCACTCGACGTAACTCTTAATACTAATAAAAATAATTAATGGACTACTTCCCACCTTCTTTGCCCTCAATTACGTTTTTTTTCACCATTTATTCGATGACACTTCTTCATATTTCGTTTCAATGATAGACTAACATAACCTTTATATTTCTACATTTCTTTCGTTCCTCCTCCTCCACTCCGCCATTTTGTATTATATTCTCTGCTTTTCTCTTTCACAGTATATCTTCGTGCTTTATTTGAATGTTCGTAACGAATGAATTAGTTTAACACGTTCCCTGCCACGTGGCTCGTATACGCCCCACTATGAACAATTATTAATCAAATACTTTCCTTTCTTTTATTTAAACTACGACGATAATTTGTTAAAATATTAACTCTTTATACCTTTACACCTGTTCCTTAAAGAATCAATTTTGCATTCTTATAAATATTATAAGGCATATGTCGTAAATCAAACTTATTGGTCTCCATAATATGAGGCGCATGCGCATGGATGAATGGAAAATCACCGGAAATCGGTTTGGCACGGAACGTGTTAATCGGAAATGGTTTGGATGAAAAGCTCTATCGCTTGTTGGCAAGCTTTTTTATTCTACCTCATTGAATGTATTCGAATAAAATCCAAATATTATGCGAAATATGAATTTTCAATGTTAGCATCAACCGTTAACCCTTTGCGCTCGAGAGGCGACTCTCAGTAGCCACTCAGTTTGCTACGGCAATTCGTGTGGCGACTGATAGACGACATTAAAATTGACTCCAGTTGTCGGTGATTTGACGTCCAGTAACAAAATATAGATGAAGGAAATCTTAATGTCGCCTTTCAATCGCCACTTGAGTTACCGCAATAAACTGAGTGGCGACTGAGAATCGCCACCGAGTGCAAAGGGTTTATTCATTATTTAGATCTTAAATCTGTACAGTTTCCACTTATTTGCTGATTCTTTGCTTATTTTTGAAATGTTTGTATATATTATGATCCCAGCATTCGTTACAGGTTTTGCACTCCAAGTTAACCCTTTTGATCCAAATTAACCGTTTTGCAAATCAAATTCACCCTTTTATCAAATAAATGCCATACAAATTTTATTGCAAGAATTTTGTGTCATTTTATGTTGTTTTATGTTTAAGTATTATTGCATACACGTTAAACATAAAACAACATAAAATGATATAAAATTAACATAAAATACGTATTTGACGCCAAAAATATTTGCAAATATTAAATTAAATATGAAACATTTTATTATTAAGTGTTAACATAATTTTTATTTCGGAAGAACTTAAGAAAACAAATTTGTGGAAAAGCTTTTTGCAAAAGGGTGAATTTGATCTGTGAAAGGATGAATGTTAGCGATAAGATGAATTTGATTTGCAAAAAGGTAAACATGATCTGCAGAATGGTGAATTTGGAGTGCAAAAAGATGAATATCATCTGCAAAACGGTTAAATTGGAGTGCAAAACCTGTATTATCAAAACAGTTTGTTGCCATTTAATACTTGTGTACTCTATTCCGAAATCTTCGATTTTCGGTTTATGATAATATGTTTAACCCTTTGCACACGAACGGCGACTCTCGGTAGCCATTCAGTTTGATGTGGCAATTCGAGTGGCGACTGAGTGGCGACATTAAAATTCACTTCAGTTGTCGGTGATTTAACTTCAAGTAACAAAGTATAATTGGAGAAAAATCTAAATGTCCTCTCTCAGTCGCCACTCGAATTGCCGCAATAAATTGAATGGCGACTGAGAGTCGCCGTTCGAGTGCAAAGGATTAACTCTTTTATTCGATGGTACTCCTTTTTATTTCACTTAAATGATAGTCTGAAGCTAGTCACTTCTAGTCCATTACCAGTGCTTTATTCATGTGATTAATTAATTATTCGGCTGCAAATGTTAACACTTTGATGGCCGCTGTCACGTATACGTGTTTTCGCTAATCATAAACATTTTTCCATCTTAACACTTTGATGGCCGCTGTCACGTATACGTGATTTTCGCCAGTCACAAACATTTTAAACATAATAAATTCTATTAATTATAATTATTTGATTGTACAATGTGGAACAGCAATTATTTCCATCTTAACACTTTGATGGCCGCTGTCACGTATACGTGATTTCGCTAATCATAAACATTTTCCCATCTTAACACTTTGATGGCCGCTGTCACGTATACGTGATTTTCGCCAATCACAAACATTTTAAACATAATAAATTCTATTAATTATAATTATTTGATTGTACAATGTGGAACAGCAATTATTTCCATCTTAACACTTTGATGGCCGCTGTCACGTATACGTGATTTCGCCAATCATAAACATTTCAAACATAATAAATTCTATTAATTATAATTATTTGATTGTACAAGGTGGAACAGCAATTATTTCCATCTTAACACTTTGATGGCCGCTGTCACGTATACGTGATTTCGCCATCCATCGGTTGTCAGCCGCTGTCACGTATTCGTGATTTCGCAATCCATCGGTTGTCGGCCGCAGTCACGTATTTGTGACTTCGCCAGCCGTCGGTTATCGGCCGGCGTCACGTAGATGTGACTTCACATTACGAATTTTAGACCGGAATTATAGAAATGTTGTGAGTGCGCAAATTTGACGTTTGTTTGTTAATGCATTTCAACTGTTTTTGCGTTCCTCGCTTTCAATTCTTACAAGCATAGTGGGTTGTTTACAATTGTTTTGTTTACTCAAAAAATTGGTTTTACAGATCTTCCGTATCTCATTAGACGAGAGATGCCGGCGGTAGCCGCGAGTCTTTGAGTACAATGTGCGGCCATTAAAGTGTGAATACACGTATGTATTGCTGTGTACATTCCTATTCTTCGTTCGACGATTGTTCACGATATTGTATTCCTCGTTTCTTAACCGTTCGAGTGTCAACGGGCCTCTTCAAAAATACGGTCGAAAAATGCCAGACGGCGAGATCGCGCTCGTCGTCTTTCGTGTAATTGTACTTCGTTTACTTCGTCTTTACTCGCGGATGCCGAGTACGCTTACTTCCTTCTCGTCCCATTTAATGCGAAGAATCGCACTTCAAAGGAACGTATCAAAAGAATGATATTTATTAAACGTATGGGTTTGTATAGCCTTTTAAAAACTTGAGACGGAAGTTCCTTGCCACATCCGCCGGCATTTTTCGACGTGGAACAGGAAATGCGCGATCGCGCTGTCTGGCACTCGGACGGTTTAATGTATTTTCATCTTTTGCGAATCACAGTGACGAAGGATTTACATTAATCCGTGTATCCATTACAATCCGAGACTGTTGCTACAACATTGAATGCATTATTAAATAATTAAGGAACAAAAAGTGAAATAATTATAACAACGAAATGTATCGGAATATTAGTAAAAAAAAACAAAATAACGGACTAGTATTTTAGCATTCTTCAAAGAACCTCCAATTACCACTTTTTCAAACCAATCCCTTTGAGTATTCAATTGTGAAGAATGTATCGTAATTATTAATCTCAATAAATTATTTATCTTCAATAAAAACTTATATTATATTATTTCATTACGTTTACATTTAACCTCTTGAGCGGAAGTGACAACAAAAATTGTTTGTTTTTTAACGAAGAAGCCTTTGTTGGTAATATTTCCGTAAAGTAAGTCATTAAAATGAATAAGTTTAAATATTGATTGAACTTCGCGAGAAAATGCCCGCGGTATGCGATGTATCAGACATTTTTCTTTGAAAAGCACTCGAAAAGTATGCAAAATAGATTTTGATTTTGTAAATAAAAGCCTAAAATGCGCTTTATAAATAAAAGCGCAAACGAAGGATTGTCAGCAGTGGTTCGATGCTGTTTGAGAACCCCTGCTGACAATCCGTGACTTCCGTGATTTGTTGGCTTTTATTTACGACACCAAAGTCCGTTTGTTATATTTTAGGAGTGCTTTCCAAAGAAAAATATCTGCTCTATCGTGTAGAGTAATTGGAAATCTCGCCGGAGGCCAAATTTTTTTGGAAATTAGAAAAAACTCTCAAAAAATGAGCGCGTGGAGAGTGTCTCGTTAAATTTAACTAACGTTTAAAAATATTTGCGAATTGATATTGAAAATGTAACTTACCTCATTTTATTCTCAAAAGTCCATAGAATTTTTTGCTATCAACAAAAACTGTTTCACTTTGAAACTGACGTCACAAATCTTGTTCAAATTACAAAGAACGTTCTAAAAATGTGAACGCGGAACATGTTTTGCCACATTTAACTAATGTTTAAATATATTTGCAAATTCATTTTGCAAATGTAATTTATATCATTTTATTCGCAAAAGTGCACAGAATTTTGAGCAATAAATAAAAACTGTCTAACTTTTATACTTACGTCACAATTGTTTAGCAAAGTTGAAAAGAGTTTCGAAAAATCAGCGCGAAGAATGTGTCTCGCCAACTTTAACTAATATTTAAACGTATTCGCAAATTCATTTTGCAAATGTAATTTATATCATTTTATTCGCAAAAGTGCACAGAATTTTTAGCAATAAATAAAAACTGTCTAACTGTTATACTTACGTCACAATTTTTATGCAAATTTCAAAGAGTATCGCCAACTTTAAGTAATGTCCCTGGGGGTTACAATTCTGTCCATAAAAATTCTACAGGAACAGATATATTTTAAACTAAACCTACAAATTCTAACAGAATCGTTTTAAAAACGAAAAATAACTCTCCATTTCGATCCTTAAAATCGAGAGTTAGGAAAGAAAACTACAGAAAACTGGTAAAGAATTTGGTACGTTTCTTCGGGAATTAATTCATTTATTTTATTACAAAAATCGATATCTGTCCCAATGAAAGAAGTCGGCAGTGGACCTTAATTAATCGCTGACATTGTCTACCTGGGTTTCGTCCTCCCTTCCGCTCTCGGAAACACTTCCGGAATTAGACTCCTCGTCCGAGTCCTTCAGAACCTTTCCCTTAATATTTTTCTTCGGCCTCAAACCCTCGAAGTCAGAACCTTCCTCATCCGACGAATATATGTTCGATACTGCAACAAATACGGTACACCAAACATTATTATAAACAATTGGGAGGAGCCACTTTTAATTGGACCGCAGCTCGCCCAGTCGCCACTGCCTTTTCTCCCTACCACTGCTTTACGCCCGCCTTCTATGACGTCACAGTGGGACTAAGCCAATAGCGTGCGCGGAAAAGGGAATGGTGGTGGGAACCTGCGCAGAACGAACGAAAACTCGTCCGCGCGGTGGCGCAACTAACTGTGACTCCTCAGTCAACATTCTTCGATTGGATAATGCGATGTCGTTGATAAAGTTATCAATATCATTACGAGAATTATTACTTCATTAACATAACTAGTTATCGGCAAATAGAATTGTGAATTGGGATCACTTGCTTTGTCTTCATTCCAACGTTTACTTTAAACGCTAGAATGAAGATTAGAAGTAAATAGAATATAAAACCTTTGTACATTTTATAATGTTACCATTAATATTAAACTATTTTCTTGCCATGCAGACACATATTGTATTGGCACCTGGGTGTAATAAGATTTTGTCACCTTTAAAATCGATCGGGTCCGTTTATTGCTATCGGTCGGTTTTTAGTTTCCCCGCAAGAAATGACTTTACTACAAGAAGGTCGGCGAACTATGCGGCAAGAAACATTACACAAACTTGTCGGGGTGTGTCAAAAATATGTAAAATAGCAATAATGAAGAAAGGGGGATACTTCGACGAATCGCGTATTAAGCGAAATGTATAATTAATATAGAATGAAATATACGAAATTGATACGACTCTTCTGTCTTATAATACCAAGATACATCAACCTACAGATATACCCAAAGAAAAGTATTCTGTTCCATTTTATAGACGAGATATTTAATAATTTGCTTAACGATGGTAAGTGATCCCAAACTTATGACCGGTGGTGTATATCAACCGTAGGTAAACTGCGGCCTCCGAAACAATACGGTTTTGTACGCGCTTTAAGAGAATTAGCTTCAGAGAATAATACTTACCTTTCGAAGCCATCTTCATACCCTTCTTGTACTTATTTTTAATGGCAGCAACAGAAAATGCTCCTTCGTCATCAGATCCATCGTCATGATAAGCGTCAGCGCCATATCCTCCCACCGATCTCCCTGCACTTCTGCTGCCAGTTGCACTCTTCTTCGACTTGCTTTGCACTCTCATTGCCATTCTCAATTTTTCCTCCTCTTTCTAAGACACAGAACCCAAAATAACTTCAATTATTGTATACACAGCATTAAATTTAAAAGAAGTTAATAAAAACATGGCTGAACAAAGAATACATCTGCTTAGCATGTAATAAGTAAAGACATATCTCTAACTTCTCCGATCTTTCAATATAAGAGTACTATCCTGCATTCAGAATAAGATTGCTCTGCGCTTGCGCAGTCTCCACTACCCTTTCTTCCCACCACTGCTTTATCCCCGCCTACTGTGACGTCACAGCGGGACTAAGACCAATAGCGTGCCCGGAGCAGGGAATGGCAGTCACGCCCATGCGCACAACGAACGAAACTCGTCCACGCTCTGCGCAACCTTATTCCAAACACAGGATAATTACTAAAACTAAAACTTTTCGTTATACCGATTAACGAATTATAAGCGGTCTTTTGGTATGTCAATTGACGAACGAATCTTGTAATAAAAAACTTGTATGTTCACTTTGTTAATTCAGTTCGCGTGACAAACGGAGTGCAGGGGGTTAAATGTCAAATCGAAGTATATCTTTGTTGCCTGATTTCCAACATAAAATGTAGACATTGTCGTAATATTGAATAATACAGTGAAAGTGTTCAATGTACCTTTATCATCTCGTATCTATTTTGATCAGGATTAGTTCCAACTTGGGACAGGACTTTGATTCCGGAAGTCTTTTGTGACCTATCTGCCAGGGACATTGTCATCTTTCTATGCGTAAACGATTCGGTGGAATGCGGTCTGAATGTTAGTTTCGTTCTGAACACTGCTTGACCTTGCAAACCAGTTCCCTGCCTGATATAAAGATGATTATGATCTCCTTGAAGCGGCTGCTTGTAGACATCAAAGATTTCCGAGCCAAGATGAAGGGACATGCTTCCATCGGACCACTTCACGAATCTGGCATTGCTTTCTTTAGCAAGTTTTCCCTGATCGTCAAAGTAATCTCTCCAACGTAATGTATTCTCGACTTTTAACTTAAGTCTGGCTCGACCTTCCTCATCCAAGGTTTCTTCCTCGTCGATTTCGTCCTCGTAAGTTTCCGTGTCGAAGGGCCTTGTTTCTACCGACAGGAAGTTCGGTAGTTTGACGAAGTGAATCTCGCGACCAAGGTCTGTCGTGATTTTTGGGATCTCAACGTCAATCCTCGTTTCCGGTGGTGGCTCGCGTTCTTCCTCTTTTTCTTTCTCTATGTCCTGAAAAGAATCAACTGGATAAAGCAACGAAAAGCCTACGCTGTGTTTTACTGTTTGAGTGCTGCAGATATTCGCGAGAATTCTCTTAATCACAGTATCTCCTATATTAATGGTTTTTAGGTAGAAATCATTTATTTATATTACTTTTTTATAAGGAATCGCGAACTGAATCGACTGGTGTATTCAAATGTATATAATCCCATTTAAGAAAACAAACTTGACCTTCATATGTCCTCTACGCATTCAATTACAAAAAATCTAATTCCATCGAAAAATGTATTCGAACTTCGATTTAAAAATTCGCACGAACTTTTTCTAGTGCCGAATACTTCGACATTTATTCTTAACACATTGTTGATCGGCAATTTTATTCAAAAACTAACGCATGTCACCGGCAATCAAATAAAAAAATTGCGATAAAAGAGCTAAATATTCAGACAAGCAATTAATATTATAACGAGGTAAACACTATCCGACACAATCAACATTGTTACAAGGAAAACATGCATCGCTTTGAGCTTTAAGGCTTGCAAAAGCTGATGCGTGGAAAGACACGAGTTAACTCGTTACCGGTCAACAACGCGTTAACACTTTCCCCGGGGACTGATTCGTGTGAAGACACGAGTTAACTCGTTACCGGTCAACAACGCGTTAACACTTTCCCCGGGGACTGATTCGTGTGAAGACACGAGTTAACTCGTTACCGGTCAACAACGCGTTAACACTTTCCCCGGGGACTCATTGAGCTTTAATGCTTGCAAAAGCTGATGTGTGTGAAGACACGAGTTAACTCGTTACCGGTCAACAACGAGTTAATACTTTCTCCGGGGACTCATTGAGCTTTAATGCTTGCAAAAGCAGATGCGTGTGGAGACACGAGTTAACTCGTTACCGGTCAACAACGCGTTAACACGTTCCCCGGGGACTGATTCGTGTGAAGACACGAGTTAACTCGTTACCGGTCAACAACGCGTTAACACTTTCCCCGGGGACTGATTCGTGTGAAGACACGAGTTAACTCGTTACCGGTCAACAACGCGTTAACGTTGAAAAACATAGAAAGATACTCGCTGCACTGTTTGATCTGAACTGAAAGGATTACTTTTGGTTTCAACTGAGAATTATTCTTGCTATTAGCGACGAATGTAATCATTCTTATCTTGTCCAGTAATTTAAGTAATCGTAGGAGTTTAATAAGAGTTTAGGTTTGGTATACATCACGTATGCATGACGCCTGCCGATGCATTCCGACAACTTACGTCTTCGATAAGAGCTCGATGACTGGGTCCTTCGCCCCCGCTGTCTGATCTTCCGCGACTCCTGCTTCTGCTTCTGCTTCTACTTCTGTTTCTGTTTCTGCTTCGACTTCCACTTCTGCTTCTGCTTCTGCTTCTACTTCTACTTCTACTTCTACTTCTGCTTCTACTTCTACTACGATGTTTCTGCGTCCGCTCTTCTGCTTTATCTTTCTCGTCGTCCGTACTGATGTCGCTAGCATCGCCGAACAGTGCGTCGGCTGTCGGAGCAAGGCTCTCTTTTTCTTTTCCTTCCGGTTCCGAGTCTGTGTCTATCAAAGCCTTCTTCCTTTTCGGTGCTCCTTCCGGTTCGGAATCACTGTTCTCCTTTTTCCGAGAACGAGAAGCTTCTGTATCGCTGTCATTCGACTTTGCACTTCCCTCTGCGTCTGGTAAATTGAATATGTTTTGATCAAAATAGTGAATAACGAAGTAATATACTTTCTTTGGAAAGTACAATAATAGTGTAATAGGGGTTTGGCTTTCCTTGTGTTTTTAGCTTCATTATGTTTGTAAACATGTTGACGAACGTCTAACTGACACCATTAGTTACACTTTTAATCGATTTAATTAGAATTGTGTTAAGACTGTGAAAATAGTCAAAAACAAAATACCTGGTATTTTTGGAGACTTCTCTGATTCGTCGTTCTCCTTATTCCCTTCAGTACTGTCCGCCTTCCTGCTAGCCTCTGTCGTTTCCGGTCTAGTGGATAAAGGAGATTGTACATTTTTTAAAACAATTTACTTATCCCTTATTTCAATCTTTTTTAACCCGTTGACTGCGAAAGGCGTACATATACGCTCTGATGTGTCCATGAATATAGACAAAAGGCGTATATGTACGACCAGTAACTTCTGCCGAGTACAACGCGTATATCAAAGGTATATACATATTCACCTTCTTGCACTTCAAATTCACCATTTTGCGAGTCAAATTCACCTTTTTGCAAATCAAGATTTTCTGCGAATTTGTTTTCTTAAGCTATCGTGCAAATATATAATTTGTAAATATTGTTGGTGTTGAATAAGTATTTTATGTTAATTTTATGTCATAAAAGTTTTAATCAAATCTTTATTTCGGTACAATAACTTTACACTGGATTTTATTTTTATTACAACAGCTTAAGAAAACAAATTTGTAAAAGCAGCTTCTTGCGAAAGGTGAATTTGATTTGCAATAAGGTGAATTTGATTTGCAAAAGAGTGAATTTAATTTGCAAAAGGGTGAATTTGGTTTGCAATAAGGTGAGTTTGATTTGCAAAAGGGTGAACTTGATCTGTGAAAGGATGAATGTGATTTGCAAAAAGGTGAATATGATCTGCAAAATGGTGAATTCGATTTGCAAAAAGGCGAATATGATCTGCAAAATGGTTAATTTGAAGTGCAAAAACGTGAATATGATGTGCAAAATAGTTAATTTGAAGTGCAAAAAGGTGAATATGATCTGCAAAATGGTTAATTTGAAGTGCAAAAACGTCAATATGATCAACAAAATGGTTAATTTGGACTGCTAAACCTGTAACTTTCCATGGGATTGTATTTTTATTCCAGTAACATAAGAAAACAAATTTGTAGAAAAGCTTGATTTGCAAAAAAGTGAATATGTTCTGAAAAAGCATTAATTTTAAATTAATTTTAAATTAATCAATTTTTAATTTTAAAAAGGTCTAATTTTAAGCTTTATTATGATTTAAATTATTGTTATTCTTGTTGTATAATATGGCTCTGCCCGTCTATTACTAAATAAGTAAATTAATAAATTTCGAGTGCAAAACCTATAGTAGTTATTGCAGCCCACTGTCACTTATTATTCCAAAGAATCAATAAGATTAATAAGATTAATAAGATTAATAATATTAATAAAATTCCAGCAACTCACTCGAGTGTTTTTGGGGACTCAGACCTTCTCCCAGGGGATCCAGACTTCTGTGAATCACTATTATTCGACGCTACAGACTTCGGACTTGCGCTTCTCGACTTCGGACTTATACTCCTCGATTTAGGACTTCCACTTCTTGACTTGGGACTCGCACTTCCAGACTTGGGGCTTCCAGTCCTTGACTTGATGCTTCCAGTCCTTGACTTCGGTGAAACACTTCCCGACTTCGGACTACCTGATCTTGATTTTGGAGTAGCGCTTCTCGACTTCGGTGTCGCGCTTCTTGATTTCGGACTGACGCTTCTTGATTTGGGACTTCCAACTTGTGAACGGGGACTTGCACTTTTCGATTTCGCACTTCCTACTTGCGACTGAGGACTTGCGCTGCGTGACTTGCCGCTTTCGATTTGTGACTGTGGTGATCCACTTCTCGATTTTGGACTTTCGCTTCTTGATTTTGGAGTAGCGCTTCTAGACTTGGGACTTCTGCTTCTGGATTTGGGACTCCTGCTTCTGGACTTGGGACTCCTGCTTCTTGACTTGGGACTCCTGCTTCTTGACTTGGGACTCCTGCTTCTGGACTTGGGACTCCTGCTTCTGGACTTGGGACTCCTGCTTCTGGACTTGGGACTTCTGCTTCTTGACTTGGGACTTCTGCTTCTGGACTTGGGACTCCTGCTTCTGGACTTGGGACTCCTGCTTCTGGACTTGGGACTCCTGCTTCTGGATTTGGGACTCCTGCTTCTGGACTTGGGACTCCTGCTTCTGGATTTGGGACTTCTACTCCTGGATTTGAGACTTCTGCTTCTAGCAGATCCAACACTTGATCTTCTTGACACCGATTTAGCAGGAGATGGGCTTCTAGATTTCTGATTATCTTGATTTCCTTCCACCGAGTGACTACTAGATCTCGATGATCTCCCACTGACATTAGAATTTTCATTTTCATCACCAGAGTTTCTTTCACGTACAGAATTCAGTGCATTGGACTGAGGCGAACTGGACCTGGATGATCCAGATTGATTCTCAGATTCTGATCCTGCAAATGGATCAGATGTCTCAAGAAATGTCGATCATTTATAGTAACGATAATCAGAAAGTTAAAACTGATCAAGGCACATTCGTCGCTCAACAGCCAAAATGACTAACCCCGTCGAATAAAAACGCGAAAAAACTGATAATTATGAAACGTTAATCACCAATCGTGCGCTTTGGCACTGATATTGGAAAATTTACAAAAAGCAGCGTTAATCACCGTGGAATTCGAGCGGCTCATATATTCGATTGGTTATTTTATTCTTTCGTGTGTTGTTAAATAATGATGGGAAATACATTGCAGATTAATTTATATCAAGTGTTTGGAAACAAAAACAGAGTTTTTTATGTTCGACAAAACCACATAAACTTATGAAACAACCCAAGATAATAGATTTCCTGTTATCCTGTTTCGTTTCAGCGTCTTAACTGGCCACGTTTCCGGCGAGACTTTTTATAAATTATTGCTGTGGCCAAATAAAAAACCAAAATTAAGTTTCGTTCTATTCGATTCTCAAAATGATAAGTAAACATTACCAGTTCATTAACAAAATAAATGTTTGACACTAGAGCTTTTTGAAATCCTTTTCCAACGCAGTCAAATCGTCAAAAATATCCTCAAAATATATATTTTGAGATAAATGTAACAACTTTAACACTAGAACTACCGAACGCATAGTCAGTTATGCTTGCACACTTATTTATATATAAATTATGGCTGGAGGATTTAAGTTAATTAATGGATTCAATTATTTGCGTTATAAATCAATTAAAACTATATCAAATCTCAAATAATGTGCCATGGTATATTCGAATAATTTCATTCAAAATGGAAGACAAGTCATCTTGGCTCCTTTGGTAGTTCTGGCGTTAACACAATTTTGCTATGTCATCCTTTACAGCGACAAAGATCTCTAATAGTCTAATTAAACTGAGCATTTATGAACGAAATTTGTAGTTTAAAGGATAATAACCTGCAAATTTGATAACTAATTCTGTTCGCCTTTGATCCTTCGACTTCTACGGCAATGAATTCTGAACTAATTTGAACGTAGGTGTATCGCACTCAGAAGATATGCATATAAACTAGAAATATAACTTGATAATTTCAGAAAACATTAAGTAATCATTAATTATTATGAGTTTTAGTGTTACATAAGATACAATCAGTTTTCGGCCTTTTGTGTAAACTCAAGTTTATCGGCAAATGAATGAAGCAAATAAATGGTGCAAATAATAATCTTGTATAGCGTAAGAAAAACAAGAGGTTAGAATTCAAGTTATAATAATAATGGAATTTATTACAATATCAACTTAATGCAAAACATGTGAAGCATATTCTATTAATTGAAAATGGAAAATAATGGAATGCTTAAGAAAACCAGTGCCAACATAATAATGCTATTGCACTTAAAATTCAACAAGTTTATAAAATTATGAAATTGTTGAATTATGTTGAAGAATTGTATGCTTGAACCTTGTATTTT
Organism: Nysson spinosus; assembly: GCA_910591585.2. Taxonomy (NCBI): domain Eukaryota; kingdom Metazoa; phylum Arthropoda; class Insecta; order Hymenoptera; family Crabronidae; genus Nysson; species Nysson spinosus. Next base: position 1,971,863 of record OU342830.1, read on the forward strand.
TTAAATATTCTATTATTTTCTATTATCATACTTTGATTTCGTTTTTACATTATTAATATCGATTATGTTATCGTGTATATAATTATTATCATATTTTGTCCGTCATTCAATATCTATTTTAATGTTATCGCTCTTAAAATTCAAGACTTTCATCATTTTATAATTTCATAAAATTCGTGAATTTTAAGTGGAGTTTTGTTAATCCTGAATTTTGAGTGCAACAGCATTAAAACAAGTATTGAATGCCACATAAAATGAAGTAATTGTGTACGCAATAACTGAATTGAAATCGATAACGTAAACGGAAATCAATAAAATAATATCAGAAATAAATTCTATTTAATTTTATCAAAAATATCATGCAAGAAATAATTATACGAAAATAGGTTATAAGAATAGTTGTTATTATTTATATTTGTAATAGAGAGATCTATTTCCGGGCGGAACAATAATACGAAAGCTTTGGGAATTTACCAGAATCGCTTGAGTCACTTAAATGTTCCCGTATTGGCGACATTTCTCTTTTCCGATTTTCTGTTTTGAATGCGACAGTGTTTACTCCATTTAAGGTTAAGCCTTCAACTCTGTATCTCGAAGTTCATATCGCTTCATGAATCGATCTTAACTCTCGAACTGAAATTTCGTAGATAAATCGATAAGTATCGCTTGGGATTTTAAAGCATGTTCTATTTATTTCTTTTAGGGAGTATTTGCCTCCAAATATTCAATATAAAAATATGCAGCTTAATATTTATTAATAAATAAGACATATAATAAAAACAGAAACGGCACTTTCACGAATTCAAGCCATAAGCACATACCAGTTCTGCCAAAAAATGATAAATCTGTAAACTTACAAATTGTTTTGCACACAATTAACGAAATCTATGTAAACATCAAGTGAGAAATAGAAAGAAAAGGTATAAACATAAAAGTAAAGTCGGAAACAATCGAACTTGTAATAAAAGATTACGGAATTAAATATAGAAAAGTGTAGTTTTGTTCGTATCGCATATTCAATGTCGGCAAAAGCCTGAAACTGGTTTATGACGATAATCATAAATAACAGAATAATATCAAAGTATATATAGTTTGAAAACTAGTTTCATTTAACTTTCCGAAGTAAACGAAAGATAGAGATAGAGTGGATCATCTATCCAAGTAACCTGTCCAATCTACATTGCCCCTAGTTAACGGCAAAGTGTTCATTTCCTCATTTGTCTTATAATCCGTTTGGTAACATTTCTTTTTTCAAGGTTGGCTGGCCAGATGTACACAGCGGTCGGTGCGAGCGAGCATTTTTCCTATATAAACCGCAGTCGTCCGGGTAGATAATCATTTGTCACGTTTCGTGAGTACGATTACGATATCTAATTAGATCTAACCACCCTAATGGCACTAACTCCAGCTAAGAATTCCCGTAAATCTGTTCAATCTAACAAAACTGGAACTAACACACCCCTGCTGATTCTATTTCCCATCGCAAAATGTTTAACTCATATTTATTTGGCTTCTTATCATTGAATCGCTGTGATCAAGGAATTCATCCTATCGTTGTAAATGATTCGAAGGAATAACCTAACTCGACGGATCTTAACCTCCGATTCCTGTCTCGTAAGGTTACGTTTTACGATCGGAGAATATATTGGTGATGGGATTCTCTCTCCGTACGTGGGATTGGATCTTCTAATGTGTGAGTAACCAACCACAGGTTAGGTTAGTCCTTAGTTTATTCTGATTGCTGTCCGTTTACGCGTGCCCGAGAAAAGTGTAATAATATCGAGGCTTTCAAAACGATATCTTTTTTTCATTTATAACGTTAGGGTATTCCTAAAATACGATCTGATTATGTTGCCGGTCAGTTACGTCATTCAAATGGAACAAGATTAATATTAAAGAGAAATGCAACTTGCTTTTCATAGTTTTCTTTTTAACTGCAAATTTCTCTATGTCGAGCAAGTGTCTCGTATAAATTGCATGATTTTTATTAGTTTGACAGTTGGCATTCTTACCACACACGTTCATTTCTCACGTAAAATACCGGTTCTTACAGATACTTTAGAAAGGCGACTTTCAGTCGCCACTCGAGTTGTCGCACTAAACTGAGTGGCGATTGAGAGTCGCATACGAGTGCAAAGGATTAAAATGATTATCTTAGGAAAGGAGTAAGGCCTGAAAATTGAAATTGCGGTTTTTCGGAAATTTGATCCTCGGAATTCGATTTTCTTCAAAGTCTTCGAACAGTTTATGATTACAAAAGTGTTGTAAACTAAGCTGAGAAAAATGAATTGTGTAATACACTGTTACGTGAGTTGTTTCTGATCGGACAGAACACTGTAACAAGCTTTAACCGTTTTAATTCGTATGCGATTTCCTTTACGGTTTTAGCTGCCGCCGAAAGTTCTTATGTTTCGACTTAAAATTACATGAACGACGTATATTTACGTCACCGGCGCAAAATGGGTTAATACTAAAAAGACAGCGCGCTTGTTTTTTACTCGTAGTACGATCCAGGCTATTGCACCAATATTGCATTGATTAAATCTAGCTTCAGATCGGTTAGTTCCGTTGCCAACTGAATAAAAGCATGCAGCAGGTTTAGATATAAGTTCGTTTGGATCTTTATTTAACCCTTTGACTGCTAAAGACGTATATATGCGCTGTCACAAATTCATTAATGTATAAAACGAGAGGCGTATATATACGCTGTCACAGATCCATCAATATATACGAGAGGCGTATATATACGTCGACGCAGATCCATCAATATATACGAAACGCGTATATATACGTCGGCACAGATCCATCAATATATACGAAACGCGTATATATACGTCGTCACAGATCCATGAATATATACGAAACGCGTACATATACGCTGTCACAGACCCAACGGTATATACGAAACGCGTACATATACGGCCTTCAAATTGTTCTTACTACCACATATTTACTGTTTCCGAGTAAATATTTTAATGGGAATTCGAAAAAAATCAAACTCAAAAACGTGTTGTTGTACTAAACATAACATCTGCGTCCGATATCCGAAATCCGATAAATTTGCATTTTTGTAAATGAGTTTAACGACCTGCGGCAGCCAATTGCAGCGACTGTCGTGCGAATATCGCGCCGTATTCAAGGATCGCACTAGGAATGTTCGATTCCGATTCGATTCTTCAAAAGATCGATTCTTTTGACGAGAATATCGATCTTTTGAATCGATTCTTTTTCCTGAGAATCGACAACCGATTTGCGAACTTTGATAAATCGGAAAGAAAATCCAATAAATTATTGGTTGAAACAGCATATATCCGACTCTAAGCCGGCTTATATTATTTGTTATTAATTTTTAAATAATATAAATTTTGTCAATAGAAGCTATTTGTTATTAATTAATATTAATTGAATTATAAATTTATTATAATATTATATTATATAATATTGATTATAAATTTGTTTAAACTTTCAGTTCGATTCTTGCAAGATCTATTCTTTAATTTCGATTCTTTAGGTGAATGGAACATCCCTAGTTTGTACTTCAAATTCACTCTTTTGAAAATCAGATTCACCTTCTTGCACATCAAATTCACCCTTTTATAAATCAGTTTCCTGCAAAAGAGTGAATTTGATCTTCAAAAAGGTGAATTTGGTTTAAACTTTAACATTTTTATTATTAAACCTTAAACCTTAACTCCGAGGACCCGCCATTTTCACTGCTTTGATAGTTCTAGTGTTAAAGTTGTTGTGTGCTTTAAGAATGCTTATGAATTCACTCGCCGCTTGCAAGAAATGCGCGAAGTTGAAGAGTCCGCTCAGTCGACAAAGTGCACGTGCGCGCGCAGTATCACTCGTAGCATGTTTCTAAGCAATTGAACAAGTTAGCTAATATTCCTAGAACCTCCTTTGAGCGTTGAGTACATTAAAAACTATGGAGATTTGTTTGTAAGTCAAGGAACACCGACTAGTTTCAGTTTTACGTTCAAATTAACGCTATTAAACATCCGACATATTAAATTAGACGATAAATTAGGCATCTATTGATGCCTTACACTAAATACAATTTCTAAGCGTTAAACAATATTGAAAGATATATGATCGATTGAAATTAATTGAAATTAAAATTACTGACTGCTGAAAAGAGGAAAATCTTAATTGTTTTATTTGAATAATTAAAATATAAATATATGATATTCGCCTTGAGAAATAAGCAAAAATGTCGCAGCATAATAAAACAGAATTACAGTGCCAGTGCATTTCAAAAAATAAGAAAATAAGTACATAAAGATATCAGTGTTTTAAGGAAGTTTACGATTCTATGTTGGGCCACTTGCTAAAGCCTCACATTAACCTTTTCGCCGTAGTCAGGTTGGTACCGGAAGATGAATAATAAAAAACCGCGGGTGGCATCCTTTCCCATTTTCCAATTACGGTGAAACTTGAACATAACTTTTCCATTTTTTTTCGCAATAAAAATGCGAAAAAGTGACCCTATTAATTATCTATTTACATGCCTATATTTTCACCTGTTAATCGATCTCGAGTATTTGGATTCACAGTTGAACGATTGATCGAAGGTCGAAAGATTCTGGCACCTTTTGAAGCCGCTTAGATGATAGCTAGTTTTTTCATCTTCAATAATCTCTTTATATCAGTGTTCGTTATTATGACGATACTGTAAAACTACGTTAACACGTAGAACACCATGACCGTCACCGGTGACCACCGATGCCAATATTAACCTCTTGGCATACAATGACGTCTGAGAGACGTCATTTGTTTCGCGTGTCATTGTAGAAGTTGACGTCTCCGGGACGCAAGAACTGTCTCCGGCGGACAGGAAAAATGTCATACTTTACAGAACTACTTATTTATTATTGAATAATGTTACTTCATTATTGTCCATTAATATTGTGTATCAATCTTATTAAATGATATTTAGCATTGTAAATATTCCGTTCTGTTTCAAAGCTTACATAACTGTTCAGTTGAGCCTAATTAAATAGTATTTTTTGGACCCATGAAATTCCGTTTTATATGTATGTCAAGGGGTTAATAAAACTCGAATAAAATATGTCGCTAATGTTCGTAAAATTTTCAATATTTTTAACTTTACGTTAACGAAGTAAAATAACCAATGTATCGTAGAGCGTTTAAACAGTCTTATTTGTAGACGTTACGGACGCGTATCGCGAGGATTCGTATAACACGGATTTCGGCACGGCGCTAAACGTGTTAAACAGTTTTATTTGTAGACGTTATATAGGCGTTACGGACGCGTATCGCGAGGTATCGTATAACACGGATTTCGGCACGGCGCTCAACGTGTTAAACAGTTCTATTTGTAGACGTTATATAGACGTTACGGACGCGTATCGCGAGGATTCGTATAACACGGATTTCGGCACGGCGCTCTACGTGTTAAACAGTTTTTTTGTAGACGTTATATGGACGTTACGGAGGCGTATCGCGAGGATTCGTATAACACGGATTTCGGCACGGCGCTTAACGTGTTAAACAGTTCTATTTGTAAACGTTACGGACGCGTATCGCGAGATATCGTATAACACGGATTTCGGCACGGCGCTCAACGTGTTAACCCTTTCGCTGCGAACAGCGCCTTTAGGCGCTCAACTATAGACGCTTCTCCTGAGCGAACAGCGCCTATAGGCGCTGTGCATTTATTTTGCATTTTTGCTATTAATAACTGCAAAATAATGGCCATTAATTCGTTTGTCTTCGATTATTAAAGATTATTAAAAATTACTAATATTGTTCTTCTTATTATTATTATTGTTTGGCTATTATTATTGTTATTCAAAATTGGCTCCGCACACCGTTTTAGGAACGATGTTATCGCGCGGACAACCTTCTACTATCGCGCCTGCTGCGGAGAGAGCAATTCTTTTCTGAGCACTCCGCAGCGAAAGGGTTAAAGAGTCTTATTTGTAGACGTTACGGACGCGTATCGCGAGGTATCATATAACACGGATTTCGACGTGGTAAGACGTGGCCTGTTAAAGAAATTCCAAAATTTTGAAAATTTCCAAAAAATAACATTTTATATATTATTAATTTGGAATTTCTTTAAACAGATTTAAACAGATTTATAGTTCTTTACACAGATTTATACATAGTTTACCAAAAGTACGATTAAAATGATTACTTAACTATTTTTTATATCTTTTGTCGCTTTTGTGAAAATCGTGGAAAACGAAAAAATCAATTTTTCCGTACCGTCAAAAAATACCTTACAACATATTCATTTTTCGAGGAATTAGTTAATTTTACATGTCATTACATGTGCTTAAATTATATTAACCCTTTACACTCGAGAGGCGACCCTCAGTCACCATTCAGTACCTTGCTGTAACTTAATTGGCGATTGAGACGCGACATTAAAATTTACTCCATTTCTCGGTGACTTAGCGTCCAATAAGAAAGCATAACTAGAGAAAATCTTAATGTCGCCTCTTAATCGCCACTCGAGTGCAAAGGGTTAAAAATGGGAGGCCGATATATCTCTGTGGTGCTAAAAGGGTTAAAACCGGATACCAACAAAAAATAGCTTCGTAATCAGAATGAAATATTCTATGTTTGTACCAAGTTTCCGAATCTCTTGGATTTCCGGGTTCCCGAACTGACCTCGTCAGATTTTATTCCTTTCCTGTTTTTGTATCTCTCGTAATCCAAAAATACACAAACAATGTTACTGATAATATCACGTCATCTCCAACCCCATCAAAAAATAATCAAAAATGATCGAAGATAATCAAAAGTAATCAGAAGTAAGGCATCAGTGACATTTAACACTGCGATGAAAGTATATTACGTTATTAGTTATCAGGTATATCTATGTATATCATCCGCCTGATAAAATCTTATCAGTGTGCTTGAAAATACCCAGCAGCTCGGATGTGATTACGTAATAGCTTATCAGATTACCGCAAGCATAGCAAATTTTAATGTCAAATATATTTGTCAGACGTGTAATAACTGAACCAGGTAACACAATCGTCAGTTAACAAGAATAAGTGCCTTAACCTAAATCTTTTCGGTGTCGGAAACAGTTCGTGCGGACTTTTCAATCAAAATTCGGTGTTTTACTCGCCAAGAATGAATGAATTGCTGATTTGATTTTGGCATCGTTTTTAAAACTGCTATTTGCAAGGAAGTTTGACATTGATAAAAAAGGCAGTAATCGGAAGGAGACAGATCAGGACTTTAAGGAGGATGAGGTAAAACTTGCCATCCGACATCTTTTATTTCTCGGCGAGTCGTAGATGCAACAGAGGCCGTGCGTTGTCATGTATTATAATTCATTCTTTGCGAGTAAATCACCAGATTTATTATAAAAAAGGAATACATAAGATGTAGAACATTGAAAAAGAGTTGTAGAGATATTTGGTGACCACTTCGTCAAGCAAAATTAGTTTCCAGAATGTGCAAAGTATTTGAATTTCGATTTAAAAATCCGTACGAACTTTCTCCGGTACAGTGCGCGCAAAAAGTATTCGTACTGCAGCGAATTTTAACAAAAACATCGTAGAACCTTGTTTCCGCATGAAACAAATTGTGAATATTTCCATAAAAAATATGGATATCCACATTTTTCTGTATGAAATTCATTGCGAAGATCTCTGAGAATATATATATACCACTTGTTCGTTAAAATGTTTTTAATAAACAAAGTTGTACGATGTTTTTAAGTCATTAAGTAATATATTAAGTTATAATAAATTTCTTTAATTAACTAAAACCTTAATTATCTTAATTAAGTAATATTACAATTTCGAAGTTAGATATTGTAAAATTTAATCTTTTCGTACCGGCAACCCTCATATAACGCGGAAGCTGGGTTCTAGAGAAACGACGTGCTATACAAATCGCGTTACCAAAGCTTTTAAAATTCTTTTAAATACAATGGAAACTTTGTTTACCGAGTCGAGAGAAAAAAAACATAATTTTATTTCATTCGGAAAATTTCATTTAATGCGACGAAAAGAAAATTACTGGAAATAGTAAAACGATTCTGGAATAAGATAAAAGGGACGATTTCATATAAAATATTATTTAGTATGAACGCGTTTTATGAAAATCGCGTAGTATAAGTACCGCGTTGTACGAAGTTGGCCACCATTTGAACGCTAGAATTTTTTATCAAAAACTTAAAAACGGCTATTCGATCGGCCATGATGGTTTCAGTGTTAACACATTCTCGACCGGGAACGTAGTTCTACGTCATTTGAAATTCTTTAGCTGAACGCCGGGAACGTAGTTCTACGTCATTTGAAATTCTTCAGTTGAATGCCTCGACGTAGTTCTACGTCATTTGAGTTTTGTTAACTGAATACTGGCAACGTAGTCCTACGCCATTTCAAATTTGGCGCTCCTGCTAGCCGTGACGCTTATATATCACATCAGATGGCTGAATACAATTTTCATTTATCAATTAAATCTATGAACATTCAATAAATGAGTGAACAATAATATTGCAGTTATCCAATCGATAATAATATCGATGAATATAGCCATGAATATAACGCGTAGCAAAAACCCTGCGGTATTCAGTTATATTAGGTTGGCAAGAAAGTAATTTCGGTTTTGTAGCGTGGAATAAAACTCAATTTCTTTTAAACAAAGAATGAACTTTAATCAAGCACATATTTTCCATTTTGTAAACTAAAAGCGACATCTATGAAATATATGAAAGGGAAAAAAATCATAACACTAACAGAAGTCCTTTACAACAAACATAACGCTGTATATTTGTGAAAACCGATATTACTTTCTTGCCAACCCAATAGATTCTTGAAAATTGTCGCGCGGTATTCAGCTAAGAGTCTCGCGCCGAAACCGCCAGATGGCGAATGTCTTAAGATCGGAAATTAACACATTTCAATGGAGTTCAATGATGACATATGTTTTCAGATCAAAATGGTAGCACACACGGTACTTCTGGACTTTTCGGTCCCCACAAATGTGATAGCAGATGTGGAGAAGCGTTCTAACGTGAAACTGGCCATCGCCAATGTTCTGGGAGAACATTTCCACGGTTTACATCCAATAATAGAAACTAACATCGACGGCAGCTTTCTGGTTCTTTATACTGGCCCGAAAGGCAGTCTTCTCACTGTTCGAGGATATCCGGAAGGCCTGATTACCCTGAATGTGGAATACTACAAAAGAGACGACGAAGATGCACTTCTAAACTTCGAGGTAATTCCCCTTTTCTAGTTAGAACCAGTTACACTCTGGTTTCAAATCAGCCGCCAATGCATTCTCGTCGACAGTGATTGGTTCCCGCTGAGTGGCCGACTATCGTTTACCGTGCTTTCATTGTACCGAAAACTGGTTTCTTATTTAGATACTTAAAGAGAACAAATCTACATGCACTGTTTACTTACAACAATTAACACTATATTTTAATTAGGTTTCACGAACTTGTTCTTGAATTGATTAACCCCTTGACATGCAAATAAAACGGAATTTCATGGGTCCAAAAAATACTATTTAATTTGGCTCAACTGAACAGTTACGTAAGCTTTGAAACAGAACGGATTATTTACAATGCTAAATATCATTTAATAAGATTGATACACAATATTAATGGACAATAATGAAGTAACATTATTAAATAATAAATAAGTAGTTCTGTAAAGTATGACATTTTTCCTGTCCGCCGGAGACAGTTCTTGCGTCCCGGAGACGTCAACGTCCACAATGACACGCGAAACAAGTGACGTCTCCCAGACGTCATTGTATGCCAAGGGGTTAATATTAGTAAATTGCTGGCAATATTACTAAAATTCGAATCATATAAATCGCTAATATTCGTAAAATTTTTAATATTTTTAACATTAAGATAACGATTTAAAGCACGGTTGTCCAACCTTTTAGCTTCCTTGGGTCACATTTGAAGAAAAAGAATTATCTCGAACCGCACATATAATACATATCCTAATTCTAACGATAATTGTTAAACAAAAAAGTTAGCAAATAATATGCAAAAATGATAAATGATGCAAAAATAAGCAAAAATGTAGCGTAATAATCTTTGACTTGTTTTCGTTCAGATTAGTCGTGCATTTAATACGTTCCGTTCCACCGATGGCCGTGTACCACTGACGGTACACGCTGACATATTTATATAATGCGCTAAAAAAATTTGGCAGGATCTTAGACTAACCTTTCTAGGGTCAAAATCATTTTTCTTTGAGGAGTGATCTCACCCCTTTCACGGCATCCACGATGTGAGCCGCAAATACGGGTTCCTTGTTTCAAATTATTATATGTCATACCGAGTTACATTATTAAGCAAGAAATGTCACGCGATTTTGGAAAAACACGAAATAAAAGTCTTTCGTTTATAATAATCGTTCATAAAAATAAAGAAAGTCTTTCGTTTCGCGTAAAAAAATGTAAAACGCGCGGGAACAGTAAAAACGCGGATCGACCAAATCCAATGGTGCAGTCATTTCGACTCTGCATGTTGGACAACCTGGCAGTTTTCGGCAACGAAAAGGACCAGCGCCATCTGGCACTCAAACGGTTAAATTATTCTGTTTTAATGTTCCACGATTTTCAATTGTTAATTATATTATAAATCCGAAAGCCGATACACTTTTGGCGCGCATGACCGTTGAGGGCATTTCAGCGAACGGACCGCCGTAGCGAAAGGGTTAAGTTGTCGCGTTTGCTCCGTAAACCGTGCCATGAGTCAGACTTGTGTTTTTCACGTTTGACTCGTGATCGGGATTACGAGTCAGGCTCGTGGTAAAATACCGGAAGGGGTTAACCCCTTGGCCTACAACCACGAGCGAGACTCGTGGTGAAGAATTTGTGCCATAAGCGAAAACCACGAGTCTGGCTCGTGATATAGAATTTGTGCCATAAGCGGAACCCACGAGTCTGACTCGTGGTGAGGAATTGATGCATGCCATAAGAAATATACATCTTGCGCCAGTTCGGGCACACGGCTGAACAGCTGAATGGCACGGCGCGCGACCGGGCAGGCCAAAGGGTTAATCATTGACACTGGCTACTCGGTGATGCCGTAATTAAAGGAAACCAGTATCGTTTACATGTAAAATGAATCTTACGTAATAAAGAGGACTTTGTAGCAGTGGCGATACCTGGAAGCGGACGTTGCGATGGCTCTGAACAGCCAGCGCAGTAAGCGCCTCCCACCAGTAAGGCGAGGAACCATATATGACCTCTATCTGACGCTATCAGGTAGAAAAACTATAGCCGATCACCCCTTCGAGAAAGTAGACACCCCATCGACTATTCATTTTTCTTCTTTTCTTAATCTTATGATTTATTTTTGGATTAACTTAGGCAGCTTAGCCCCACACCCCTCGAGAATGTCCTTCTTAGAGCACCACAGACTATATCCATCGAACGCACCCCTCGTCTCACTGTCTAGTGATTTTTTGGAATTTTTATGACTTATTAATCCAGTGCGGTTATTTGTGCAAATACGTATCATTATGCAAAATGGGATTTACGTGCGAATATCGTTCTTCGCGGTGGTTGCAATGTGTATGATTTAATTCATTGGATAAATTCATTTGATAAATTCATTTGATTAACTCATTGGATTGATTCATTGCATTAATTCATTTAATTGATTCATTGGATTAATTCATTTAACTGAGTCATTGGATTGGTTCATTGAATTGATTCATTGGATTAATTAATTTAACTGAGTCATTGGATTGGTTCATTGAATTGATTCATTGGATTAATTAATTTAACTGAGTCATTGGATTGATTCATTGAAGTGATTCATTGGATTAATTAATTTAACTGAGTCATTGGATTGATTCATTGGATTAATTAATTTAACTGATTTATTGGATTGATTCATTGGATTAATTAATTTAACTGAGTCATTGGATTGATTCATTGGATTAATTAATATAACTGATTCATTGGATTGATTCATTGAATCGATTCATTGGATTAATTAATTTAATTGATTCATTGGATTAATTTATTTAATTGATTCATTTAATTGCTTCATTGGATTCATTCATTTAATTGATTCATTCTTTTAATTGATTCATTGGATTAATTTGTTTAATTGATTCATTGGATTAAATTGTTTAATTGACTCGATGGATTAATTCATTGAATTGACTCGATGGATTAAATCATTGAATCGACTCGATGGATTAATTCATTGAATTGGCTCGATTTAATTCATTGAATTGACTCGATGGATTAATTAATTGAATTGATTCAATGGATTAATTAATTTAATTGATTCATTGGATTAATTAATTGAATTGATTCAATGGATTAATTAATTTAATTGATTCATTGGATTAATTAATTGAATTGATTCATTGGATTAACTCATTGAATCAACACATTGAATTAATTCATTAGATTATCTCATTGGATTGATTCACTGAATTAACTAATTAAATTAACTCATTGGATTATTTTATTAGATTAACTCGTTGGATTGATTCATTTGTTTTATTCGTTGAACTCATTAATTGGATTAACTCATTGAGTTAATTCATTGGATTCATTTCAAAATGGTGTTCAATATAATGCTCACATACTATAAAATAATGACCATGCATACGTTTTATAAAATCAAAATATTCCGATGCAATGATACCAAAACACGCCGCTACTCCTGGATTCCAAGCGAAAATTACTAGAAAACCTAGGGATTTTGAGTTTTCGTTGTTCTCTTTCATTTTTAACGGTCTTTTCCTATTCTATTATATGACATACCAATTAAATTCGATGATCTCAATTGCAATAGCTCGATTCTAGTAACTTAACAATAAGAGATTTGTATTGTTATTATTAATTTATCACAAAATTCTATAGTATATCCGAGCTAATAACAATTAATACCAATATGACAATGAAATCTTGTAATAATGAATACTCCCTCTGTCATAAAATAAGTGTCACATTTAATAATTGAATTTTCTTTCGAAATAATTGTTAAATATGAAATATGAAATATTACAAATTAAGACAGTTTTTGGCTTTTAACCCTTTGCACTCGAGAGGCGACTCTCAGTAGCCACTCATTTTATTATGGCGACTCTCAGTAGCCACTCAATTTATTATGGCGACTGAGATTTAACATCCAATAACAAAATGTAACTAGAGAAAATCTTAATATCGCCACTCCAGTTGCCGCAATAAAGTGAGTGGCGACTGTCAGTCGCCCACGAGTGCAAACGGTTAATACTCGAAACCGGAATCCGCAAATGTGACACTTATTCTCGGCAGAGGGAGAATAACATGACATGTATTCTCATTGGTCGCAGTATAATGAAATGCTACGAGACAATAAATAACGCGAGAAACTACTATAATGCCTCGTTTTCTATATTACGGTAAAACTGTAATTGGAAAAAGATTTAAAATCTACGTAAATAGTTCTTACTTTCAGGCTTTGGATACGAAAACCGGACAGTTCTTTATTTGCACAAGCATCCGCAGGTCACATATTTTTAATGATTTCTTGCCAAAAACCTGCCTTTGAATTTGTGTTTTCGTCGAGGAGTCGGTGTTTCTCGGTGATCGTTTTCGTTCTCCTAAGTGGGTCACGTATTAACTATATGTTATTGGCGAATATAGTCGTACAGGAAAGACTCTATAGTTGTGTAGTTATGCGTAATGGTGCTGTACATCATTCAGGCATAGTGGTTGAATCAAAATTCGATAATTAATTTACATATGTAATTACTATTGCAAACGTGTGAATTTGATTTATTTATTATATTTATAACGCTCAAACTATCTTACTGCAACAATGTTGCGATAATAAAATTATTTATGCACTTAAGGGGTGCCTACTATAATTGAAAATTCTTATCTTTAATTGGGTATATTTAGTTGGCAATATTTATATTTACATATATATGCATGTGTAACTGTACTCGAAAGGAAATTGTTAACATTATAGTTCGGTATTGCTTCATATTATTTAATGAAATTCTATTTGAGAAAAACCACTATATCTGAAAGGTAGGGGTGTCGGGTGATAAACGAAATTACGGGCTCGGATTCGGGTCGGGATCCCGAAAATTTGCCGACAATTATCAGATTTGGGTCCCCTTATATCGGGACCTAATTTGGGACTCGGAACTCGATTTTCGATTTGGGACCCGATGTGCGATCCAGGACCTTATTTGCGAGTTGGGACCAGATTTTCGATTTGGGACCTAATTTGGGACCTAATTTGGGGCTCGGAACTCGATTTTCGATTTGGGACCTTATTTGCGACTTGGGACTCGATTTTCGATTCAGGACCTAACTTGGGACTCGAGACTCGATTTGCGACTTGGGACCCGCTGTGCGATCCAGGACCTTATTTGCGACTTGGGACCAGATTTTCGAATTGGGACCTTATTTGCGACTTGGGACCCGATTTTCCATTCAGGACCTAATTTGGGACTCGAGACTCGATTTGCGACTTGGGACCCGCTGTGCGATCCAGGACCTTATTTGCGACTTGGGACCAGATTTTCGATTTGGGACCTAATTTGGGGCTCGGTACCCGATTTTCCACTCAGGACCGAATTTGGGACTCGATTTACGACTTGGGATCCGATTTGTGATTTGGGACCGAATTGAAAATCGGGCCCCGGATCGCAAGGCGGGTCCCGAAATAACAGATACCCGAATATGTTTATGCGTCAACAAACTTTCAGGATCCCTACCCGACTTGTCCCGATCGCTACCCGAACCGACCCCAGGCTCGGGTACCTGGACACTCCTACTGAACGGTTTTTGGTAAAAACAAAAGATCCGCATAATTACACAGAAACTATATTAAATCGGCCCATGTACGTGAATCATCGCTTTTTAACAAGAGAGTGTTCTTTTCGTTTCCGATCCGTTCGCACGACCTTTAGTTGGCCAGAGAATTGGAAACGGCGTTGCAGTCGGCGGCTGCCTCGAACCGCTCGCACATGATTGTACCGATAAAACGCGGTGGATTTGCCAGATACTTTCCTACCGCCGGTGAGTTTTTTTATTTTTTATTTACCATTGCGTTCCGACGCGTTCGTGAATTCTACGAAGTGCGCGAAACGAGCCCGATGCCGAATATACGTTATAATGTCGTTATTATGTATTTCTTTTCATTCTTCTTACCGAGTCTCACTCCTACCGCTCTTTCTAAATATACTTTCTTTTCACATTGTGAAAATCTTTCACTCGAAGCACCCTTCGAATCGAACCAATAGCGCTTGCTTTCATAATTCTGCACACTGCTTGGCTTGAATTAGTACTTTTTCATGATTGGATGCAAAACATTCTTCTAATTAATTAGATAAAGTAAAACATTCTTCTTCTTGATTTTATTATTCACTGGAGTCTAAGTGCTTGATTTTAGTAGATACATTGAACGAGCATGAGAGCCTTAAACTTTTGATTTAAACCGTGCCGGCTCAATGAAACCAAAATACAGGTATCCCCCGGAAAACACGATACTTCTACAACACGAATTTGCTCTAACGTGGTTCCAGAAGCGGTGGAATCCTTGTATAACGCGGTTTGACTCCAATTCCGTTCGATAATTGGGGGAATCACCGTACAGCACGGTTCCACTCTAACTCGGTTCGAAAATTGGGAAAATTCTCGTATAACACGGTTTTCCTCTAACTCGGTTAAGAAATTGGGAAAATCCTCGTACAACACGATTTCACTTTAACTCGGTTCGAAAATTGGGAAAATTTTCGTATAACACGGTTTTGCTCTAACTCGGTTCGGAAATTGAGAAAATCCTTGTACAACACGATTTCACTTTAACTCGGTTCGAAAATTGGGAAAATTCTCGTATAACACGGTTTTGCTCTAACTCGGTTCGAGAATTAGGGAAATCCCCGTACAACACCGTTTCGCTCTAACTCTGTTCGAAAATTGGGAAAATTCTCGTATAACACGGTTTTGCTCCAACTCGGTTCGGAAATTGGGAAAATTCTCGTGTATCACCATTTCATTTTATTTCTGTTCGAAAATTGGGAAAATTCTCGTGTATCACCATTTCATTTTAATTCTGTTCGAAAATTGGGAAAATCCTCGTACAACACGGTTTCACTCTATCTGTGTTCAAGTATCCGGGAAATCCCCGTACAAAACGGCACATAAACGGAATTTTTAATTGCAAGCACCGTTATTCGATCTTTTTTATTCGAGCAAGCGTGCGCGGAATGTTCAAATATTGAAATTTTAAATTCATTTAGGGAAGTAGCAACTCCAAGCTTGTTTCAATAAACATATTTCTCTCAGTTATGAAAAGAAAGTAGCATACTTTTGTTAATTCTTGGAACCTAACGCTATTTTTTCCACCAGTCCTTTATTTCGTGTAATACAGATTCGCACGGCATTTTTTCGGAACTTAATTAGCGCGTTATACGGAGGATACCTGTACATGAACTATTCAATCATGGAATAGTAAAACTATACTGATTATCACGAAACCCTGATAAAAATAGTAATGGTAATTGAACATAGTCTCCGCAAGTCGTTTTTTATCATTTTTATCCTTCTGTAATTTTTATCACAAATCTCATTTACGGTGAATAATAGTATCTTATAATTGTATTTATTAATCGTGTTTATACTGTTATATTATACTATTGTTTATCATTATTTGGTGTAAAACCTCTGCACGATTAAATGAGTAATACAGGTAACCCTCGTAGAACGCGGTACTTATACAACGCGTTTGTACGAAATGATATTTCATATGAAATCCTTTTATCTGACACTGGTTTCGTTTTTTCTGATACTACAACGTATCTCTATTTTGTGCGTACACTCTCGCTCAAAAGTTTCGAGCATGTTAGGTCTGTACTTATACTTTTGTTGATGTATTTTAAAGATTCTAACATGTCGCGATATTTTTTATATAAAAATCTACAGTTTTAGATCCAACAAGATGTACATTATAACCGTAATACAGCTAACCCTTGTATAACGCGGGAGTTAGGTTCCAGATACGGGTCGCGTTATAAATCGCGTTATGTGGAACTTGGATTACATCCACGCGTTATATTCAAGTCGCATTGTATGAGGATCGCTACAATTTGTGAACCGTGTTATATCGGAACCACGTTGTATAAGTGCCGCGTTGTACGAGGATCGCCACAGTTTGTGAATCGCGTTATATCGAAATCGTGATGTATAAGTGCCGCGTTATATCGAAACCGCGTTGTATCCAAATCGCGTCGTATAAGTGCCGTGTTGTACCAGGATCGCCATAATTCGTGAACCGTGTTGAATAAGAGCCGTGTTGTACGAGGATCGCCATAATTCGTGAACCGCGTTATATTGAAACCGCGTTGTATAAGTGTCGCGCTTTACGAAAATCGCCCCAGTTTGTGAATCGCGTTGTATCCAAATCGCGTCGTATAAGTGCCGTGTTGTACGAGGAGCGCCACAATTCCTGAACCGCGGTGTATAAGTGCCGCGTTGTACGAGAATCGCCCCAGTTTGTGAATCGCGTTGTATCCAAATCACGTCGTATAAGTGCCGTGTTGTACGAGGATCGCCATAATTCGTGGACCGCGTTGTATAAGTGCCGCGCTATACAAGAATCGCCCCTGTTTGTGAATCGCGTCGTATAAGTACCGTGTTGTACGAGGATCGCCATAATTCGTGAACCGCGTTGTATAAGTGCCGCGCTATACGAGAATCGCCCCAGTTTGTGAATCGCGTTGTATCTAAATCACGTCGTGTAAGTGCCGTGTTGTACGAGGATCGCCATAATTCGTGAGCCGTGTTGTATAAGTGCCGCGCTATACGAGAATCGCCCCAGTTTTTGAATCGCGTTGTATCCAAATCACGTCGTATAAGTGCCGTGTTGTACGGGGATCGCCAATATTCGTGAACCGCGTTATGTCGAAACCGCGTTGTACAAGTGCCGCGCTATACAAGAATCGCCCCAGTTTGTGAATCGCGTCGTATAAGTTCCGTGCTGTACGAGGATCGCGACAGTTCGTGAACCGCGTTACATCGAAACCGCGTTGTATAAGTGCCGCGGTATACGAGAATCGCCCCAGTTTGTGAATCGCGTTGTATCCAAATCGCGTCGTATAAGTGCCGTGTTGTACGAGGATAGCCACAATTCGTGAACCGCGTTACATCGAAACCGTGTTGTACGAGGATCGCTACAATTTGTTAACCGCGTTGTGTAAGTGCCGCGTTATACGAGGATCGCTACAATTCGTGAACTGCGTTATATCAAAACTGCGTCGTACAAGTGTCGCGTTATACGAAGATCGCTACAATTTGTGGAACGCGTTGTACAAGTACCGCGTTGTACGAGGGTTACCTGTAGTCATAAAGCATCTACGCTAATATCGAATCATCTAATTTGAACAGAATTTCATTATTAGACCGTTAAAGATTCATTAGTTTTCCTTGCAACTACGATATTGTGTTGACCAGAAAACTGATGCCGATTTTTATTAGTTTCGGCAAAAAACTGGCAAAATGGAAAAAGGTTGCCGAACAAAACGGTGCATACATAATTGAATAAATGTACAGCCGAGTCTCTTTTTATGCGGCTCTGAAGTTATTCGGTGAAGCAGAACAGCAAGAAAAAATAAGTAATCCAAGAAATCTAGAAAGTTTTAACAGCGTAACGCGCTTATCCATTTATTTTTGTTCATTATGTTTTTCTGCTAAGAGAAATTACGATAATAATTAAATAATTACATAGAAATAAAGCTTTTCTTGTTCGAATTTCAAATCTTTTTATACATAAACAAAAGAAAACAATTGAACGTGTGTAAGTCACATCTTATGTGCTGCTGGTATTTAAAAAAATTATTCCTAATTTTACTAAAAAAGCTGTTGTTTTGTGCGCAGTTCAGTGGAACGTATTTACCGCATAAAAAGAGACTCGACTGTATATCGACATATGAAAATGTTGCGTTTGAATTTTCCTCAAAAATCGGCATGAACTTTCTGGACAATCCAATTTTTCAGCTCGAATTCTGCTTGAATGCACAGCATGCGTTTCTCGGTGTTTTTCATTTGCCTTTTGTTTGTATACTTTAATCAATGATTTTTGATTAAAGATGAGAGACTATTGGAGTACGACATCGACAAGCTAGTTTTCGAGGCCCGTTCGCCCTATCAGAAGGTCCAAATCGTTCACTCGAAATCGCTTGGAAACTTGTTGGTTTTGGACGAACTGCAAAGTAAGTTTACCTCTACTGTCTTTTTTGCTCCTAGTATTGCCTTAATATAGTAGAACGTCGATTAACCGAACTAATTGGGAGCAAGGTGGTTCGGTTGATGAAATAGTTCGGATTATGCATGAACGTACCGAGTTTATAACTGCAATTAAGCCTAAAATTGATTACTGATGCTGTATTTTGAAATGTGCTCTACAAGTTTTGCACTCGAAATTAACCATTGTGCAGGTCAGATTCACCCTTTTGCAAATCACATTCACATTTTTGCAAATCAAATTCACCTTATTGCAAATCAAATTCACCTTATTGCAAAATCATATTCAAATTTTTGCAAATCAAATTCAACTTACTGCAAATCAAATTCACCTTTTTGCAAATCAAATTCACATTTTTGCAACTCAAATTCGTCATTTTTGCAAAATCATATTCACCTTTTTGCAAATCAAATTCGCCTTTTTGCAAAACAATTTCACCCCTTTGGAAATCAAGCTTGTCTACAAATTTGTTTTTTTAATAATATGATTTATCCATGCATTTTATGGAAATATTCAGAATTTGTTTAATGCGGAAACAATGATCTGCGAGGATTAAAATTAAAATTTATAATTAAAATGTAAAAATTAAAATTAAAATTGTTAAAATTCGGTGCTCTACGTTCTTTTTATTTACTTTCTACACCGACTGTATGTTTATTAAGAATGTAGTATCTCGGAATCAATTCGGTCAAACGGTAGCAACTCGTTCATGTAATTCATCAGTGTATTACATAATAATTGACCGTAATTGTTTCTGACGGATTGAAGATATGTCCGAGGCCGATTTAATTTACACGGAAACACTAATGCAAAGAGGAAAGGAGAACTACGCAGGCAAAGAAATCGTGATTCTCGGAGGCGGAGATGGCGGTTTGCTTTGGGAACTTTTGAAGGAGAAACCCAAATTCGTCACAATGCTGGAAGTACGTTAATTACTGTATTCTTTAACACTAGAACCACCGAACATATACTTACGAAGAGAGTTTGTAACACAACTAATTCTATAGCACATAGTTTTTAGGTTCGATGGCCCACGCCTTTTTCAAAAAAAGGGGTTTAAAATTCGACGCGATTGCCATACATTTATGCATCTTTCGCTGTACAACGTGACGTTAGCGGAATTCGGGTCCGCGTGCTGTGAGCCAGGAGCGTCATACGTGTCGCTAACTTCACAGTGTACAGTGAAAGATGTATAAATGTATGGAAATCGTGTCTAACTTTAAACCCCGATTTTAAAAATCGCATGGGCCATTGCACCTAAAGATTGTATGATACAGAATTAGTTCACAGACAACTGACAAACTCTCCTCGTCAATTATCCTCACGCATTTACTTATATTAAATTATTGTAGGACTTATGTTAACACATTAAAAAAGTATATAGAAAACAAGTTATTAACACGAACTACCGAACATATACTCACTTATTTTTGCACATTTATTTATATACAAATTATGGCTGAAGGATTTAAGTTAATTAATGGATTCAATTATTCGCGTTATGTATATCAAATAAAGATATATCAAATCTCAAACAATTCGCCGTGGCATATTCGAATGATTAAACTAAAAATGGCAGACAAGTTATTTTGACCCCCTTGGTAGTTCTAGTGTTAAGTTGTTTAGCTTCGAGGTGACTTTTGGGCCACCCTATATAATAGTCACGACGATCAGAATCGCAATGATGGAAAAAATGCCTTTCCCAAGTTACCGATATTCAATAACGAAAATTTTCGCTAGTTTTCAAAAATTTTTGCTAGTTTTTCGAGCGAACTTTCAATTTTATTGTCATTTTCTGTTTCTCAGATCGATGATATCGTTATAAAAGCGTGTAGCGAACACATGAGAAGTGTCTGCGGGGACTGCCTGGACAAAAGGAAGGGGGAGAACTACGAGGTGAGTTTTGAACGAACAGTTTTAGAGGTTAGATCGGACCTTAGAGGTACACTCCCGCTCAAAAGTTTGGAGCACCCTGTGCTTTTTGGATGAAACAAATGATCGCGTACATAGAGGGCGCTTGAGAAGTCTGGAAACGGACAAATATTTTCTAGGGAAAGCATTTTAATGAAAAACATTGAATAGCAAAGTTTTAGGATTTTAATCGGGCCATCAGATGAGCTCTCTTGATTTTGGGCCCGGGGTCCCAATTTTTCATTACAGCCTCGTATTCCGTCTGATTTCTTTCAATTCAGACTAGACTTTGGATGGGGCCCCTGTAGAAATGCCCAGGATGCTTTAAAAGTGTAGAAACGGTAAAATATTTCCTAGAAGAAGCGTTTTCCTTGAAAACATTAAATGCAACCGTTTTCTGATTTCAATCGGGCTATCAGACGAGCTCATAAAAAATGTTGACTTGGGCCTTACGGGGCCCAAAATCAAGGAGCCCATCTGACAGTCCGATTAAAATCCTAAAACTTTACTATTTAATGTTTTCCACTAAAATGCTTCCCCTAGGGATATTTGACCTTTCAAACCACCCTATATACGAATGTTTTATTAAAAATATTGCACTTATATGTATATGAAAATGACTTTACATTAATATATTTTACAATTCGAACTGGAAGAGCGATATTATAATATATTATAAATATTCGTTTACTTAAGAAACTTGAAAATATACAAAACATCCCGAATATTAGCGATATATTTGATTCGAGTTTTAGTAAGATTAGCAGGTTAGAATCATATTCGCGTCATAGAATTGTAGTATAAATTTTAATTACAGTCTAAGCAATATTTCTCGATGAAAGTTGTTCCTTTGTTATTGCAGATTATTGTTGGCGACTGTGTGAAGGCTCTCGGACACATGATTGAAGAGGGACGCCAATTTGACTACGTTTTCGGTGATCTCACGGACATTCCAATCAGCACTACGCCGCACGGAGATGCCTGGGACTTCATCAGACTCATTCTGAACTCGTCCATTAAAGTCTTGAAGCCTACCGGCAAGTATATGACGCATGTAAGTATGAAAACGTAGCGGTATAGCAGGTAACCCTGCTATAACACGGTATACAGGGTGAGTCAATAACTATGATCACCTCAAATAACTTGTTTTCTATTGATCGTATCAAAAACCCTTATAACGCATTTTGTTGTATTTCGAGCGCCCCATCAGATGGACGCAATTTCATTTTGGAAAATTTTATATTTTCCGAAATCTCAAGGTCACCTTGAGTGTTTTATAGGTCAATGTGCTTTTTTTACTGGTATCATGTATTGACTCACCCTGTATAGGTTCCTAGAAAATGCCATGCCGTGTGAAACCATGTTACACGAGACCCGGAGCAAGTACAGAAAGGGAGGTTAGGTTCCGAAAACTTGTTAAAATTAAATGTTTTTTTTAAATCCATACAACTTCATTTTTATTAAAAATGTTAACATATGCATGTATAACACAAAACGAAAAGAAAGAAAATATAACTATTTTCATTTGAATAACCTTAATTTAATCACTTTAACGAGGTCCCAAACGAGAATTGTATTATTGTATTGCCAACCATGAAGTGCGGCGATAAATCCAGCCAATAGCAACTCAGCTTGCCACGCAACAGGAATTGAATTTTATTTTTGTGTGCAAACATATGTATTGTGTGCCCATAGTGTGTAATTCGGATTTCTAAATACATACGTACGGTAAATAGTAGAAGTAGTGTTATACGAGGGTTTCCGCAAATGTTTAAACGTGTTAGAGCAAAATTGTGCTGCAGGACGAGTTTCATTCGTTCTGCGCAGTTCCCCCACTACCATTCCCTGCTCCGTGCACGCTATTGGTCTTAGTCCCACTGTGACGTCACAGTGGGCGGAGTTAAAGCAGTGGTGGGGAGAGAAAGTAGTGGGGACTGCGCGGGCTCTGCGCAATCTTATTCAAAACATAGAACAGTGATAAAATACAATTAGCAAGCCTAGTAATTAGTACACTTATCTGTAATTTGTTTTCCCACAAATTTAACCCGTATAACTCCAACTTATCCTTGTTATCTACAAAGGTAACGTAATTTCGATAATGATATTTAACCCTTTTGGTGCCAATCGGAAAATAGAACCTGAGCGAGGAACACCGAGCCAAATTAATCTAGTTTATTATTATTTTCAAACCTAAACTCATATCGATTCCCAAATAACGATATATCGTTGTTTGCCACGAAACGTGCTAACAGATTACTTACAATTAACTAATATATGGAATCTCTTAAAACAGCATTCGAACCGAGAAATAACCCCTTTTCACCCCCAAGTGTGCGTGCTTGGGGTTGATAAAGGGTTAACATATTTTGGAAGCTTGCAATTCTGAAGCAATAAAATGGACATTTTCTGTTACAGGGCAATGGCGTGGGATGTCCCGAATCCCTGCAAATGTATGAAGACGTTTTGTCGCAGCTGTGCATGCCAGTCACCTTTGCAAAAGACCAAGCATTCGTGCCATCCTTCTTCGAGGACTGGGTCTTCTATCAAGTTTCGTTGAAATGATGGATTAAAAACACTCGAGCGTGGTCCCAGGGAAGTTTTTGTCAAAAACACTTCCCAGGTTTATGACCCAGATCCAACCCTAGTCGCAGAATCTTTGTTAACGAATCGGTGCCTGGAAGAGGCGATCATACAGAACTTCGTCTACGCTCTAAGACCACTTTGCTGGCATCTGTACATAAAAGAGGTGGCGGATATATCACTCTTTATTTAATTGTTCATCGACTAATAAACAATACGAGGGTGCTCAGTTACTTTCCTCCTATAAAGGAACTGTTCCACATTCAAATTTCTCTCACACGTGCGCCACGGTGACTTTCTCCTTTTCTCGTTTCTTTGCAGCCACGAATTCGAGAGAACTCTAGATTCGTACGATGGTTATTGAATATTAAGCGACAGAAACAAAAACTATTGATCTTTGCAAGTTTTTCATCAAATAACTGCGTTTCTTCGAATAACAGTATTTTGTATTTAAGTGATTTGTATTCGAACGATGATTCGTTCGTTGCCCGAATTGTTCGCACGCATGCGTATACATCCAAGTCTCTTTTTATGCGACAGAAACGTTCCACAGAATTCCGCGTAAAAACCCGTAGAAAAAAGATATGGCTTTGTTGTTTTGATTTGTTTATGCATACAAAGATTTGAAATTCGAACGTGAAGAGTTTTATTTGTTTGGGAATTAATCTCTTCTCTCTTAATTCCCAGCGGAAAAACATAAAAAGAACGAAATAAATGGATAAATGCGTTACGCTGTTAAAACTGTTTGGATTTCTTGGAGGACTTACTTTTTTCTTTGCTTCCTTGCTTCACCGTGTAACTTCGAAACCGCGTTAGAAAGATACGTGTAAAACGAGACTCGATTGTATATTAGTTGTGCAATTTTCGCACGGAATTAACGATTAGGAATTGAATCATTAATTATCCGATCCCAAGTGGTTTACACGATTGTCCAGAGTTATTTTTTTACCGATCGTTCGTATTGAGATTTAATATATTGCTTTGTTGTGTTACAAGACGCATTGCCTTCTTTTTGTTTCTATCCTTTTTAGCAAAAATATAAGAATTCTTTTAGACTAACGTAGTAGAACCTCCTTCACTTGAAGTGGTAGAAAGACTAGATTACTTGAATAGTAGAAGAATTTATTATTTAAAGATTAAATCGCGTGTATTTGAGAAGAATGCAAGTTTTGCACTCGAAATTAACCCTTTTGCGGATTATATTCATCTTCTTGCAATCCAAATTAACCGTTTTCCAGATTATATTCAGCTTTTTGCAAATCAAGCTTTTCTACAAACTTCTTTTCGCAAGCGATTGTAATAAAAATAAAAACCAACATGACATAAACTTAACGTAAAATACTTATTTAACATCGAAAATATTTTCAAATTCAACGTTTGTAAAGATTTTTGATAGTAAATAAGTATTTTATATTAATTTAAGGGTGAATTTGATCTGCAAAAGGGTTAATTTTGAGTGCGGAACCTGTAATATACATTAACACATTCGTGGAATTTTGCTAGATAAGGTTATGTTGACAGAGAATGCTATAAACATCAACAATTAACTCAGTCAAAACGTACTCAGACGGTTTGAAACCGAAGTGTAACGTATCTAAAGACTCACATTTGAGTTATCCGGGTTTTGATAAAGAATCCCAAAACTCGCATTTGAGTTATCCGGGTTCTGATGAAGAATCCCAAAGACTCACATGTGCGTAATCCGGTAGGAATGTGTTAATAAATAAATAACAGATTTTATAATTCCACAAGTGTTTTGGGAATTGAAACAGCGCAAGGTTCTCGAAATAAACTTATACACTTATCAATTTGCTTTCTTTAACATAAAAAAAGCAAAAGAAGAGAGAATAGAGTATCCAAATAATAGATTACTATTTCGAATGCCAAGATCGATTAAAAGTCCGTTCCGCTATAGCCCATCCCAGGAAACCTTTCACTCGGCTCAGACGAGTTTGCGTTCGTTGTGCGCAGTCCCCCCACTACCATTCCCTGCTCCGAGCACGCTATTGGGCTCAGCCCCACTGCGACGTCATAGAAGGCGGGGATAACGGAATGGTGGGAAGAAAAGGTAGTGGCAACAGTGATGCCAGGACGTGGGATTTTTCCCACCCCTGCGCACTACCTAATTCTCAGTAACGTAGATACTTCACTCAAATATGGGGTATCGTTAGACCCCCGTGAGAATTGAAATACGGGACCCTTACGCGTATCTACTGTTGCACATAGATACCTCCATGGAAACAACCGCCGTCGAGCTGTGACGTCAGCATGCGCATGCGCACGAAGGCTCCCACGTGGGAGAAAATCCCACGTCCTGGCATCACTGAGTGGCGACTGCGCGAAACCTTTTATATACCTAAATTAGGGATGTTCGATTCACTTCAAAGAATCGATTTTTGAGTCGATTCTGATTCGTATCGTGAGAATCTATTCTCCGAAAAAATCGAGATCAAAGAATCGATAAAAAGATTTGAACAAATTTAGGCATATAAAAAATGCAAATAACTACTCAACGCATTTTGCTCACGGCGAGTGCGAAATAAGTGATGCGCGAATGGGTTAAAAGGGTGAGTATCAAGGTAAAGAAAATATTCCCTTAGGATTTACTTTTCCTTTAATCGCGTACAAATACACTCGATCAAACCACTGATATATATTCGGCAGAATAATATTAAATTAATAAAACTACGATTACAGAAGACAGTCTTGATTCAGAAAATATCATCGCGATCACAATTCGGATTAACAGAGGTACCACCATTATCCAAACAATAAACCTACCGAGTATCCATAACTTGTTTCCTTCGTTCTAAGGAAATTTGAGGTTACAACTAGCAATCACTGTTCTTAATAAAATATCAGGTAGCGGAATAAGTTCGTTGCGAATTTTTAATCGTTTGACTGCCAGATGGCGCCATCGTGCTTCTCCTGTTTCACGCCGGAAAATGGCGGCGGATGTGGCAAGGAACTTCCGCCTCAAGTTTTTATAACGCGATAAAAACCCTTGCGTTTAATAAATATCATTTTTTATGCGATCATTTACATTAAAAGGGCGGCAAAAGAAGTAAACGTACTCGTAATCTACGAGTAAAGACGAAGTAAACGAAATACAATTACACTCTGGACATTCTGGAGAGTAATTTTATTTGACGCATTCATTTCTTTAACTCTTTTTCAACGTTCTACAAGCATATACATTCCTTTTTTGCAAAAATCTGACGTTTTACTGGCAAAGATTGAATTAATTAAATAAATGGTGACTACTTCGTCAAATAAAATTACCTTGCAAAATGTCCAGAGTATAGGTGTCCCCGTACAACACGGCTTCGCTCTAACACGATTCGAGAATCGGGGAAACCTAGTTGCACTCTCGGTTTGTCAATGTGTAATAGTGTTGATTAATTATTAATTATTTAACTAAACACGTTCCTTTTAATTACAAAAAGCAAATTGTCTACTTTTGTTCGTTTTTGGTACCCTATTTTTTGTACCACGCCATTGTTTCTTAGAACACCCGATACGCATAACACGTCCTTCTGAACTTGACTACCGTGTTATAAGAGGGATGTCTGTATTTGAATGTTAAGTTAAAAACACGCCCGAACTGTTGTCCGCTACCTAATACATTCAATTCAGATTTTCAACCTTGGACCCCAAAGAAAGGGTTCATCTAATTCAATCTGAAAATTATCAATCATTTCGCATCGATTCGCATAACACGCCCTTCTGAACTTGACTACCGTGTTACACGAGGGATGTCTGTATTTGCATGTTAAATTAAAAACGCCCGAACTGTTGTCCGCTACCTAATACATCCAATTCAGATTTTCAACCTTGGACCCCAAAGAAAGGGTTCATCTAATTAAATCTGAAAATCATCAACGGGGAAGAATAACTTTCAACTATTAAACCATTCTCTTTCAAGTTTCCACCTGAAACTTGGTGCACAGATATCCCCCGGATATTTCCGGAAGTTTCTCCACTTCATGAATAGTCGGCTCTATTTCGGTTTCCAGAAGAATCTGTTCCAACCACTGCTGAACCTGTTCAGGATGGCCAACAGAGCTCCTTCGTTTCTCTTTACAATCTTGTTTGGTATCCTTGAATTCCATTTCATCTTTAACGACATCTAAGCTGTCCTTCGTTTCTTGTGGAGACTCAACAGCCTGTTTTTCGTGATTATCCTGGGAATCAGTGGGTTCCACTTCTATCCTGCAATTATCATTATCCTTGTTCAGATCAGAAGCAGATCTCTGCGAGGCAATCTTGTCATCAGCCAATGGCCACTCTTCTTTGGACTTTATTGACTTGTCCAGACACATGTGATCTTTATCTGTATCCTGATATTCTTCAATTCTGTATGGTTCCTGATTCGAGACACATGTAGGTACCTCGATCCTCCCGAAATCCTTGATTTGTTCCTCCAGGACTTCTCTCTGATCTAAAATGGCAACACTGGGTGGCAGGAAATCTTGACTGGAATGCACCAATGAGATTTGTTGCCTATGAATCGCTTCTACTTGTCGCAGCAGTTGATTCTCTCGGGCCAGAAGTGTTTCCCTCAAATGGGAGAAGCATACCTTGATCTCTTCGCGCACCTGGAAACGGGTTATGAAACTTGAGCTTCCTGCACCAATGGCATCCACCCTTTGCGCTGGTTGGCGATTCTCAGTCGCTGATCAGTTTGTTGCGGCAATACGAGTGGTGATTGAAAGGCGACCTTAAGATATTCTCCAGTTACAGTTTGTTATTGGATGTTAAGTCACCGACAACTGGAGTAAGTTTTAATGTCGTCTATCAGTCGCCACGTGCATTGCCTTGAGTGGCTACTAAGAGTCGCTTGTCGAGCGCAAAGTGTTAATTAACCCGCTGACTATTTCCGGCTACTTCAGTGACCATTCATTTTCAGCAAATAAAAATTCTGTAATCTGCTTATTTAGTGTTTTGAAGACATTTGAGCCGTTTATTTTGAACGTAGCCTAAGTCCATTTTTCAGGAGAAACGTTTATGCTTTTTAACCAATAAATTTATTTGAAATGCAGAAGTAAAATTACAGTCAGCGGGTTGACACTCGCGCCGGCGCATTTTCGGTCGACTTTTACGCGCGCAACGGGACAAATTCGCGGAATTTTGTTAACACATTGAGCGCCGAGCCTAAATCCGTGTTATACGATACCTGGCGATCCGCGTGCGTAACGTCTATATAACGTCTAAAAATAAAACTGTTTTAAGCGCTCTACGATACATTGGTTACTTCATATCGTTATCGTAATATTAAAAATATTGTAAATTTGACGAATATTAGCGATATATTTGATTCGGGTTTTAGTAATATCCGGCATTCACCCTTTTGCAAATTTGTTTTCTTAAGCTATTGTATTCAAAATAAAATCCAATGTAAAGTTATTGTTCCGAAATCAAAATTGTACTGTCTGTATGTAATGATGGTTAACCATAAAACACCATAAAATTAACATAAAATACTTATTTAGCGCTAAAACTGTTTACAAATACGTAATTTATCAATATTTTTGGCGTTAAATAACTATTTTATGTTAATTTTATTATATATATATATCAAATTTAAGGAAATTCCTGATTCTTTTGTTATTTGTGTTCCACAAAATTTCGAGAGAAATTCGATAAATGTATGTATATATGTATACCGAGTTTGTACTCCAAATTAACCCTTCTGCCAATCATATTCACCTCTTTACTCCAAATTAACCATTTTGCAGATCATATTCACCGTTTGCAAATCAAAATCACCCTTAAATTAACATAAAACACCTATTTAACACCAAAAATATTTCGAAACATTTAATTCATTAATGTTTTTGCAAATCAATTTCACCCTTTCACGGAACAAATTCACTTCTTTGCAAATCAAGCTTTTCCACGTATTTTATTTCTCAAGCTATCGTAATCAAAATAAAATCTAATATGACATAAAATTAACATGAAATACTTATTTAAGGGTGAATTTGATTTGCAAAAAGGCGAATTTGATCTGCAAAATGGTTAATTTGGAGCGCAAAAAGGTAAATATGATCAGCAAAAGGCTTAATTTGGAGCGCAGAACTTGTATAGATATAAGACATTGTTTTATAGCCAGTGATTATTTATTTTGTGTAATTTTGTGTTCTTTTCTGTGTGGGGAGAATTAATTTTGTATTGATTCGTAGCATTTCACTGAGAGCCAAAGCCATAAAACCATTGTTGTGATACAATATTGATAAACATTGGCAATGTAAATACTGATCTATCGCACAACGACCATAATTTTATACTAATAGTCCAGGTATAGTTAACGATGAGTTACACTGTCATCATGAAAGCAAATACTATGCATTATGTTCCATAAACAATGATTTCTTAAACACTGCAGAAGTTAGAAGCCTAACGATTCATTAACGATTGATACATTAAGTCTTTTTCAATTGGGCTCCTCAAATCCAAATGAGTTTCAGTGATTTATATTCAGTCGAATACAAAACGTTTAATGAATGGCAGTCAAGGAATGTGTTCGTCAATGAAAACTTGCAATAAAAAGCGATACGTAGCAATAAAAGGCAATAAAAGCCTACTAATAACAAAGTAATTACGAGTGAATCCTTTTTACAAGAATATTTCTGTTTTAGAAAATCACAAAAAATATGTAATTACAAAAACAGAATAGCAAGTGTATGATATTAGCCATATGAAAGAAAAAAATGAAAAGTGAGTAGTGCCAAGTAAAGCAAATAACTTATTGTTATAGCACAGTAATAATATTATAATTCCAAAATCTCATAAAATTAAGTTGAAAACGATAAACCAATGAAGAAGGAACGATGTATTGTAGTAAATATTAGAACCTAGGAATGTTAATATATGCATTGCAATTTTAATGACAAAACTGTTGGCAGAATCTGATAAAATGTACAGTGAGTGTAAAAAGTATCTGAACAACAGTGAATTTTAACAAAAACCTCGTAGAACTCTGTTTATTTCAAACATTTTAATTCATCTCACGTTTATAACAAACATTCTTAGAGATCTTCGTAAAGAATTGCACAAAAAAGGACATCATTTATCCTTACTTTTTATGGAAATATTCAGATTTGTTTCATGCGGAACAAAGTTCTACGAGGTTTTTGTTAAAATTCCCAACTGTACGAATACTTCTTACACTCACTGTAGGTACAGAGACCTTAAAAACATAACCTAACAATTCCCGACGAGAAAATACCGTAAGGAATCAATGACGGCGTTAATGTAACAAGAATAAGAATCACCTCCGAAGATTTATCCTCAAGAAACTTTCTTTTATCGGCAATAAGTCTTATCCTGACGAGATTTTCATCGTTGTCTCCCCCGTCTTCATTTTTCTCTATCATATTAACCACTTAACAATGCCACTCACTTACACAATTACGAATTTGAGCAAAGAACCTATTAATTAATATTTCAACGATATGTCGTTACTTTTTCGCCGAAGTATTCATGAATAACACGCCAATAAATGAAATCGCAGTAAATCACAGTTCGAGTGTTCGGCCATTTCTTGTAGAGGGCTATATATATATTAAAGACGTATTAGTACGTCTGCCGCATACAATATGTAATAACATAACATTCAACATTTTTCATTTAAAACGCGTAACATTTAAACTTTGAACTACTGAAACTGTACAAAAAACAGCAAAATTATCATTTGCAGTTGTTAAAAGAACGGACTGCAAATATATATATATATAGTTTTTACTCTAATAATTGTTATTATTATAAATATATATTCACCTCATTTAATATTTTTGCCCTATTCTTTTTCTATTTCAATATATATATATTTCAATATATATTTCAATATATAAGGTATCTTACTTTGGACTCTCATTATTGTTTTATGAGGTTTTTTATATATCTTTCCCAGATTGCAAGTATCAATATATATTTCAATATATATTGAAATAAAAAGAATAAGGGCAAAAATATTAAATGAGGTTAAATATAAATTTATAATAATAACAATTATTAAAGTAACAACTATATATATATTTGCAGTCCGTTCTTTTAACAACTGCAAATGATAAATTTGCTGTTTTTTGTACAGTTTCGGTAGTTCAAAGTTTAAATGTTACGCGTTTTAAATGAAAAATGTTGAATGTTATGTTATTAACATATTGTATGCGGCAGACGTACTAATACGTCTTTAATATCGTCGGTAGAATACGGACGCGCATCTTTTTATGTCAACAAACTAAACGCTCGAAAATTAAAGTCATATGCACTGAGTTTAAACCTTATCGTATCTTATTCACAGGATACTAGTATTTACAGCGTTTTTTGGAAATCCGTTTCCAACATAGTTAAATCGTCAAAAATAGCTCGCATACAATCTGTTAACATTTTAGGTTTCATATTCAATTTCCCGCGTGTGCCAATAATTTCGTGACCGACTGTAGATTGTTTTCCAATTGAAATTTTCGCTAATTCTGCTCGAAACATAGCTTTTGCTGTACGTATTTTACGTAGTGTTTGCAATCTTGTTGAATGATATTTCCATATTTGACGCTTCATTAATTAGCATCTACTCGAAATAAATTGTTAAACGATGCTTAAATTAAGAATGAATGTACAATAGAATATGTACGGTTTCATTGAAATATCATTGTGATTTGGAAACAAGAGAAACGTAAAATGCCGCTGAACAAATTAATGACATTCAAAGTCATTAACCCCTTGACATACAAATAAAACGGAATTTCATGGGTCCAAAAAATACTATTTAATTTGGCTCAACCGAACGGTTATGTAAGCTTTGAAACCGAACGGAATATTTACAATGCTAAATATCATTTAATAAGATTGATACACAATATTAATGGACAATAATGAAGTAACATTATTAAATAATAAATAAGTAGTTCTGTAAAGTATGACATTTTTCCTGTCCGCCGGAGACAGTTCTTGCGTCCCGGAGACGTCAACGTCCCCAATGACACGCGAAACAAGTGACGTCTCCCAGACGTCAGTGTATGCCAAGGGGTT
This sequence comes from Nysson spinosus, assembly GCA_910591585.2. Taxonomy (NCBI): domain Eukaryota; kingdom Metazoa; phylum Arthropoda; class Insecta; order Hymenoptera; family Crabronidae; genus Nysson; species Nysson spinosus. The sequence goes on from OU342830.1 coordinate 2,004,615, forward strand.
AATAACGTCATTCAATGTGTTGTCTCAAGTACTGAAAATCTAGAATTGTGAATATTCGTAAACTCCTTCGAATCGTTTACAACATTAAATTGTTTTCTCTCAACATTAACTTGTAAATAAGTGAATAGTTATCTCATGTTTCTACAGAATCTTATTGAAAATAGGACGTAATCTTCATAAATAATGCTATAATTGAAAATCGTTGCATGTTTAGCTCAGAAAATGGGACAATACAGGATTTTCTAACACTATTTTAGAGACTACGCATATACTTTACTTCCTTTGAGAATACGATCGATAAGACACGTTTTACTGTACATTAAACATTCTAAGAACCACATCAATTCCAAGAAATCACAATGTTTTGATGCCGACGTACCTTAAGCGTGCTGCTGTTTTCGGTTTGTTTAGATAAAGGATCAGTCATGCGGAAATATCAGTGCCGTACGAACAGAATTCCTGGCCCGGCCGTTTCAAAGCGACACCAGTGGTGCAGGTACGAGGGCTTCCAACGGCGTTATATATTTTTATTATTCTATAGTTATTAATTAAATACGCCACTACCTTATCATGATCGTCGGAATAAAATCAAATTAATATTATTTTGGGAGTGGCATAAGTTACGTTTTCGTAATTTTATTCTAAAAAAGGATAAATACATAGTGACTCAAAAAGCCAAATGAATTAAATAAATAATAGCGAGTTTAGACGTTTGAAATGAATATTATTTGGTAATTAGCAATTAGCAATATATCACACAATTGTATGTACCACTTGGCACGTATCTCATTAAATTAACTAAAATTGCGGATAAGAAATAGATAGTTGAAGTTGTTTAATTAACGCTATATTAGTTCTTATTCGCACCTTATAACTTAATTTGGCCATATGGCGTAATAATTAATATTCACTCGAGTCGCTTAATAAAACGTGATTTAGTTTATGAAATTCATCGTTTATCAGAATTTGAACGTGTTAGGTAATAAAATTGAGATTATTTTCGAAATTGTACGCAGGTTATTGTTATTCTTGCACTTTCTATATGATATTTGCCATCAATTGTACCTATCTTATTCACATGTGTGTGTATATGTATATATATTAGGTGTTTCAAATGAATATTAATTATTGCGCCATATGTAAAATTAAGTTATAATGAGCGAATCAGAACTAATATAGCGTTAATTAAACAACTTCAACAATCTACTGGAATCGTAATTTCAATGAATTTCATGAGACACGTGCCAAGTGGTACATAAACTCGGATGATATATTGCCAATTGCTAATTACGGATTAATATTCATTTCAGACGCTGAAACAAACTATTATTTACTTAATCTATTCAGCATTTTGAGCCACTTTGTCTTTATTCTTCTTTCAAAGTAATAATTTAATAGTAATAATTTCATTTTATTCTCACGATGATGATAAAGTAGTGGCGTATTTATTTAGTGACTATAGAATAATGAAACATATATATATATATCTGTTAAATGTCGAGTAATATGTATGCCAACAGATGTAAGAGTTTTTGAACAAATAATTCCATGTTTTATGTTTGTATTTTCAGGACTAAAAATATGAAAAAACAGGTATTTTATGTGTTTGATGGGTAACGTCACCTGTTACACAAAAATCGTTATCGAGTCCTACGACTCGGTAACTCTGGAATTACGGATTGCATTGCGTGCCTCGTTTACTTATACCTCGTCGGTAACAGAACTTGACTCAGTAGATAATGTTGGCCTCTGTTATATCGACATTTAACTTATCTGGAATCCTTACAACTTACGGGAAAAAGTAATTTCCTGCAAATATGTGATTTGAAAAAAGAGGTGAATATGATCTCCCAAAAAGTTAATTTGGAGAGCAAAAAGGTGAATACGATCTGGAAATAAATTAATTTGGAGTGCAAAAAGGTGAATACGATTTGCAAATCAATTAATTTGGAGCGCAAAATCGGTATCGCCGCCGTGAAAGGGTTGAGCAATAGTACAATATTACGCATCGACAACTTTACAAAATGGCCGTCATACGCCTCGATAGTCTTCCGAAAGCTTCGTCGTTGCTTCACAACTTAACAGGAAACATATATGTACGTAATATATGTTTCGCATATGTAACTTCCGGTTTCCTGCGAGATTCTCCAACGTTCCCATTCTCAAGAAAAACACTTTAGATCGTAGTATTTAACTCCATTCAAAACTATACTCAACATCGCATTGTTGAAGAATTGTGATCACAACTCGCGATGTTAATACCGCTAATAATATTAAACAATGTTATTACATAGAAAATCTAATTTTTACTGCGTGCAGAAAGAAGATTTTTCTTGTATAACGCGGGGGCGAGGTTCCAAAGAAAGGTCGCGTTATAAAAATCGCGTTATGCGAGACTCGGATTATATAAACACGTTGTATTCGAGCCGCATTGTACAAGTATCGGGTTTTATAAGAATTCCCACAATTTGTGAAGCTTCTTTCCTGAATTTTTATAATGCTTTTACCTATTTAAGCGATTTTAAGTGTATTTTTAGTCATTGTTTTGGTTTTATGGGGTTTACGAAAGTTAAGAAGGTATCCCTGATTTTTCAACGTAAGTCTTTTTTGGGCGATTTTTTGTATGCGGTTTACGGTGGAACGTATCTACCGCATAAAAGGAGTCTCGAAAGAGTAATATTTGGATCAAATTCGTTGTAAATTTCGTGGAATTGTATTTCTTTTACTTCGGCTTTACGAATAGGTATCAAGTACGTTTGTCGAAATCCGTGTTATACGATACCTCGTGATACGCGTCCGTAACTTCTACATATAAAACTGTTTAACACGTTGAGCGCCGTGCCGAAATCCGTGTTATACGAAACCTCGCGATACGCGTCCGTAACGTCTATATAACGTCTACATATAAAACTGTTTAACACGTTGAGCGCCGTGCCGAAATCCGTGTTATACGAAACCTCGCGATACGCGTCCGTAACGTCTATATAACGTCTACATATAAAACTGTTTAACACGTTGAGCGCCGTGCCGAAATCCGTGTTATACGAAACCTCGCGATACGCGTCCGTAACGTCTATATAACCTCTAGAAACAAAACTGTTTACGCACTCTACGATACATTAATTAGTTTACATCGTCATCATAACCTTAAAAATATCGAGTTAAGTTTAATGCATATTGGCGATACATCTGATTCGAGTTTTCGTAATATTGGCATGAGTGGTCACCGCTGACCCCCGCGGCATTCAACGTGTTAACAATGTTCAGAACGATGTATAATTTGCGAAATCAAAATGTTTAATGCAGCGTGACGTCATTAAATCTGGTGGCCTAATACTGTTCCCTAATAAATGTCTGTACAATGTGCTCGTTGAAATGAGTGCCAACGAAAACAGACCCATTAAGGCATTGTGTAATTCGTAAAAGTCCGTCGATCAACGAGGATACGCTTAAGTACGTATGTACAGTCCCGTGCAAAAATCTTGGGCCCCTTTGCATGCTTTACTTTACTCTTCCATACGTATTGTTTTTTGTTCACTTAAGGTATTGCAATAAAAATAAAATCCAACCTAAAGTTATTGTTGCGAAGTAAAAATTTGGTTACATGTATGTGATAATACTTAAATATAAAATAACTTAAAATGACATAAAATTAACATAAAATACCCATTTAACACCAATGATATTTATAAATGAAATATTTGTAAATCTGAAATTAACATTTGTATATATTTTTGGTGTTAAATAAACATTTTATGTTAATTTTATGCGATTTTACAGTGGACTTTACTTTCATTTCAATAGCTTGTGCAAACAAAGTAGAAAAATTCGATTTGCAAAAACGTGAATATGATCTGCAAAATGATTAACTTGGAGTGCAGAAAGGTAAATATGGTCTGCGACCCTGTACATTCATGGACACATGAGAGCGTATATATACGCCTTTCGTGTATATTCATAAACATATGAGAGCGTATATATACGCCTTTCGTGTATATTCATAAACATATGAGAGCGTATATATATACGCCTTTCGTGTATATTCGTGGACATATGAGAGCGTATATATACGCCTTTCATATATATTCATGGACATATGAGAGCGTATATATACGCCTTTCATAAATATACGTGGACATATGAGAGCGTATATATACGTCTTTCACATATATTCGTGGACATATGTAAGCGTATATATACGCTTTTCGCAGTCAGAGTATTACACCATGAACTGGAAGTGCAGTAGATATGCATGTACAGTAGGGTGGCCCTTATTTTTCGACATCGGAATTTTTCTGATGGCGTCCGCCCAATGGTTCCATTTGATGAAAAAATGATTATGTCCAAGTTTCATCGCAATCGGATAACGGGAAAGGGTGCCACCAGGGGTTTTATTATTGCTCAAAAACGCGCGACCGCGCGGCCGCGCGCTACGCATGTACGTCGGGATTTTAACTAACAACTATTTCACTTAAGAAAAGGTTTCTTTATTTATAATTTTCTTGCAAAATTATTAAACTCATATGTAGGTCAAGTTATATAATAAATTCACAATACATTTATTGTACTCTGAAATTAATTTTACTGCTCTCTCTGCGGTGTCATATACAACTTTTAATTTCGAAATTATATCAAGGGCTTGTCTGTAATTATCGTCTTGGTACCACGTCACAGGATCGTTTTGCAAAAATGTAGTATTTATATGGAATCTTTTAAAAAACAATTTGGTTTATTTACTAACAAAATACTCAATGCCTTTTCCAACTAAAACTGAAATATCTTCTAATTTTGCGTTAAATCATTTTGGACTGTGATCAATGTTACTATCCTCTTCCGGAGACTCTAAAGCTTTAACCATTTTGCTTTTTATATTTGGAGAAATATTAGTTATCAAAAAATGCCATTGCAATCGGCTCTGGACTTAAATACCATAAATGGTTTGTAAATTTTCTTATTGCGACCTGCGATATGGTATCATCGACATCATTATATAATACCATATTTAAAAAAAAATCTAAATCCGTTTTTGCTGCTTCAGCTGCAAAAGGTGCGCGGAACCACACTTTTACATAGACCCTAACAATGAAAATGCAAATGTCGCAAATACCGTTATATTCCTCGGCACTTAAATTAAATTCTTCGCGAAATAAAAATTTCTTTAAAGAATAAATTGCCTTTGCCATCCATAGCGCGTGATGCATGCCACCCGGTTTTCGAAAAGATAATTCCCGATTCGGTACATCTCCAAGAAATAGAAGCGACAATTCTAACAATTCCTTATGATCTTCACGCGGTTGATTATTTTCTAAATTACTTTGTAAAAATACCTTAAGATTATCTAATTCCTTTAACAAAAGGCCTTATAGAGTGAAAAGGATTTTCGCAGGTATTGATAGCCCTTAGAGTTTGGTTCTAAGAATGAATTTTCCTTAGTCTCGAGGAATAACATCAAATTGTTTTATGATGGTAACGGAATTAAGAAGCAAACTGTAATTACATGACAGGACCATTCAATAAGGTTGAGAAATCTTATAAGCCAAATACAAAAACTGTTTGAAAGATCTTCTATTTAATCTATCATTTGTTTCAATAGCAATGTACGGAACAGTTATTAGAGCCGTCCTATTTACTTTGAACGAATGGTAATAGTATTATCACAGTCATATAAGTATATAACTGAAAGTACAATGCACATAAATTGTAGTTATTGAGTCGCCAATAATACACAGTGTGGCGGGACAAGCCCAGAGTCGATGTTCCTTGGCGCCTATGTGTCGGTCATTAGTGCGACAAGGATGGTTGCGAGATACTACCGGTCTAACCTCTTGCATAGGCGTAGCCCGGCTGGCGGCCGCGCGCTTTAAAGAGCAGCGCGTTGCCAGAAGATGAATAATAATAAAACCCCTGGTGGCACCCTTTCCCGTTATCCGATTGCGATGAAACTTGGACATAATCATTTTTTCATCAAAAGGAACCATTCCCAGGACGTCATCAAAAAAATTCGAAAAAAAAAAATTTCATCAAATATAACTAAGGGCCACCCTAATGTACAGTGTGTGTAAAAAGTATTTGCACAGCAGGGAATTTTACCAAAAAACATCGTAGAACTTTGTTTCCGCATTAAACAAATTCTGAATTTTTCCATAAAAAATATGGACAAGTAATATTTCTTTTCATCAAATTCATTGCGAAGATCTCTAAGAATATGTGCATACCACTTGTTTGTTAAAACGTTTAAATTAACAAAACTCGACGAGGTTTTTGGTAAAATTTCCTACTTTCTACGCGTACTGTACATATATACGTCGATTACACTTTGCATGCCAGGATAATATCGTAATCGAGAACAAAAAAACATTAGAAACATACTTGAAATTGAATTCATAAGCATAACCTCCACCGTAGCAAAAGGATTAACCCTTATCACTCCAATTTGACTCACTTTCACTTTGAAAGTGTTCAACATAAAACTCATCACCGCTACCGTCGACTTCCATATTCATTTTTGCACTGCTTTTTATACCAAATATTATATTTCAGGAACCTGAAACAGATGAAATAAAATTGAACTAATTACTTGAAGATTACTGTAATACTTCCGGTTGGGGTAGAAAGGTTAATCCCGGTTGCAGTAGTACTTCCGGTTGCAGTGATAAAGGTTAATAACTAATGATGATATTTGCGTGGCATGTTTTCTTGTTTTTCTTGGAAGACATTCTTTCGCCATCTACAATTAACACTAGAACTACCGACGATATATTCAGCTATACTTATATATTTATGTTTTACGGCGTAAAAAATAAGTATAGATGGAAGAAAGAAATTAATCGACTCAATTGCGTCCATTATACCACGTTAGCCGCAAAAAATATGACAAGGAGAGTACTTGAACTGTCCGACTTCAATTTTCATGAAACTTGATAAAGCTGTAGTATAAAAATAAGGGCCATTACTTTGGAATTTTCTCGAAAAATTGGTTTAAAGTTAGAACCAGTTTATATATGATTATTAATATGAATATTAATGACATTACTAATATGATTAATAAAACTTAATCCTTTTCCAGATCATATTCGCCTTTTTGCAAATCAATCTTTTCTTTGGGTATATCTGTAGGTTGATGTACGTTGATATTATAAGATAGAAGAGTCGTATCAATTTCGTATATTGTATTCTATATTAATTATACATTTCGCTTAATACGCGATTCGTCGAAGTATCCCCCTTTCTTCATTATTGCTATTTTACATATTTTTGACATACCCCGACAAGTTTGTGTAATGTTTCTTGCCGCATAGTTCGCCGACCTTCTTGTAGTAAAGTCATTTCTTGCGGGGAAACTAAAAACCGACCGATGGCAATAAACGGACCCGATCGATTTGAATGGTGACAAAATCTTATTACATCCAGGTGCCAATACAATATGTGTCTGCATGGCAAGAAAATAGTTTAATATTAATGGTACAATTATAAAATGGACAAAGGTTTTATATTCCATTTACTTTTAATGTTCATTCTAACGTTTAAAGTAAACAAGGACGGTTAACCAGACCGCAGGGTTACTTTTTTTTTACGAAGAAAAACATTTCTAAAGTAATTAGATTTGGTCATAAAACGTTTCATAATAGAATTTAATTATTATTCAGAAGAATATCGCCACTTTTTGGTCCATTTGACGGATACTTAACATATCCAATATCGCTTGATTTTCATGTCGGATAGGAAATGATAAAGATAATTACATCAAAAGTAATATATTTCTGAAGCTTTCCCCACCATTCGATTTCCAAAATTTAGACCCAGTATTTTCGAGGAGAGAACTAAGTAGTATAAAAACAATGTAACGAGTGAAGCATTTACACCGGAAATGAAGGCCCCATTTCTACGGAACCACCCGAATGACTTAAAATTAACACATTCTTTGAAACAAGAATTACAATTCTTGGAAACCGTAAGTCATATTAAGTACCGAAAAAGTTCGTGCGGATTTCACAATCAAAATTCAACTACTCTGGACATTCTGAAGAGTAATTTTATTTGACGAATATATTTCTTTAACTCTTTTTCAACGTTCTACAAGCTTATACATTCCTTTCTGCCAAAATCCGGTGTTTTACTGGCAAAGAATGAATGAATTCCTGATTTGATTTTGGCATCGTTTTTAAAACTGCTATTTGCCATCCGACATCTTTGATTTTTCGGCGAATCGTAGGTGCAACATGAGACTGTGCGTTGTCATGTATTATAATTCATTCTTTGTGAGTAAAACACCAGATTTGTACAAAAAAGGAATACACAAGCTTGTGGAACATTGAAAAAGAGTTACAGAAATAAATTCGTCAAATAAAATGATTTTCCAGAATGTCCAAAGTATTTGAATTTCGATTGAAGAATCCGCACGAGCTTATTCCGGGGCTTAATAAATACAGCATGAAAAAAAGAGACGCATAGAAAGAGAGTCGACTGTACTTGTTATTTCGAGGGGGGTGAAAATGTACTAGATACGTGAATGTTGCTGGTAAAAGGTGTCGTTAATCAGGCCCAAGTGGTAAAGGTAAGATCGGGTCCCACCGAAGATGCGCCGCGGCGTCGATCGTTTAAAGAAGTGGGAGGAATGTAGGTTATCCGAACCAGTGCGGGAATGTGGGCCGGCTATATACCGGTTGCGCACGGTTCCACCTCAGTCTTCTTATTCCTTTCGAAGCTGATCCTCGTCAGATTTCTGATTCCCGTCAAACGTCCAATCAGTGAACTACCACTTAATACTGCGCAAGTATTTCATTCTGTTACTTCTTTTCGATTGCGATCATCGAGGACAGCATTCGCAGGAAGGATTCGCGAGGAATCGAAGAAGGGACAGGAATCGGTCGTGCAGGTAAGAGAAATCGAAAGCCAGGCCATCCTTGGGAATCTTTCGAGAGTATATTGACCTCCTGGCTTTCTCCTAGTAACTAGGGATAAGATCAACTAAATGACATATAGAACCGAAATACAATCGAGTCTCTTTCTATGCGGTGGATAAGTTCCGCGGAATTCCGCATTAAAAAAAAGACGCGCAGAAAGATAGTGTTTTCTTGGTGAAATTAATGCCTTGATAATTTGTTGGAATACCGGCAGCACGAAAGAGGGACTTAGACAGATTCAGTTGTTCTGTTTTGTTTATGCATAACAAGATTTGAAATTCGAACGAGATAAGCTTGATTTCTGTGTGGGAATTATCTTTTTCTCTCTTAATTCCCAACAGAGAAACATAAAAAGAACGAAGATAAATCGATAAGCGCGTTACGCTGTTAAAACTTCCTTGATTTCGTGGATTACTTATTTTCTCTTGCTTTTTTGCTTGATCGTATAACTTTAAAATCGCATTAAAAGAGCCAACCCGACTGTATTAGGTTATGTAACATGAAATATTAAAATATTTAGACCAGCAAGTAATGTGGCCATTTTTTAAACTGTTCAGGCATATTTGTGTAGTACGTAGTAAGGCCCAAAAGTTTGCGGTTCAAGGGTCTCAAAGAGTTAGTAGAATCTAAAAATAATGTTATTTTTCAAAATAATCATCCTTTACTCCAGTTAATTTTTAAAAATGGCTAATTAAGTTTTCTGTACCGCTGAAAAAATAATCGGAATTCTTGTTCATAAAATGGTCGAAAATTGGATTGTTCAAAGAGAAAGAAGAATTGGAATAAACATTATATTCATCAAAATATGTACCATTTGCTTTTATGCATTTTTGACAAAGTGTTTCCAGCAAAAAAATTCTTTTTCAAAAAAATCGCGGGTTTTTAGAGGATACGAAGTTATATGTGGAATTGCATTCTTGCGAAATTGAATTCAAATCGATATATTTTCCCGCTCTTTTGCGAGCTACCAGGAAAATGAATCTTTTATGAGATTGTGATAACGTTGAACATACTACGCTTTTGTTGGGCGTGTATTTATATCTAGTAATTGATAATAATTCAAAATTGTGAAAATTGTGTAAAATACAAAAATTTTCGGGCCGAACATGCAGTTTTAAAGCATTTTAAAACCAAAATCTCTTTCTATCTTTATTTTAAGAAAAAAATTCCGATTATTTGTTCTGTGGTACAGAAAAGATAATTGGCTGTTTTAAAATATGTATTGAAATACAAGGTGATTATATTGAAAAATACAATTATTGTTGTTAATGCTATTATCTCTTTAAGAAACTTGGGCTAGAAATATTTTTTGTTTTAAACGCGATGGCAACAATGCACGCATCCTCTCGTATCCTCTGAAACCCGCGATTTTTTTGAAAAAGGATTTTTTTTGTTGGAAACGCTTTAGCAAAAATGCATAAAAGCAAATGGTACATATTGTTATGAATATAATGTTTATTTGAATTAAAAACCAATTTTTCTTTGTCTTTGAATAATTCAGTTTTCGACCATTTTGTGAACAAAAGTTCAGATTATTTTTTCTGCGATACAGAAAAGTTAAATAGCCGTTTTAAAAAATTTACTGGAATAAAGGATGATTATTTTGAAAAATAAAACTATTTTTAGGTTCTACTAACTCTTTACGACCCTTGGGCCGGAAACTGTTGACCCTTACTATGTACATACGTCTGAAAATTTCAAAAAAATTAAACATTTTTAAAAACTGACGACGCACCTCGTGAAATCCAAAATATTTTTATTTCGCTGCATATATTTTTAGGCTGAACGCACATTTTTATTGAAATGTAATGGCGTCTGATGTAACTTAAGACCAAATATTGGTTGGCCAAAAAGTTTATGCGGTTTCTAACCGATAAATAGAAAGCGATTTCGATTCAATTTTGAATATTCTGTCCTGTCTTCATTATTCAATAATGTATTGTCCGTTTTGACTTCTAACATTTCAATATATTTCTCAAAGCTTCATAATCCCGCGTCCACGAATTCGAATTCCCCGCCAAAAATCAGTGCCACTCGCACGAACTTTTTGGCCAATCCAATAATTATGCATTTTTCTTTCAAATTTTTTGAAATGTAAAGTTTAAAATATCTGACGGAGTGGTAACTAAAATTAATCCTCCAAAATTGATATTTCGAGGAAATACGTTACTTTATATTCTATATTATCAAAAGTTTTGTATCATTTCCAAATTTTAAAATTTGAGGATGTTTCCGATCGATAGTTTTACATTTACACCCAATTTTCATTGAACCAATTGTTTTACACGAATTGTTTACAAGAGTTGAAAAAAGATAAAATTCTTTCTATTTTGCAAATAATAAAATGGAAATTCTAAACTTTCCATGAATACGGTATATTTTTTATACAAATTCTTGTTACACGTAGGCTACTATGAACAAACAGTCGTTCATATAATGTATAAATCCGCAGTTTTAACACTAAAACTACCAAAGGAGTCAAAATCACTTGTCCGCCATTTTTAGTCAAATAATTCGAACATCTGGCGCGTTGTTTGAAACTTGACATACTTCTATTTTATATACATAACGCGAATAATTGAATCCATTAATTAACTTAAATCATCCTGTCATAATTTATATATAAATAAATGTATGAGCATAACCGAGTATATATTTGGTAGTTCAGTGTTAAACGGACAAATAGAACGAGGTTAACAGGTTCCTGTAAAGTAACTGTCTTTTAAACCCTAAAATGGAAAAATTCATTTAAAATCGAGTACAATGAGTTTTTTCTGCAAATCTTGAACAATTATTTATTTAGCACTTTATAGATTGAAAATTCATGCGGACTCTAAAAATAATTGGGTTATTCGGAAAGTTCATGCCGATTTTTAAGAAAAACTCGAAAGCATCGTTTTTATATGTCGATATATATTTATTCCGTCGACTCAGAAATTCGTAGGTTTTTCGCCGAGAAATTACTCAAACGCGGCATGAACTTTTCCGACAATTCAATAATAATAAACTAAACTAAATATAAACCGGGATATTTCATAATTCAGGATATTTGTGCAATAAAATATAAAAGTATAATAATATAAATAAGATGTTTCGGGAAATCCGGGAATCCCCGCCTTTTTTATATACCGTGTTGTACGAGAACCGCGTTATATAAAAAAGTCGTCGCAATGTCTTCAGCGCGTAGGAACTCGCGTTATCAGGGAATCCCCGCATTTTATTATATAACGTGTTGTACGAGAATCACGTTATATTATCGATTTTAAATTAAAACTGCTGAATGTTATTTTATTAACATTTCAGGTTTCAAATTCCTGATAACCTCCCGAAATTGTAATTCTACTGCTCTTTCTATCATTTTTAAACAAATTTGAACAACCTATTATTAAGTAAGCAACATTATTCTTACTCTTTTATCCAATTGGTGCAAGAAAAGTCCGAATAGATTTCAATGAAGTGATTATGATGGTCGGATCATGTTTCTGAAGATTCCTGTTCTTGATTGGTCGCCTAAACATCCCCCGCATAAGTTAGCATTGTTGTCCATAGAGTACATGGTTCTCAAGAATGTCGCGGTAGACATCTTTTTTTCATTCTTCCGTCGATCGTAATCAAGCTTATCTTATCTTATCATCCGCAAAATAACTCCATGTCATTATATCCCCCCCCCACATGTTTAACTTTATTTGATCGTATTTTCCGTAGAAATGAATATTGACATATACTTTTCCGAATAAGGTATTGTTTGATCCACTTTATGTATAATTAAAACGGCGGGAACTTTCTTGGTTACCTGATAAATATCTCTAGCTTTGAAACCATTTCTAGTAATTTTATCTCATTCGCGCAGTATTCATTTCGTACTCGCCGTAAACAAGATTCGTTGAGTAATTATCTGCAAATGAAGACGTTGCATTGTGGAAATAATTCAATAAATATTTAAAACCTGATTAGAGGATGTAGTATTTAAGGAAAATTTGGAAAATATAACGTATTAATATTTAGTAATTAATTATTATTAATCAGTTTTGCAAAACATATAAAATTCCGTCAGCATACAAACAGATATTAGTATGTATCTTAATAAACCTTATTTTGCTTTGTTTTAATTGGATAGTGTGTACCTAATTATTTATTTCTGTATGATACTTTTTGTAAAACTAGAATAATAGATCGAGAATAACTCAAAATGTATAAAATCAATCGCCATACACAAAGCGCGAATGAGAGTCGCGAACTTGTAGCAATATACTGCGGCGCATGCGCGTCTCTGACACGTAACTGCGCATTTTGTCTGCGCATTTCAGTCATACAGGACGTCTCTCACACGTTAATATGCGCGAATGGATTAAGAATATAAAAAGAATGAATGTGCGGTGAAACTGTGTATCATTAAAGAGTTACAATACAGTGCAGGTAACACTGCTATAGCCCGGTAGATAGGTTTGTCTTACAGCGAAACCGTGTTGTAGGATACCGTGCTGCAGGAGGGTTTTATTCAAATTACTGCATTCATATAAGAGAATAAGATTGCTTTAACACTTTGCCGCCCGGTAGCACCACTTTGGTGTCTTACAACTAGGCCGTCAAGCGCCGGTGGCACCACCGTTGTGCCGCTCCCAAAAGACGCACATTCCGGTGGCGGATTACTTATTGTCGTTTTTTCATAATTTCCTTGTTAACTGTATTTCGTGCTTAGAATTATTTTTAGGTCGCGTACGCTCAGTCAAAACACTGTAAATGTCAAAAGTTTTGACTCAAACCCAAATTTTTTAAGAGAAAGAAAACTTTATTTACGTACATTCTTTTAACATTATTATTAACTATTTGCAGAAGAAAATTACTCGAAAATTCTATTCTACAGTATTACCACTGTTATGTTGAACATTTATCGATTGCAAAATAAATTTCTTCATTTTCGCACTTTCGGTGTTATTTACAAGAGGTATCCAATTATTGCCTAAAAACGTATAAAATTGATTTAAGTAAGTTTGAATTCATTCAAAATTCAAGCCCCGCTTATTGTCACAATTATAATTAACAATTATAATTAATTAACCCATTCGAGACGACGATTTTTTTCGAACACGGTCCCCAGGAGCGAAAATTTTTTTTTCTTTATATTGTTCATTTTTAATAAAAAAACATGTTTACTACGGAAATCACCAAATTCGTAAGTGAATTCACATAAATAAGATCATCGCACACCGGGTGCATTTTTAGATTTAGATTTTTAGATTTTTTGGTACACAGTGAAACCAATGCCAAATTTTGTTTTCCTGTACTTTACAGATTTCATTAGTTCCAGAAAAATCTTATTTCGACGACTAGTTTACTCGGAATAACTGATAATTGCACATTACTGTTATTACACACACGGTGTGCAGGCCGTCTTATAGCCTCGGAAATCAATTGCACACACGGTGTGCAATCGGTCTCGAATGGGTTAAGCGGTACCACAAGATATTTTAGTACAAGTCCCAATTTCTAACAGAAATATTCTTCGAGTACAAACGCGTAAGCTAATTCCATATTCGTTACTATCTTAGTATTCGATATTCTATGCTTCTACGTAAACATTTGCAATGGTAAAAGCGTTGGCAAGAATATCCCGAGTGTCGACCGGAAAGTTAATTCAGGGAGGCATGCAGGATACTCTTGAATAGGTTACCTAGTGATCCCTTTAGTTTGACATCCACTGTGACGTAAAGTGACGGCAGAAAGCAGGAGGTGTTAAAAATGGCTGCGGAAAGTCGGCCTCGAAGCAGAAGGAATTTCGGTGGGCATCGATAGAAGGTTGTACGTGGTGTATTTGGTTTTTTTGTTCTTTTCTGTACTCGTCCCGAATACTGGAGTGGCCTCGGAACGCCGGAGGAGCCGTTAAGAAAGCCTGGCAAGAAGTGCGACATAAAGCCGGCCAGATAACGGTTCCACGGCGGAGCACGCACGCTAATACCAAACCGAACCGCGATCTCTCTTACGAGCATTCATTCTTGAACTGTTCCTAATTAGTACGTAGTAAGATCCAAAAGTTTCAAGGCCCACCGTTATTAAAAAGATAATGGGATCAAACAATCATTTTTATTTCTCAACTTAACCTCTTAGCTACCGTAGGAGCCACTGAACTGGCTTTCCCGTATATTATATTATTATGTTCTTCTTTCGAACTCTTTACACGAAAATGTATAAAGAAATTATTACTTATTCAACTCTAATTCTATTCTAATGTAACTTCATAGTGGGAAGACACAAATCGCAGTGCTATTTATAGCACTTTTTGCGCGCTGTCCGCGTCGAACGTTGCGTAGAAAGATACAGCGTTAATCAACCTTTACTTTGTTTATATTTGCAGCTTTTGGAACGGTTTATTTACTTTTCTGTTCCACTGAGAAAATTGACGGGATTTTCGTTGTTTATCCTTTATAGCCGAATTTTGTTTGTGTATAAAAGGAAGTCGTATAACGTAAATCGTGTAAATAGTTGAATGCGATTGTAACGAAGGTACTTTATGTGAAAATGGTAACGAAATTGTTACTTAAACGCACCGGAAATGGTGGCAATTGTTTCGCGTAGTTTTTTATTATCACAACGAAACAATAAAATGAAATGAAAGATACGGATAAACGAGTATGGGACTTCAAACTAGGGATTTTCGATTCTCTTTAAAGAATCGATTTCCGAATCGAATCTCTTAAAAAATCGGAATCAAAGAATCGATCTTGCAAGAATCGGTCCAAAAATGTAAACAAATTTACGCATAATACAAAATATATAATTCAGATAATACGAATTAATAACAAATTATATAAGCTATACAATTTTGGAACATTCTATATTGTTTATTATACAAGCTATACAAAATCTGATAAAATCAGTCCAACTTTAATAGTTAATGAGTCGAGAAACAATAATTTATTGGATCTTCTTCCCGATTCATCAATTGATTCTGAAAAAGAAAAAACCTGCAAAAAGTCTTAGAAAATGGAACCATACGAATCTGAAAATTTGTATTTTTCCCGCGGACTCGTCATTCTGACGGCTTCCGGAGTTTTTGTTTAAACCTTAAAGTTTAAACCCTAAAGTTTTCATATTAACCCTTTCGCAGACCATATTTACCTTTTTGCAGTCCAAGTTAATCATTTTGCAGATCATATCCACGTTTTTGCAAATCGAATTTTTCTACAAATTTGTTTGCACAAGCTATTGAAATTAAAGTAAAGTCCACTGTAAAATCACATAAAATTAACATAAAATGTTTTTTTAGTACCAAAAATATATACAAATGTTAATTTTTAATTTATAAATATCATTGGTATTAAATGGGTATTTTAGGTTAATTTTATGTCATTTTAAGTTATTTTATATTTGAAAAAGGGTTAATTTGGAGTGCAAAAACGTGATTATGAGCTAAAGAAGGGTTAATTTGGAGTGGAAAAAGTGATCATGAGCTGGCAAAGGGTTAATTTGGAGTGCAAAAAGGTGATTATGAGCTGAAGAAGGGTTAATTTGGAGTGGAAAAAGTGATCATGAGCTGAAAAAGTGTTAATTTGGAGTGCAAAAAGGTGATTATGAGCTGAAAAAGGTTAATTTAGAGTGCAAAAAGTGAATATGAGCTGAAAAAGGGTTAATTTCGAGTGCAAAGCCTATATTAAGAACAAACTTGTGCGATGCAATTTATAATTACAAATTTCTTTATTACATCGAACCCATATCGCGCAATCATTTTACGTACGAAACAAAATGTCGACCAATTTTCATTCTCACGTTATTGCTTTTATATCAAAGAACACATGGAAGAGTAAAGAAAAGCCTGCAAGGTGGCCTAAGATTTGTGTACAGTACGTGCAATATTGTATTGTATAATACTGCGCATGCGCTCGAATGTTTATTGGCAAACTTAACGCATTTAATATTAACGATGAAAGTATAAAATGGACAAAGGTTTTACATTCCATTTACTTTTAATGTTCATTCTAACGTTTAAAGTAAACGTTGAAATCGTGCAATGCGAATCCGTGTAGATCGAGGGCTAAGTGTGTGTGTATGTGTGTATATATATGTATTGCATTAATCGCAATTATCTTAGCAGAGTCTGCGCAATAAAAAGTCTGCGATACTCATCTGATAATTTCATAATAAAATTGAGGATGAAATTCCTGGGATAGTAAAGATGGCGGCCGTGAGAGGGAAAAGTGGCGAGGAGGATGGATTAATGAAGTAATCGGTGGTTCGATAGGTCGTTCGTGTGTCGCGGACGATTTAGAAAGTCACTTCGAGGAAAGTTAACGGCGCGGCAAACAAAAAAATGGCAGCGAGAGATGCCAACTAAAAACGCATTGCAAAATAGTTGAGTGTGCTGCGTTTCACCGCCGCCACCATCTTCCTTTGCTTTACCTCCCGCTGCTTACTGCTTCGATCCTTATCTATAATACATGCTGCGTTACGTGTGAACTGTTGCACGCTAATTTTAGTTCCGCCGTTACGAACTTATTTGCCGACTTCAGATAACAGATCTGGTTTCGTGTTAAACTAATCTTCGATGCTAATTCTTACGTTGATTCTAATGTTCTGACGTTGCTACGTTTTTCCTGGAATTACCTTCGCTAATTTTATAGTGTATTTACATAAATTAACGTAATGCGAGATTTTCCACTCGAAATTATTATCATATTCACTTGTTTGCGAATCAAATTCGTTTGAAACTCAAGATTTTCTTCCAATTTCTTTTCTTAAGCTATTGTAATAAAAACAAAATCCAGTTCAAAGTGAAAGGATGAATTTGAATTTGAATTTGCAATAAGATTAATTTCGAAAAGGGTTAATTTCGAGTGTAAAATCTGTAAAAGTCGTAATTGAACTTGAATTGAAGTACCAGAAAAAGGAATCGCTACCTTTATTTTGTGTTTACATTTAGCACAAATTAACGTAATAGAAGTAATGCAAGAAAACTCGCAATTAAAGCGGAATTGAAGTAAACTGAAATCGAAGTGGCGGGAATTAAAAAACGCCAAAGATGGAAACATTGAATTCCAATGATTTTCCATATTCGGAACCATGATGTCGATACAATTTATTTTTGAATGTTATTTGCATCCCGATGAAATATAGATTTCCATAAATGAAATTCTAATCAAATATGAAAATAATGCAGTTCCCGATAAAGTCTTTAAAAAAGAAATAAGAATTCGAATCGAATGCCATATTTCAACAAATTCAGACCGCGCTAATAGATTTGTAATTATTAACCCGTTAATCGGGGAATTCTTCCGGAATCCAAAATGGCGCGTACATTTACGATTCATAAGAAAGTATTAAGGGTAGCCATAATTAATATCGTTTTTTATACTTATACAAAATTGTATTTTTTCTGCTTGCCCTTTGTTTCGAATAACGCGGCATTTTTTCGGAACCTAACCACCGTGTTGTACGGGGGATAAATGAGTATGTGACTTCAAAGTTAGATGGTGTTACAGAAGGTGAACAATTTCAGAGCACCGTGGAGATCAATGTCAAGTTTACACTTTGCGGTTGACTGCGGAAACTATTCTGTAATTCATTTTGCGGCGAGTACTCAAGGATGAATTCCATTAAGTCATTAAATTACATTTCAATTACGGTGCACCGAGCATAGCAGAACTTGGAGTATTTATTCCGACACATATTCGTATGAATAACTCGTGTGTACCACCGGTGGTACACACCGACGTTATAGTGTTAATAAACAGAGTACAGTAACTTTCCAGAATTCATTATGGCATTAAATTACATTTCAATTATGGTGCACCGAGCATAGCAGAACTTGGGTTATTTATTCCGACACGTATTCGTATGAATAACTCGTATGTACCACCGGCGGTACACACCGGCATTATAGTGTCAATAAACAGAGTATAGTAACTTTCCAGAATTCATTATGTCATTAAATTACATTTCAATTACGGTTGAATAACTTGTATGTACCATCGGTGGTACACGCCTGCGTTGTAGTGTTAATAAACAGAGTATAGTAACTATCCAGAATTCATTATGTCATTAAATTAGATTTCAATTACGGTTGAATAACTCGTATGTACCATCGGTGGTACATATCTGCGTTATAGTGTTAATAAACAGAGTATAGTAACTATCCAGAATTCATTATGTCATTAAATTAGATTTCAATTACGGTTGAATAACTCGTATGTACCACCGGTGGTACATATCTGCGTTATAGTGTTAATAAACAGAGTATAGTAACTTTCCAGAATTCCATTATGTCATTAAATTAGATTTCAATTACGGTTGAATAACTTGTATGTACCATCGGTGGTACACGCCGGCGTTATAGTGTTAGTAAACAGAGTATAGTAACTTTCCAGAATTCATTATGTCATTAAATTACATTTCAATTACGGCGCACCGAGCAGAGCAGAACTTGGGTTATTTATTCCGACACATATTCCTATGAATAACTCGTATGTACCACCGGTGGCACACGCCGACGTTATAGTATTAATAAACAGAGTATAGTAACTTCTAATTCTCGTTTAGTCATAAAAGCAACTGATAAAACAGAATTAAGCGTGAAATTGAAACGAACAGTAATTAATGAAAAGGAAACTGTTCGAATCGATATACTAACCTCAAACTTTCATTTGCAAAGGAATATACTTTTTCACGATGTACAGTACTCCGCAAAAGTTTTAGGCCGTCCAACTTGGAACAGAATGTTTGAACTTTACCCAGTTAGCTGTTGCGACCTCTTTGAAAAGTGTGTACTTCAAATGTGTCGCAAAAAGTAAGCGATGACGAGTATACTCGTCAGAGAGTATGCGCGGCTGCTATAATATAGAACTGCAAGTTTGAACAGCACATTGTAAAATTGTAACTACTTTTGACGCGCGACAAGTGTACTCGTCATAACACAAAATATTGCCACTTCTTCGTGACGAGTATACTCGTCAGAAACAGCTAACTGGTTGAGGACAATTTTGAGCGATGCAACTTATTATTCTGCATTTGTTCGTTACGTTGAACATATACTGCACAATTGTTTTACGAACGAAACAAGATGTAATTCCTTGTTACGTATTGTTTTTATGTTAACGAACAATATGTAAAGAAGAGTAGAGGAAAATAAGATTTGTACGCAGTACTGTACGTTAATGTATGTATATAGAACGATTACATAATTCGACTTTTTAATCTGATTGCAGAACTGAAAATATGAGGAAGATTTTGTCGCTCCTTTTTGTGGCGGTTGTCGTAAACGCACAGCGACGACTAGCTTTACCTGACCCCCGCAGTTGCGCAAATCGTAAGTACACAATATATTACTTGAAAACAAGAAATATGAGAACTTTCATAAAGCATTATTTGAAGTTAATAATAATTTAGAAATTTTAATTTCAATTATTCTTAATCTTCTGTTTCCTAATTTGGTTCGTGTTTAAAAGGACATTGTATAACGTAAATCGCGTAAATAGTTAATCGTGTTTATAACGAAGGTACTTTACGTGAAAATGGTAACGAAATTATTGACGGAAATGGTGGCAATCGATGCGCATACTTTTATAATTATTTTATATTATAATTATATAATAATAATATAATTATTTTATATTATTACAACGAAACGATAAAATGAAATGAAAGATATGGATAAACGAGTATGCCACTTCAAAGCAGGAATGTTCGATTCTCGAATCGATCCTGAATCGAATCTCCTAAAAAATCGAAATCAAAGAATCGATCTTGCCCGAATAGGTCCAAAATGTAAACAAATTTAAACATAATAAAAAAATGTATAATTAAGATAATACAAATTAATAACAAATTATAAAAGCAACCAAATTTTTGAACATTTTATATTTTTTATTATCGACTATACAAAATCTGACAAAATTAGTCCAACTTTAATTGCCAGTCCTTCATCGATAATCAGTTGAGAAATAATAATTTATTGGATCTTCTTTCCGATTTATCAAAGATTGATTCAAAAGAAGAAAGGTATATCGGGTTTCGATTCTCAGAAGAATCGATAAGCGGAAAATCGATTCTTTTGATCAATATGTCGGTATTTACAGCATTTTTTATCGACATAACTTTATATAGCTGAATTCCGTGAATTTATCCCGTTACGCGCGTAATATTCGGCTAAAAATGGCCAGACGCGAATGTGGTAATGGGACTACCGTACGTAGGTACCAATAGGACGACGTAAAAACACCGACGAGGTATAAGTAGAACAAGCACGCAATGCAATCTGTAATTCCAGAGTTACCGAGTCCTAGGACTCGGTACTCGGTAACGATTTTTGTGTAACAGGTGACGTTACCCATCAAACACATAAAATACCTGTTTTTTCATATTTTTAGTCCCGAAAATACAAATATAAAACATGGAATTATTTGTTCAAAAACTCTTACATCTGTTGGCATACATATTACTCGACATTTAACAGATATATATATATATGTTTCATTATTCTATAGTCACTAAATAAATACGCCACTACTTTATCATCATCGTGAGAATAAAATGAAATTATTACTATTAAATTATTACTTTGAAAAAAAGAATAAAGACAAAGTGGCTCAAAATGCTGAATAAATTCAGTAAATAATAGTTTGTTTCAGCGTTTGAAATGAATATTAATCCGTAATTAGCAATTGGCAATATATCATCCGAGTTTATGTACCACTTGGCACGTGTCTCATGAAATTCATTGAAATTACGATTCCAGTAGTTTGTTGAAGTTGTTTAATTAACGTTATATTAGTTCTTATTCGCTCATTATAACTTAATTTTCCATGTGGCGTAATAATTAATATTCGTTTGAGTCGCTTAATAAAACGTGAATTAATCTTGTGAATTATTTTTGTATTTGCTATAAATTTTCTTTTGAATATCCAGTAATATATTGCTCACAGATGCAAGAGATTTTGAAAAACAACACTGTCCAACTCAAAAACAGGTTGTAACAACAAATATGTGATCCTTATAGATATCGACGCGCTGAAAACGAATCCGCGAACCGTTTCTCTCCATCACCCTTAGTTTTCGAAAAAATCAATTTGGAAGAAAAGGGTTATTTCTGTTCCTTGAAAAGGATTTGTGAAGAACATATAAAAGTTAAACAGGTTTCATAAAATGCAAAGATTTTTGTGGACTTTTGCGAATAAAATGATATAAATTACTTCCGCAGTACGAATTTGCAAATATGTTTAAACATTATTTAAATATTGCGAGACACGTTTCGTAGGCGCCATTTATCGAGACGCTTTTTAAATTTGCATAAAAATTATGTCGTAAATATAAAAGACAGGCTTTATTTATTGCCAAAAATGCTTTGGACCTTTAAGAATGAAGTGATATAAATTAGATTTGCAATATTAATTTGCAAAAATGTTTAAACATTAGTTAAAGTTGACAAGGCACGCTCCGCGATTACATTTTTCAGCTTTAACTAATATTTAAACATATTTGCAAATGAATATTGCAAATATAACACATACAATTTTATTCGCAAAAATCCACAGAACTTTTTGCAACAAATAAATGCTGTCTACCTTTTATGTTTGCGCCACAATTTTTATGCAAACTTGAAAAGAGTCTCGAAGAATGACCACGCAGCGTGTATCTCGGCAAATTTAACTAATATTTAAACATATTTGCAAATGAATATTGCAAATCTAATACATATCATTTTCTTCGCAAAAGTTCACAGTATTTTTTGCAACCAATGAAAACTGTTTCACTTTTATACTGACGTCACAAATCTTTTTCAAATAACAAATAATGTTCTAGAAATGCAATCGCGGAGCGTGCCTTGTCAACTTTAATTAAAGTTGAAACACATAGCCAATAAAATGGCGTACCATTCAAGAAGACGACATACGCGAAAGCCACGATAGTGGCATACAGTAGCTAAGAGATTAACCCCTTGACATACAAATAAATACAAAAAATACTATTTAATTCGGCTTAACTGAACAGTTACGTAAGCTTAGAAACAGAACGGAATATTTACAATGCTAAATATCATTTAATAAGATTGATACACAATATTAATGGACAATAATGAAGTAACATTATTCAATAATAAATAAGTAGTTCTGTAAAGTATGACATTTTTCCTGTCCCCCGGAGACAGTTCGTGCGTCACCGAGACGTCAACGTCTACAATGGCACGCGAAACAAATGATGTCTCGCAGACGTCATTGTCTGCCAAGGGGTTAAAATAAATGTCAGTTGACTTGGTATCCTGCAATAACGATGTTCATGACGTTTCTGTCTTCAGGTGTGAGACACGCGAGTTACAGAGATGCGAGAGGTGTAGCTCACTCATATTTCTTCAGTTGGGAACATCAACCGACAAGAAGCTTGGAAGTCGACTGGTTGGATTCCCGTAACATTTGCCGCAGACACTGCATGGATGCCGTTTCCCTGGAAACGCCGCAGGAAAATGAGTTCATCAAGCAAAGAATCGCGAGAGGTACGCTTTCGAGAGTTATTCGTCATTTGTATCCGATACTAATTATACCCTGGAACTATGTAGGTCTACTTTCTCGGGAGGTCACTCGAGATCATCCACTCCTTTCGCTGCTCTGTAGATAATGCAGTTTTCTAACCAAAAACTTATCACTGTTCGTATACTTTGTCATTAGTCATCACAATTATCGAAATCATGGCTTATTCGATATTATACGTGTACAGTAGACTCCCGTATAACACGGTTCATACATTCCGCGCTATAGGAAACCTTGCTGTACGGGAATTATTCTTGTATAATCCGATTACGAATATTCAAAGTACATATTTGAATATCAATATTACAGTAAATAATTAAACGTCTAGAAACTGTCGAAATGACATTCTATTATTACAATAGAACTTATACTATTAGCACAAATATTAATATTGCAATTAATTGAACCAAATCGCGAGCCTTTGTGATTGAAAGCGACGCATGCGCGTTGAATGTTGAAAGTAACCTACATGTTTGAATGTAATGTAATATTTGCAAGCTAAGAATAAGATTGAGAATGTTATGTCTGATCAACAGGAAACGTGAGGTACATTTGGACTTCCGGGCGCAAGTGCAATTTCAATGGCTGCGATAGGCCCGATCTTCAGCCGCAGAACGTTAATGGTTGGTTCTGGTCTGGTTCCGGGGCGAAGATTGGTCCCACCACGCAGAGGAACTCTGGTGATTGGAGCAACACTGGCGGATACGGCCAACCACAGCCCGACAATCGTGAAGCTGCGCAGGTATCTTTCACTTTCACTCTCTAACCGTGTCTTTAGAGAATCGGTGCTCATCCGATGTATGTTTTTTACGATTCACCCTTGTTGCAACAGTGTAATACACCGTAATGCGCGGTATTAAATTGTTGCAACAGTAGCTAATGCTTGTTGTGAGAGCCGATGTTGGAACCGTGTTGTTGGGGGGGTCACTGACCTTCTTATAGAGAAAGTATGCTGACTCTTGAGAGTCCTGCGTTTGGGGATAAGTGATAATCATCGTGCGCCGATTATTCCGCTTGCGGATGCAAATGTATTAAAGCATTTGATTTGCACGATTGATTCGCACGGAATTTGTTGCGAAAATTGCTAATTTTCTTGAAATATTATTGAACGTAGGGTAATGACGAATCCTGCCTCTCCATTTTGAATAACTTCTACAACGATGGAATCAAGTGGCACGATGTGGCTTGCCATCATGTGAAACCATTCGTCTGCGAAGACAGCGACGAACTTCTGAACTTCGTCGCATCTAGGAACCCCGGAATACGCTTATAAACTGGAACACTGGAGATCGGTCTTTCTAACTTTTGTACTCTTTTTTTATGGAAAATAAAAAAGCATTCTATGACTACGTCACGCTTTCTTTCGACCTTCGTTCCCTTCGAGATTCATGCGAACGGCGATTAAGATTTTCTTCAGTTATACATTGTGTTGTTATTATTGTGTTGCAGAATTGAAATTTCAACGAACTCCATACACTCCATACACTCCATACTCATCAGATTTGGCGATTTTCAGTTCTTTCCGCTTTCAACACGTTGAACGCCATGTCACCCAGATCTGGGTGACAGCTAAAGTTCCAGTCGGCCGTACCTCACGTATGCGTGACAATTATATTGCCTGCTCATTAAGATGGTCCTTATTTACTTTGAGTCAACAAATTTTAAAATCAAGCTCCCACAATCTGTTCCAATGTCAACAAAGATAAGTTCTGCAAAGTTTTATTCCAATCGGAAAACGGGAAGGGGTGCCTCAAGAGAGTTTTTTCTATTGATAATTACCGCTCAGAAAAGCTATTCCTTGAAGCGCGCACCTACGCTAATGCACGACTTCCGGCGAGAAACGCGCACTCGCTATCTCCATCGCACCAATGGCAGCAATTGCTCCATTGGTGCCGAATCTTACGGCCCTTAATTTAATTTATTATTTTTATGAACCATAAACTTATTATAACAACTCCAATAAAGGGTTTTATTATACAGTAAGCTTGCAATCATATACTTGTATAAGTGAAAAAAGCTTGGTTAACGAATAACTATATGAAATAGCGCGTTGCGTTATTTTCATTCTTCTACCTACAGCAGACGGGGCCTGATGCGATTTCCTCAATATTTTCTGGGCATTCAACGTGTTAAAAAGGGATATTATGAGCATTCATGTCACCAATGAGGACGCAGCGAAGTCGTGGATCAAGGAAAAACGGCTTTCTCAGGAAATAAATGTACTTTTATCCCATATTTGTTTCACTTAACTATCTCTTTTCATTTGCGAGTTACGAGCGACTGTGCAGTAGTTTTCAGCCGATCCAGGAGAAAATGTTTAAATCTACCACAGCCAATAGGAAACGAGTTTCATCGGCATTAGTTAAGCTAGTTGAACTCCACCGGGACAGCACTATATTCATTCATTATTACTTATTGCTCGAGGCGTGCAACAACAGGAATATAAGCATATAATATACAAAAATACAATTAACGGTAAAAAAGGTATTGATAATATCCGTAATAATTAACTTTCGGGCAAGAAGTGTAATACTTCCGGAGTACGGGCCAACAAAGAGCGTCATCTGCATAATTAAATTTATACAGGTTAAAATCTTTTCTTTAAATCTGATGATTTGCGGATATTCTATTGCTGCGGAAAATATTCGTTGTTCATTACTTTATTTATAAATGGTGTGTCTAAAGTAATCGTACCTGTATTTTTGTATATTATATGCTTATAGTCCGTCAGCGAGTACATAAAATAATCTAATGTATCATGTGTAAAAATACTTTCTCACGCATTTATCGTTAGAAAATTGTTTTTTACTGTTCTGATTTTTGCAAATAGAAAATGTTTGGACGTCTTTGACGTCGATCGAGGATTTGAACTCTGATCCGCGCGGCGTGAGCCAGGCGCGTTATCAATTCCGCTACTGTCACATTGTATAGGGAAAGAGGCAAAGACTTATGAAACCCGCGACTAATTTTAAACACTTTTTTTGAAAAACCCGTGGGCCATTGCACCAAAAACGTGTGCGCAATAGAATTAGTTCTGGCTCTACTACGTCTCACGAAAATCTCGTTGAAAAATATCGGGAACAGCTGACAAACTCTCCTCGTAAGTGTGAGCGAAAGCCAATCGAAGCTCGGAGGAGCGATAATCTGAATGTAAACGAACGGGACCGATGCGCGGCAGTTTTCGCATAGGTACCGACGTCCTATATATCGGTCCGTTGGCAATCAAAGGGTCAAAACTGGAGTACTTTGCAGGCAAAGGGTTAAACTGGAGTGCTCTGCAATCAAAGGGTAAAAACTGGAGTTCTCCGTAGTAAAAGGGTTAAACCTGGGGTGCTTCGCTACAAAGAGTTAAACCTGGAGAGCTCCGCAGTCCAAGGGTTAAACATGGAGTGCGTTGCAGTCAAAGGGTTAAATCTGGAGTGCTTCACTTCAAAGAGTTAAACCTGGAGTGCTCCGCAGTCCAAGGATTAAACCTGGAGTGCTCTGCAATCCAAGGGTTGAACCTGGAGCGCTCTGCAATCCAAGGGTTGAACCTGGAGCGCTCTGCAGTCCAAGGGTTGAACCTGGAGCGCTCAGCAGTCCAAGGGTAGAACCTGGAATGCTGCACAGTCCAAGGATTAAACCTGGACTGCTTCGCAGTCCAAGGGTAGAACCTGGAATGCTCTGCAGTCCAAGGATTAAACCTGGAGTGCTCTGCAGTCCAAGGGTAGAACCTGGAATGCTCCACAGTCCAAGGATTAAATCAGGAGTGCTCCACAGTCCAAGGGTTAAACCTAGCGTGCTCCGCTTTAAAGGGTTAAACCTGGAGTGCTTTGCTTCAAAGGGTTAAACCTGAAGTGCTCCACAGTCAGAATTCAACCTGGACTGCTTTGTGGTCAAAGGGTTAAACCTGAAGTGCTTCGCTTCAAAGGTTTAACAAGGTGAACAGGTTCGAATTTGTCGAGGCAGATAGATTTTACAAAAAGATTTATTTCCTTATCGATACCTTATCGATTAAACCTTAACAGCAAACTTCCTGAAAGGGAAGGCAGAGCGTTTGCGGATCTCTTTAGGTGTCTTTCTGCTGGCTTGATAAGGTGTGAGTGCTCTACGGATAGCTCTGGTCTTCTTGGGTCTGAGGTCCAAAGGCTTGTACTTCTTATTTTTGTAAAGAAGTCGTAAATTCTCTTTTTGCTTTTGGTGCATTATAATGTACACTCTGGCGATGGCTTTCCTGACCACGCGGCTAAAATCATACAAAATGGACAAATCATTTATCCTCTCCGATTATTATGCATAGTAATACAAAGACTACAAGAGAATACACCCAATTCTGTTTTTACGCGAATTGTACGGAAGAATTTAACGAAAGTAACAAATTAAATAAAATTCTTTTTATTCCACAAACGATGAAATCGAAATTTTAACATTTCCATAAATATAGTATATTTTTTACACGTTTTCTTCGTACGTATCTATCGTGTACAAACAGAATGGGATGTACATTATTCCCTTAAAATCGGTTTGCTTGCTTGGAAATGTGGTGACCCAAATTTGACCATAATATGAACCACTCAGATGCCAAAACGATTAACTCCATTTTTAGCAACGTTTCCGATTTTAGTGTCGAAGCGCATGATTGCTGCTTTTCCAAATTTTCAGAATTATCTATTTCCACTACTTTTTGTTCAATGGAGACAAACACGTTCGGCTTTAACCCTTTGCGATCGGCAGATTTCGCTTTTGGGAGTACCAGTAGGTCGGAGCAAATCTATCGTTTCGCAATTACTTTTCCGTACAGGATTTAAAGTCAATATATGGATATTAAAACACACAGAATTTGTTGAAACTGATTTGTTGTATTTAATACTACTTATAATGCGTAAGGTTCCCGAAGGTTCCCGCTGCGGGGTCATTGACTTCTACGACTATTTAAAACAAAAAATGTCCCCGCTACGGGGACACCGACCGCAAAGGGTTAAACGGCTCATATGACTCGGAGCTTTTTAATCAAGCTTTCTAAGTAACGCGTTTAACATAAAACTGATTTGAATTCATTTCTTCATTATGGTATAACTTCATGTAATCCATACAAGTTCACAGATTCACCGTAACTTAACACTTAACACCTTGCTGACCGATCACGAGTATACTCGTGTTTGCAACCCCAAACGCTAAAACTATACCACAACTATAATTTATAAGAAGAACTGAAATACAAACAACTCCTACTAGAAATAGCTCGAAAACGGATAACTGGTAATTCAACTGAATGCAGCACGGAACGTGCTACTTTTTTTAGATGTTTTTACTTTATATTCAACCGTGGAAAAATAGTCGGCTGTACGAAGTACTTTTGGCGCGAAATCGCCGGTCGGCAAGGTGGTAATACAGAAATCGGTTGGTAATACTGATCTCCTTCATCGGCACACAATTTATAATCATCCTCATACATTGTTCTTAATTTCGTTTACTAGTTCAGTCATATTTTTAGGTTTTATATCAACTTAATAGATCGGTAATAATTAAATAATGCGTGGTATTTCTTGAAACGTTACAAACGTAGAACGTTTGGTTAACAATAAATAATTAGTTAAACGTAACATGCATTGTATTCTACTCAGTTATGCTAATAAATGATCCATAATCAGATTTGCATTATGCTAATTTATGCGCTAATATTATTTAACCTCTTAGCTACTGTACGCCAGTATAGTGGCTTCCTGCGCATGTCATCTTTTTGAACGGTACGCCACTGTAGTGCCTTTCCTGTGTGTTATCTTATTATGTTCTTTTTTCAAACTCTTTACAGGAAAATGTATAAAGAAATTATAATCTATGCATCTCTAACTCGATTCTAATGTAACTTCATTATTTTGCACGCGCAGTCCGCATCGAACAATGCCGTACAAAGATACAAAGCCGCAGAAAGTCCAGCCGTAGCTAAGAGGTTAACAGTTGAACAAATGAACACATTGCAAGCCGGCTATATTTCAGCTGTTCAAAGTTTGAATGGTGATGGTTATATTTTCTACCAACGAGGAATGAGTATTTGAAAGAAAATACATTAAAAACTTCTACATTTCCCCAAAATAGTATATAGTATATGTTTCAAGAAAATATACTATAATTCTGTTGAATATTCGCCATCCGCGCTTTAAATACTAATAGCGGAATTCCGAAATATCGCGGAAGCGGCGTACAACGTATTGAGATCAGTGTATCCATAATAATAGAACTAAAATGAACGTTCAGTAGGACGGAGATTTCAATGGAATAGCCTTTGACGATACGACAGGCAGTTATATTTGTATTAACTGTAAAATATATGAAATCAGGGAGAACAAGTTCATGTTTGTTTAAGCGTCACAACATTGTACAGTAGACTCCCGTATAACGCAGTTAATACATTACGCGTTGTACGAAATTGTGTTATAGGAGATTGGAGATGACCAGCTCAGCTGTGCTTGACTGAAGTAAACGGGGAATTCCCGCATTTTATTATATTGCGCGTTGTACAGGAATCGCGTGATATGAGAAAAGTCGTCGCAATATCTTTAGCACGTTCTAGGAATTCGCCTTAAACGGGAGTTTACTGTACTTCAGTAATTAAGTCTAACTTATTGACTCGACAATGAATATGATAAACCATATTATAGATAAACGTATTATTACATGTATTATGATAATGCGTTTATTATTAGATCATTCTAACCCAAATATGGCAAGAATATACAATTCATATACGCGTAATAAGTTAGACGATAATGTATCGATACAGATTTCCCCTAATATAACAAGAACGACTAAGTAATCTTAATATCAGTATTAACACTGGAACTACCAAAGGGGTCAAAGTGACTTGTCTGCCATTTTTAGTTAAATTATTCGAATATACCATTGCACCATAATTTATATATATATAAATGTGTAAGCATAACTGAGTATATGTTCGATAGTTTTAGTGTCAATGAGCTTCAGGAACTTATATCGAAATCCAGACTTCAGATTGACAAGAAAATTGAACAATTTAACCATAGTGGAGTTGATCAAACAATAATATCGCTACTGTCATATTGTCCAAAGTACGCCAATGCATTAGTTGCATTTGATTTTGGAATACTCACATCTTAGAAAGCTTGGAGGCAGCCCCACCGGTTACTTTAGCAACCCGCAGATTGGTCAGCTCAGTTTTCAGGACCTCGAGTTGCTTGAGCAACTCCTTTTTGTCCTTCCTCCTCAACTCGGAACACTTAACCTTAACCTAAAACCAAAAGTAATGTTCAAATTCGAATTCCTTAAACATAAATTCCCCCTGAAAATAATCCATTCACATTGCTTCAATAACATTGTACACTGCATCGTTACTGAAATAGGTTATGTGAATTATTTTCCCGAAGAAATCAATGGATAACAAAACTTTGGAGTTTTTTCACAGGAAAATTCAATTAATAAGATTCGGATAACATTTTTAAGTGGAAAATAATCAGGATGTTTAAAATAAAAGTAGATTATTAGCCGATAAACAAACTAACCATATTGGAACCGCTCTCGCTCCACGGAAAAAGAGACGAAGAAAGAGTGAGGCTAGGAACACACGGTATACCTAAGTGAGAATCTGGATTGACCAATGATCGTTCGTAGTTTTCTCTTCAGAGGGATATTTAAGAAATCGCGCTAGATATAAATTCAAGAATGCAGTATCGATCATAATTGATTATGTTTTTTCAAAATGTTGCGTATCTGCTTGTCTTTCAATTTCAAATAAATAGAAATATTGAATTTAACTATTTCTGTTTTCACGGATACAGATCTTTTCTTGTTCTTCGCAGTTGTTTTATTTTTTATAACTGTTTGGCATTGTTTTAATACAAATGAAGCGTATCCTGTAACTTTTATTGGAACATGATAAAAGGATATTTTTAATTATGTACACTTTTTTAAATGACATCGATATATATGAAGTAAGTAATTTTTTTAAGGCAAACGCAATTTACAAATCTGTTTTCTTTCTATCTGATATATTGTCCCCTCATGTAAACTGGATAATTAAGTAATTCGTAACTATATTGCTTTATTAATAACAAATATTATATGTTATCATTAATGAAAAAATCAGAAAAAGAATATGAAAGTAATTTAAAATGATGTCGCTCAGAAAAATGATTTATTCATTTTAAAATGATATTGTTCTTTATGATTACATTTCATTTATTAAATGTAAAATGGCGTACACAACTATCAAATTCTGCCACAAATATGTTGCCTTTTCCATTACGAGAGGGAAATGAGAAAAATCTTATATCTAAAATCAGCCGTTTAAGATTTGTGTTTAAATAATGCAAGCTTTTTAGCAGAAACGCATAGATGATCTTAATACGCAGTGTCTCCAATTCGTCATAAAACTTAAACGTGTTATAAATCAGATATTAAATATTGCACATAGCTGATATTAGGAATAATTAAATTTCGAGTAGAAATTTGAGGATTACATATTGAAACAATTTTTATATTTATATTATATTATTTAGTTATTCCAGCATGTATCGGATATACAGGCTGGTTAAAAAATTGTAGTACAATATAGAAATAACTGTTAGACCTAAATAAGTTGCGGCAAATGCTGTACTGAATTGCAGTTTAGGTTGTTTTCGAGCATGCGCACTGCACGTCGTGCCAGGCACGGGCATGCGCAGTACTTCGTCGCTGGTTCCTCGAGTATTTACATAGTGCGGGTATGCTGTGTTCCGATGTTTCGGTTTATTTCTTTAAGATTTCACTTCCTCGTTTCGAAACGTGTTTCCACAAAAGGCACGAAGCTTCTTCGGTTCGTTTTTGTAGTTTTCTTAATAATGAATTTGTTAGTATTCTTTGGTTTGTATGGTGCGGCTGGTAGAGTAGACCAATGTTGAATAAATTCTTCTTTAATTAAATTGCATTCGAAACGTTTTAACTGAACAACTAAGACATAAGCACCTAGGGCGGAAAACTAATATATCCTAGGACTTCTTAACCCTTTCGCTGCGGAGTGCTCAGAAAAGAATTGTTCTCTCCGCAGCAGGCGCGATAGTAGAAGGTTGTCCGCGCGATAACATCGTTCCTAACACGGTGTGCGGAGCCAATTTTGAATAACAATAATAATAGCCAAACAATAATAATAATAATAAGAACAATATTAGTAATTTTTAATAATCTTTAATAATCGAAGACAAACGAATTAATGGCCATTATTTTGCAGTTATTAATAGCAAAAATGCAAAACAAATGCACGGCGCCTATAGGCGCTGTTCGCTCAGGAGAAGCGTCTAGTTGAGCGCCTAAAGGCGCTGTTCGCAGGGGTTCGAAAGGGTTAAACAAATTACTTTCGACTGAAGAGGGCAGCAATCGGTTGCCGAAACGTTTCGAATGCAATTTCAATAAAGAAGAATTTATTCAACATTGGTCTACTCTACCAGCTGCACCATACCAACCAAAGAATACTAACTACTTCAAAGACCAACAAAAAAACAACTTTCAAGATTATAATAATTAATTTGTGAATTTTCAAGTTTTTTTGACATAGCGTCATTATCTTGGCAGCGTACCTTCGTACGCTTCGTGGTATCGCCATCTTCCATTTCCAATTTTCTAGTATTTTAGTCGTCCTAATACAAATTGGAGTTCGATTGCCGTACATTTCGCGAAATTAGCTTCCGAATTCACAACCGGAAGATGGTAGTCAGCCAACTGCGCAGTTCAACGAAGCGGCAGTGTGGTTCGCATTGCTTTTCCACCTTTCAAAGTCAAATCTTTTTTCGCGGCGAACGCAGCAACACACACTCTCTCTCTCTATTTCGCACTTGGAACTAAATTTCCGAATTCAAAACGTTATTCAGACGTTACGGACGCGCATCTCGAGGTTTCGTATAACACGGATTTCAGCGTGGCGCTCAACGTGTTAAACAGTTCTATTTGTAGACGTTATATAGACGTCACGGACTTGTATCGCGAGGTATCGTATAACACGGATTTCGGCGTGGCGCTCAATGTGTTAAGAATACACCGAATTCTGGTTTTATATGATAGACAGGTTCCCAAAGAACACGTGTAAAAAAATTCGTGTATAAACAACATGAAAAATCATGTTAGAATCTTGTTATTCTTACGTCCTTGCACTTTTTCTTTCATAAAGATTGCGCATTATATAAAAATGTATATAGCACAAAATGGGCGACCATTTACTATCCATTTTGACCATCTAAGACTAAGATTAGAGGCTTCCAAATTTTGACCCTCGACATGTTTGCGATTTCGGGTCGACCAATTTTTTGGAAAAAGCCGGAAAAATTTTATATACAGGGTGTCAGACGTTTTTCTGTACAAACGTCGCGAGCGTATTCTACGTGCAAAAATAAGAAACAAATGTTAAATGAAAATCGACCGACAAGGCTTTATTACCAAATTATAACATTAATTGTAAGACTGTCTAAATGTGCTGTTCATCAAATCAAATTCAACTTGTTGCAGACCAAATTCACCTTTTGCACTGAAAATTCACCCGTTTACAAATCAAGTTTTCCTAAACTCTTTTAATGAAAATCAAATCTAACGTGAATGTATTTTACTTACCCGAAATACTTACGGGAAAGGCGTAATTTCCTGTAATTATGTGCTTTGAGCTGAATTTGATTTAGAAAAGTATGAATTGGATTTGCGAAAGGATATATTTGATCTGAAAAGCGGGTGAACTTGGGATGCAAACCCTGCATACAAATTTGTAAAACAATGTATTAATAAACAGTAAAACAGTATTGTAAGTACATATGTTGTGGTTTAAGATTTGCTTATCAGAAGCAAAAACTTGCAGGTAACACACTGATTTATTTTTTTAAATATCATCCGAAAGAATATTTTCATTGTCACAAAATGCAAAGGAAACGAATAAACGACAAAGTCATCTGCGAGGAGGGAGGTGCATTTAAATAATAATATAGGTTATGTTCATAGTTGGTATCACCAATGACGTAAATAAATCCGTTGTCATGCCTCTCTAATCGAGGAGAAAAAGATGCTATCATTCTTACGAAAGATTTCGATTGGCGGAAAACCGAGGGATGCCCTGCACTCGGAAAAA
The DNA here is from genome assembly GCA_910591585.2 of Nysson spinosus. Taxonomy (NCBI): domain Eukaryota; kingdom Metazoa; phylum Arthropoda; class Insecta; order Hymenoptera; family Crabronidae; genus Nysson; species Nysson spinosus. The sequence goes on from OU342830.1 coordinate 2,039,120, forward strand.
AGCATGGAAATAAACGAAAACCTCCCAGCGAGGAGAAATTCCATTTCACCGACCGACACGGAGCTCCGAGAAACTGTTTACGGCGAGTTTTGCCTCGATATATATCGATCATCGAATCATCAACGATTTAAAATGCTATAATTAATCTATAAAGTATTTTTAATATACCTCAAATGTCATGAGTCTATCAGACATGACCTTTAATCTCTTACGCTAACAGACTTATTGAGGACTATCAAGGATCCTGAGAAACCGCAGACACTTGAAGAATTAGAAGTAGTTTATGAAGACTGTATTGATGTGTCGCGTAGAACATCCAAAGGAGTCTCCGTAATCCGAGTGGAATTCAATCCCACTGTGCCGCATTGTTCGTTAGCTACTCTTATTGGACTATGCATAAGAGTGAAGCTGGAACGTCAGTTGATTTCTGTGTTCAAACTGGACATTTATATTAAGAAAGGTGCACACTCCACGGAAGAGGAAAGTATGTTCCACTTGTTTACGTTTACTGACAAAATTTAACTCAATAGAATTTAGATTTTGAAGTAATGATCTGCGAGCGATCTGTTCTGCAAGGAATCTGCAACTTGTAAGACATTGAAGGTTTCAAGATAAGATTGAAGTATTCTGTTTGAGAAAAGAAATTGGTCTATCAAGAATTGAATGACAATATTCATCTAATCTGTCAAAATATTAATCATCCAGCTAAAAAAAAATTAATTAACCCTTAAATGACCAACAACACATTTTTATGCTTAATGAAAATTGGACAATGCAATCCAGTTAATTCAGTGAATGCCTAACATTGCAGATATGCAACCATTCTTTTTATGTCAATTATTTCCTTATTTTTCTTTAAATAAACACATCAAAATAAAGATTTACAAATATTTCTAACAATTTTTAAAAAATCATGCATTTAAGGGTTAATGGAATCAGTATCAGGAGGTAACGAAAGCTTTATAAAGCAAATTAGTAAAAACCAAAAGTTTAAAAAGCTTTCAGCCCTTTGCACTCCGAGGGCGCCGCAACGGCGACGTACATTTGCCGCCATTAATTCGAAATTCAAGTCTTCTATTTGTCACACGAACTGAATTGACAAAATAAGCATATAAGATTGATAGTATAAGATTCATTCGTCTGTTTTGCCATAGAAAAAACCCTTTATAATTCGTTAATCGGTACAACAAACTGTCTTAGAATAATTTTTCGATTATAACGGAAATAATCTTCGAGTGCAAAGGGTTAGTTTACCGTAGAATTATAGTTTTGGTAGAACCTTTAAGTTCTGCGAATCTCTGAGATCTGCAAAATGATCAGTTTAGAGTGCAAAAAGGTGAATATGATTTGCATGATGATTAATTTGGGGTGCATAACCATAGAAATATGATGATACATTATAATATAACACGAATACGCATTCGTTAATATTACGAAACATTGTAAAATACTATCAAAGCATTTTGTTTTCAGTAAATAAGCAAATCAATGATAAAGAACGAATAGCGGCGGCAATGGAAAATCCAAATCTGAAGGAACTAGTAGAAAAGTGTATACAGGAAGAAGATTAGAGGAACTGGAGCTTAAAAACCAACCGATAATTGACAATTTGTTGATAGCAAGGATGTCATTTTTTTATGTAATACTTCGACTTATATCATAATTAGTCAAAAAGTAGCCATAGATTGACATAATTAATATTTGAAATAAAAACGATAGAAAACGAAAACTGTTTAAAGATGATCAAGGTTAATTAACACATGAATTAAAATTGCTTTTAAACTACATTAGCGATCTTATTAACCGCGGATCCTTTCTTTTTTAACCACCAAACAATAAGATTCAACCGAAAATCTGAAATATAACATGAGTTTTCTAACTTCAACAACAAGATTTGTTATACAAAATTAATGTCACCTTGTTGGAAAAGGAAGGAAATATTTACTATTTTATTACCAAGGCTTTTTGTGGAAAAATGGTGCCTGAAAGCACATCTTGTTAAGCTTTTTGTTAAAGAAAATGATATTCAAATCTTAATTTAAATGAAATTTAAAGCATTTCTAGACATGCCTCGGAGTTGCATAAATAAATTAAATAGAATTTGTTTGAAGTATTTTCATTTTAGACGCACTTGTGACGGAAGAATATTATTTCAAAAATTACTTTTAAAACATTGAAGAAACCCTAAAAAATAAGTGCCGGGAGGCCGTTCCGGCGCATTCCGCTACAAAAAAGCACTGGTTATCACTATATAATATTAACCCCTTGGCATACAATGACGTCTCCGGGACGCAAGAACTGTCTCCGGCGGACAGAAAAAATGTCATACTTTACAGAACTACTTATTTATTATTTAATCATGTTACTTCATTATTGTCCATTAATATTGTGTATCAATCTTATTAAATGATATTTAGCATTGTAAATATTCCGTTCTGTTTCAAAGCTTACATAACTGTTCAGTTGAGCCAAATTAAATAGTATTTTTTGAACCCATGAAATTCCGTTTTATTTGTGTGGCAAGGGGTTAAGAAGCGAAATTTTGATCGAAGAACATCGGTTTTATGAAACGCCATGGTGAAATAACTCCTGACGCTACTTTTAAACTTCTTTTTATATTGCATTTCACATAGAAATGCGAATTACATATCCTTTACGGAGTGAATGAAATTCATATTTTACCAGTTTTACTTATATGCCCGTTCCACGGAACCTTTCACCCGGTTCGCGCAGTCCCCACTACGTTTTTTCCCACCACTGCTTTATCCGCGACTTCAACTTGCCGCGGGAGGAAAACTTCATATATATGGTGTCGAAAAACTGCAACTTCCAATTAGAGAAAGATTTCTTAGTAGCTTAGCGTATTCATCTACCACATACTGATTATAACGTGGTTTAATTGTTTTAACTATTTCTATTAGAGTACCGCCCACGGCATTTGGCGGATATGGAAGCCATTGTACTATTATTAAGGGAAGTGTTTCGCGCAAACAACGAACTAGTAGAATAAGGCAAACTCGTCATAAAAAATGTGCCTTGCAGATGTTTGGAAAAGTTAGGAATTTAATCCTAAACAGCTGCAACGAAATTCTACTAGATCGGGGTGTTATAAATCATGTTACAAATTAACTGCTGATACATGGTCAACTACTGGTACCTTTACCTTACGGTTATACCGTGTTATTTCATTGTTTTCAGGATTTTCCGAAATGAATTAGAAATCTTGATACTATGGAATGTATATATGAGTGTAGTAATTTCTTTCAGAAATATTTACTTCAAAAGTTTGTTGCAATATAAGTAGTCCTACGTAGTCATGTTCAGGAATTTTCGGTACACCGTATATATTGACTCTGACTCGCTTCATCGGTGACGTCACATTGGGACTATGGCCAATAGCGTGTTCGGAGCAGGGAATGTAGTGGGGACCTGCGCAGAACGAATGTAAACTCGTCCGAATCGGGTGAAAGGTTCCGTGGAACAAGTGATGCCAGTACGTGGGATTTTATCCCACGTGGGAGCCTTCGTGCGCATGCGCATGCTGACGTCACAGCTCGACGGTGGTTGTTTCCATGGACGTATCTATGTGCAACAGTAGATACGCGTAAGGGGCCCGTATTTCTACCGTATTGCAATTGTCACGGGGGTCTAACGATACCCCATATTTGAGTGAAGTATATACGTTACTGAGAATTCGGTAGTGGGCAGGGGTGGGAAAAATCCCACGTATTGGCATCACTGCGTGGAACGGGTTATATATATAATTCGCAAGCGAATATAATGGCACCCTTGTTTATATTGTTGTCGTATGAACAGCTTTTTATGTACAACTATTTATGTCTACTTTTTATCCGTTTTATGAACATAAACTCTGGCAGGATTACCGAAAAAATATAATTATACAATAATGAAAACAGATAATGCAGTAAATATAGTTAGACTGAATCTTTGAAGCTTTTTCAGGTTATGTTTCCCTCTCCGGATCGAAACATTTCTTGCGTACTGTGCAACTATTATACTCAAGTCTCTTTTTATGCAGTAAATTACGTTCCACAGAAATTCGCACATAAAAAATATAACTTTTTTGTAAAATTAGCACGAAAGAGGTTATTTACACAGATTCAGTTGTTTTGTTTTATTCATCCATAAAAGATTCGATTTGTGTGTGGGATTATTCTCTTCTCTCTTAATTCCTAGCAGACAAACAAAAAGAACTAAAATAAATGAAAAAGCGCGTTACGCTGTTAAAGGTTTCTACATTTCTTGGATTACTTATTTTTTCTTGCTTTTTTGCTTCGACGCATAACTTCAGAACCACATTAAAAACATGCGCGTAAAAAGAGACTCGACCGTGTATTTAATGTCAGGTAAAATATTGGGTGGCCAATGTAAAAATATTAAAACATATGGAGCATTGTAGACTGAAAGTATGAAATTAAGTTATCAACGTTTTTACGAAAAAAATATATTTATCACAAATCCTTATATTATTTTCTATTTCTCCTTTCTCTTTTAAATTTGCTGACCGGCTTTCCATTGTTTTTTATTGCGGAATTTACGTCCGTAGAAACACTTGTATTCTTCTCTTTGATGTTCTTGACGACCTGAAATCATTAAAAAGGCATGGTGTGAAACATAGTAATAACAAAATATTGAGAAATTCAAAGACTCTGTTTTTTACGATAATGCAATGCACATTCGTGCATCCGTAATTTTAGACGAGTCACCATTCATTTTATTATCAACTATTTCCAAAACGACTTATTAGAATTATGAGTTATGAATTATTTATTATTATATTCTACAAATTTTCAAAATATTCTTTAATTCGATTTTACTACATCGTAGCACAAGGATTTTATGCTAATCAGTGATATGAATGGTAATGTCCAGGTTTTGCACCCCGAATTAATCCTTTTGCAGATAATATTCACCTTTTTGCAAAACAAATTCATATTCAACTTATATACATTTAATATATACCGAAAACAGTTTTGCGTTAAATACGTATTTTCTGTTAATTTCATGTCGTTTTATGTTATTTTATGTTTAAGTATTATTAATTATTACATACATTCAATACTATTTATTTCGGAACAATAATTTTACATTGGATTTTATTTTTATTAGAAAATAGCTGAAGGAAACAAACTTGCAGGAAAGCTTGATTTGCAAAATAATGAATTTGATCTGCAAAAGGGTTAATTTGGAGTGCAAAGCCTGTATAAAGAGATTTCCTACAACGCGATTTCCTACAATGCGAGTTCCTACAACGCGATTTCGTACAACGCGATTTTCTACAACGCGATTTCCTGCAACGCGATTTTCTACAACGCGATTTCCTACAACGCGATTTTCTACAACGCGAGTTCCTACAACGCGATTTTCTACAACGCGATTTCATACAACGGGATTTCCTACAACGCGATTTCCTACAACGCGATTTTCTACAACGCGATGTCCTACAACGCGATTTTCTACAACGCGATTTCCTAAAACGCGATTTTCTACAACGCGATTTCCTACAACGCGATTTCCTACAACACGATTTCCTACAACGCGATGTCCTACAACGCGATGTCCTACAACGCGATTTTCTACAACGCGATGTCCTACAACGCGATTTTCTACAACGCGATTTCCTACAACGCGATTTTCTACAACGCGATTTCCTACAACGCGATTTCCTACAACACGATTTCCTACAACGCGATTTCCTACAACGCGATTTCGTACAACGCGATTTCCCACAACGCGATTTCCTACAACGCGATTTTCTACAACGCGATTTCCTACAACGCGATTTTCTACAACGCGTTAAAGATATTACAACGACTTTTTTTATGGTACGCGATTCTCGTACAACGCGCTACATAATAATATGCGGGTATTAACCGTGTTCCACAAGTCTGGATCTACTGTAAAGAGATTTCAATTTGACTTACATTCTCATACGCAGATGGTTTAGGAAAGCTCTCTTCTTCTTCATCAGAACTGAGTTCCTTTGGAAGAGCAACGACTTGATCTGGAATTACTTCCATTGATGGTCTTTTAAGAATAGATTTAGGCTTTAAGAACATTCTGTATATATCCGCCGGTGTCTCTATCACTTCCCCGCCATCTTTTTCGATGGGTTTATATTCTGAGTGAGAGAATTCTATCGTAACAGGTTCAGTAGTATCTTCGTGTTTGCTTCTGCAATTCTCCTCGTCCGTTATTTTCGGATCGGCGAAGAAGACCGACTTCTTCTTTACCGTACTATTATTAATATCTTTACGCATTCGAATATCTTCAAGCTTTTGTATCTCCAACTCTAACATCTCCCTAACGTTCTCTTCAGAAGACTCACTGTCCTCGGAATAATCTTCATCTTCTTCTAAATCTTCCTCGTTCATTCTGCAATCATTAATAACGAAACATACTTTAGTTTGTAATTAATCTGCAGACGATCGTTCATCTGTTATTCATCATTCGGAAAAAGACGTTATGAATAAGGCATGTTAACCCTCTGAGTACAAACGGCGTATATATACGCTCTTATATGTCCATGGATATATACGAAAGGCGTATATATGCGACAGTAAATTTCGCTGGGTATTGAAGATACTGTTATGTGTCAACAACCAATCGAATAACTGAATCTCAATAGCTCCATGATTTCTCTTATTTTCATTGATACAACTTAGGTCAATTCCACGTATTCAAAGGGTTAATATTGTCAGGTAATGCACCTGCTGTATTCATCCGCTAATTCTTCCTCAATTTCCAGCTCGTCCAACCTTCGGAAGAGATCTTCTTCCGTCTCTACACTCCTCTTTTCTTCCTGCCTTTCTTTGGATAGCCTTTCGTGGTACTCCTTTTCCCGCTCTCTGTGCTTTACTGTTTAAATTCAAGATTGGAAGACATATACTGTCGAGTCTCTTTTTATGCGTATCTTTTTAATGTAGCTTCGAAGATACGCGGTGAAGCAAAGAACAAGTGAGAAATAAGTAATCCAAGAAATGTTGGAAGTTTTAACGGCGTAATGCGCCATTTATTTCCGTTCTTTTGATGTTTTTCTGCTGGGAATTAAGAGAGAAAGGAATAATTTCCGCACACAAATAAAGCTTTTCTCGATCGAATTGTGAATCATTTTATGCATAAACAAAACAAAACGACTGAATGTGTGTAAGTTACCACATTTGTGCTGCTGGTAGTTCAACAAATTATCTGCAGTTTTACCAAAAAAGCTATATCTTTTTGCGCGCTTCTTTTACGCGCAATTCTGTGGAACGCATCTACCGCATAGAAAGAGACTCGACTGTATATTGTATTCTTTCTAACACAACATTCCAAAGTGCGAAGAAGGCACTCAGCCCTCGATTTACACGGCATTCGAATCGCACGATTTCGGTTTAACACGCTTGAAGAAATGCGGAAGAAAATATGTACTCTAAGTTTTTCCCAAAATACATAATACTGTTTCTTATCGATTTGTTCAGTTTATTATATAATTAAATTTCTTGAGTGGTGTAGTTGGTCGTACTATTATTAATATATATTGTTTATTTTTTGCGGCTATTAATCAGACCAAAAATTAAATGCAAACTTCTTTATTTAAATATGTCGACGAAACGTTTCAGTAACACATTTGTTACCCTTTTCAGTCGAGAATTTTTACAAGAAGTCCTAGGTTTTATTCCTTTTATATTATTTTCGCGCTAGGTGCTAGCGTCTTAGGTGGTATGTTAAGACTGTGTTTAAATAAAGAAGTTTTCATTTAATTTGTGGTCTGATTAATAGCCGCAAAAAATAAACAATATATATTAAAAAACGTTTATTATATATTTATTTTCAATGTGAAATGTTGCATTCGAATTGCACGATTTCAATTTACACGGCATTCGCGGTGAACCAATCTACCGTGTAAATCGAGGGCTAGGTCTACTTACCTCTCCATTCATTAATTTCAGTCTCATCCCATTGTTCCAAGATATCCTCGCCCTCAGTGTCACCAAACGCATTAGTTCCAAACGGAACAATTCTCCTCATTTCTAATAAATCTCTCTCCGCATTTAGATCCTTCAGCATATTTTCTGCATCTAAAATAAAGGGTAATTAGACAAGTATCCTAGAAACCACTTCCGCGTGTAACGTGCCAAATTCGGAGTTCTGCTAAATAAAGTTGCCAAAAATGGTATAAATAGCAACATATAACTTAGTCAAAACTTACTCAAACGTTTTTGGACCAAAGTATAATATATTTAAAGACTGACATTTGAGTTTTCCGGGTTCTGGTAAAGAATCCCAAAGACTTAGATGTGAGTCAGTGCGTGCGAATGTGTTAAAACACTGTGATCAGAATAAAAGAGTAACTGCTCGGAGACATATTTGTCAAGATCTTATATTCTTTGATTTTAACCCTTTTACTGCCAGCGGGCCAATATACCATTCAGATTATCGCTTCTCTAAGTGTCAAGTGGATTTCCCTCACACTTATTCATTATCTGTGACGCACAGTCATCTCTGTCTACGAGGATACAATTGCAGTTTTGTATTTCTCTTTTCTCTGGAAACTCATTGGCTGTTTTATGTTGGATCTCTCAGGAAATCAGGATTTTCTTCTTCATAAAGCTAGTCATAGAAGCGCTGATATCAAATCAGCCATGGCAATCTTCACATGTACCGTGTAGATGTGCCTGACAGTAAAAGGGTTAATCCCATGGCCATCGTTATACCTAATTTTCCTTTGACTTACTTTGAATCCGTCGTTCACAGACAGAGATCGCCTCAGACGCACTATATTTTGCGAAATATTCAATGCCCAATGATACAAGAATCTCATTGGTGTGAATCAGTTTTCCTTTCATGAATGCACGCTTTCCAATTGGCACCATACAATTAACGGACAGCTCCTTCGGTAGAGTTTTTAAAGCCTCCGCTACTTTCGTAAGCAGATTTTTATGGTTATTCCAGTTCTTCCATTGTTCCTCATTCTCTTTTAAGCCCTGATAATCATAGATGTATCATATATTCATAATTATTTCATTATGAATATATGCTTAGAAGAATTACAATGTACGGTTGGATAAAATTAATTTAGACATCAGAAGACGAAACGAAATTTCAAGTAAACAGTGTGAGATATAATTGTGGCATACAGCTTATTACTTAAGGAAGTTAATTTCTTGTCAACCTTATTGATTCCAGAATCAATGAAACCAATTTACCTGCGATGTAATTTGATCTAAAAGCGAGTAACGCATATGCAGATTTTGTTTGTCCATGTTTGCTATATAATTGAGATGAAATGACTTCTTTAACACTTTAGGATGTCTCCATTCATAGCAACAGTGAAACTGCAATGATAAAAAGATACAATGTTAACAGTAGAGTTTATTTCAGTATTCAAATCTTCTAACCCTTTGCACTCGAAGAATATTTCCATTATAAACGAGAACTTATTCTAAGACGTTTTATTATACCGATTAACGAATTCTGAATGGTCCTTTTCTATGGCAATTGACGGACGAATCTTATAATATAAATCGTACATATTAATTTTGTTGATTCAGTTTGCGTGAGAAATAGAAGATGAATTTGAAATTAATTGCTGCAAGTTAAGACTTAAGTTGCGGTGTTACTTAATATTGTTTTCAATTAAATATAGATTTTACTTGGAATTACTTCGTAACTGATACTGCTCCCCTTTTATACTTATATTTAGAATCTTTTGATAGTTATAATTAAATACTAGCAATCAAGCACAAGCAAACAAATACTGTATACTTAAATCATATTATTGGTCATTAATTTGTAATTATCTTGATATAAGTACATTTTACATATACAAGTAATTATTGTTTTATAAGGAAATCACAGTTAGTCTAATGGCTGTAGTAAACATTCAAGATTTTGAATAACATGATTATAAACATCGTGATTACATTTCGCCCATTTCAGTTTAGAGTGCAACATGGTCGGCCGAGTTTGGTTCGGTGTGCGCAGGCGTCCTACTCCATTCGTTGTTCTGAACATGCTATTGGTCCTACAAAGAAATATGTCTGCGCCATCGCGTAAAGTAATTGGAGCCCCGCGTCGGATGTCCAATTTTTACGAAAATTTGAAAAGTGCCTCAGAAAACGAGCGCGTGGAGCGTGTTCCGCCAACTTTGATTATTGTTAAAACATATTTGCAAATGCATATTACAAAAGTTACTTATACCATTCTATTCGCAAAAGTCTAATGCATTTTTTTCGACATATATAAACTATCTAACTTTTAAATTTACGCGACAAATCTTGTTCAAATGACGAAAAGGCCCTTTTCGTTCTCGAGTATCAAAATCAGATGTTACAAAATCAAACATGTGTTGGATTCCAGCGGAACGGCAAGTAATTTCTGACAAAAGCTTCTCGGCAGGATCAACATACGATTTTTCGTTATTTTTAAGTTCTGTTTTTTATAAGTTTGCCCTAATTTTTATCCTTGAATGAATGAAATCGTTTATAATTAAAACAATCCAACCATTTTCAGCCACAATAACCAGCTGTTGTGCGAAGATTTTGTTTTGGAATGGGTTGGTCTGCTGAGCATGTATGTTTTCTTATTTTCTCTTTCTCTATCCCACTAATACTATGTTGTTAAAGTTAAAATGAATGTATCATCTAGAAAAGTAGAAGGAGCTTTTCTAACTTTTTCATATAATATGCCAGGTATCTTGTTCGGAGTGTTATTTCTGATAAGATTATTTAAGTAATTAGTCTTCTTTCCTGCTTTATCAAAACAAAGATCATGCAATTTCTCCAAAGTAGGAATCTTAGGAGCGTTAACTCTTTAAAAGACTTCGCCGCATTGACTCCAACTCTATTTAAGATACTGGACATATTAGCTAGATTTATTCCTTCTTTTCCTAGAGTTTTTAAGTATTGTGTTTTATTTCCCTGCTCATCAAACCAAAGGTTACGTAACTCTTCAAAAGCCTTCGCAGCGTTATTTCCAGCTTTACTTAAAATACTGGACATATTAGCCGGATTCATATCCTTTCTTTTTAAAATTTCTAGACATTTTACTCCTTCTCCTTTAGTTAAGAAATCTAAGAACTGGTTAAACTCAGGTGTTCCTTCTCTGCCAACCACACTTTTAGCAAATTTCATTTCCTCATTACTAACAATACTTACATCCAGGCGTTGCCTTTTTGAGGTTATATTACCTTTGTCTGTAACAGAACGTCTCTGTTTGGAAAAGTTAGGAATTTAATCCTAAACAGCTGCAAGGAAATTCATGTTATAAATTAACTACTGGTACCTTTACGGTTATTCCGTGTTATTTCATTGTTTTCGGGATTTTCCGGAATGAATTAGAAATCTTGATACTATGGAATGTATGCATGAGTGTAGTAATTTATTTCAGAAATATTTACTTCAAAAGTTTGTTACAATTTAGTTCAATCCTACGTAGTCATGTTCATGAATTTTCGGTACACCGTATATATTGACTCTGAGTCGCTTCATCGGTGACGTCACATTGGGACTATGGCCAATAGCGTGTTCGGAGCAGGGAATGGTAGTGGGGACCTGCGCAGATCGAATGTAAACTCGTCGGAATCGGGTGAAAGGTTTCGTGGAACGGGCTATAGTTGGATTCACGGGGAAGTCCCTATATATGAGCCGTTCAGTGCACAGTTTTTTGAAAAATCTTAAATTTAAGTGTCAAAGCACTTGGTATGGTCATAACTTTTTATATTTATAATAACTTTCCTGAATAATAAAGATTAACACCATTAAACGGCAAAATTTTTTTGGCCATTGAACAATAAGTAATTTATTTCAGAAGCCATTTTGATTAACTCCATACTCTAATGTAAATCGTTTCAATAACGCAATTATATTATTAATTATTGGATTATCTGTTCCGGCCGTGCATCAACGCTTTGGATGTGGAAGAGGAAACGACGCTGGATAAAGTTAGAAAGGTCCAAACCCCATCTCATACAATTCAAATGTGACTATAATGAAGATACAGAATTTAAAGCCATTAATATAAGAAAATCTGTAGCAGGTAGACCGCAAAATTTGAAAAATATAGATCAGCCTTTATTATATCCTAAAGGTAGAACTGTGACAAGGGAAAAATGGAGAGACATGATGGACCTGCTAAAATTCATTCCTCCTGTTAAACATGATTACTATAAAAACTTGACAACAAATCGAAATGACGAATCCTCACATACAGCTGATGAAGAAGGCATTATTTATAATATTGCTGATGAATTAATCACAAATAATATATTATAACAGAACTGTCAACATTCATTTTTATGGAAAAGCTGTAATAAAACTATATAATACACTAACTTTTTGTGTAATAAAAAACTTAAAAATTTAAAGACTGAATTTAACTTTATTACTTTTTTCAGTTGCCAACTCGATTAACTCCACCAGTCACATAAAAACTGTAACATTACTGACGATTATTTTTTGGCTATTCTTTCTTATTAATTTTATATACCGTTAGATGAATTTATATTATAACAGGAATTTTAAAAAACAATATACATTATTTCATCGCATTTATCAAATTTTTGTTTTATGGAGTTAATCGATGTGTGCACTGAACGGCTCATATGTCACATACGTTCAGATAAAGCAGTAGTGGGGAGTGCGTGAGCCTGGTGGAAGGTTTCCAGGGATGCGCTATAATTGTAAAAGCGGAGCCCAGATCCCAGAACCGTATTCCAGTATCGGACGAGTCAAGGAGACGTACAGGATGCAGAGGGTTGCAACGTTCGAGAATAATTTAGAGTTGCGGTGCAGAAGACCAAGGGTTTTATAAGCCAAGTTAACTATGTGTCGGGACAGATAAGAGATCGTCCGCAAAAAGTATTTAGAATGTTTAAAGACAGCAGCTATGTCATTGATATACGGAATAAATGAAATAGGTCCTAGTTGTGATCCCTGGGGAAATCCTGATAAAACCAAAATCTCCTTAGATAGGCAGTTATTGAATGTAATAACTTAAGTTCTGTTTGTAATATGGGAGGAGAGCCAAGTAAGAAATGAACCATAGGAGCTTAAGGCAGGAAGTTTGATTGATGTTCAAGTTCAATTTGTCGGGAACAGTGAGATTTTATTTTCACATTACATAGATTAGTTTTCACGATGATTAGATATTTATCATTTTTCGAACATGTAGATTCTTTTGAGAGAAAACATCGATTATGACATTAAGTATATTGATACGTGGTGTTGCTTCCATTAGCAGTGAATTTTAATTCCTATCGTTTAGAAAAAATATGAAAGGAAACGCGAATGTAACCATCTTTGTGGTATTAGAATTACACACTGACAATAACCATTGTAACATACACCACGTTAATTGTTATACTGGTTGTAACATTTATGCAGAATATCTACTAATTATTCTCATGCAGTACTACGTTAGATACTTTCAATTATATCGTTGTCATCTAATTATTTATTACCCCATTTTTCGCGTACCGCGGAATCGGTTAAAGTTTCAATTAAAATGATATAAATCCAAATTGACGAATGAATATTCTCTAGAATGCTAGTCTTAATTTTATTCAATTCTTGATGTGACGACCAAGAATATCTTAAATTATCGGTGTTCATTCCCAATCGTTATCATTTTGATCACAAATTTTGTTTACGTAGAAAGATAGGGCAAATATCTCGAGTTTCCTTTCATATATTTCAAAACGTATTCATAATTATTTCGCAATGCAAAATGCTCTTTGCGATGTAATCTATATAATTACCGTAATTATATGAGCTTGTATAATTGTGTCGCAATATTATTATTCTCTCGAAGTTGTTCCGTAATATTCATGTTTGTTTTGACAATTTTTCAATTTCCCTTCGCAATATGATAGTAAGATCATAAAGGGAGCATTCTTCTTTAAAAAGTATCATTATAGTCATAGCCGAACATCAGTCACTGTTCACGTAGAATTAATGTTGTATAGATACAAAGGATTTTAAGCTTCGAGTAATATTCTGTATGTTTATAGACGATATGTTCTATTATAAGAACGCCATTCACTGTTTAACAAAGTGACTCCCTAAATGTAAGTACCCGATAAATATAAGCCGATAATATATTTTCCTTAGTATTTGTTATTAGTTAAGTTAGTGATAAGTGCCCGCTTATGTTTTTATGTAAATAGACAATATTTACGTAAGTTTGAAAAATGGACCTTTCATAGAATGACGTGCGAGACACGTCCACCATAGATCTCAATTTGGTTCACTTACTTATAAGAATATGAAATTGATTGATAAATAAATCTTACAAAAATATTTCCATCTTTAAATATATTCTATGGATAATAACTGCGATGTATATATAGTTATCATTCTGATATAATATGCAGCCATTTGTGAGCTTATATGGAATATTTTCGTAAATATGCATTGTGGGACTTGTCATATATTTAAGTCCCATTCACTTTGAACATCACACTGATAAAATTCAATATGTTTTTGTTGTTTTTATGTTAATCGTTTTTTATAGATAATATTTTGAACTATACTAGAGACAATGATTAATAATTCCAGCCATTGAACATTTAGAATTTCTTTGAATTTCAACATCGACTTTTAACGTACGGCTATTACTGTCTGATTATCAGTGCAATTATTGAAGATAATTCTTTCTGACGAATAATTGATGAGAACTTGATTTCATTGTACATATCGGTAAAATGGCCGTTATAAAATGCAAGTAAAATATAATTCTGGAGGTCTTATTGTTGTGTAGAATTCCGATAGGCAAATATAATTATCTCCAATTCAATCTCGAGGTTTTACTTTCGATCTTTCTAACTAAATCAACAAAGTTTCATTTACTCGTATAAAATAAGTCGTTGAATAAAACCGAGTCTTTTAAACTTTAACATAGGAAACTCCATTATTGCTAACATTACACCATTGATTACATTGATACATATGTATGTGGTTATATTCTTCGAAGGTATTAACCTAGAATTAAGGAAAATTCTGCTTGCGCGTGAGTAAATATAGAAACTTACTAGATTAAATGTCGTTACATATGTATTCGACTGATTGTGTAAGATTTGTCGAAACTCGTGTGTAGAAAAGGCGATGTAAATAAACTCGATAGAGTGGACTGTATATTAGAGTGGTTAAATGAATTCCCGAAGAACACATTTAGTCCTTTGCAGATATATTGTAACAATATCAGATAACACTTACAGTAGTATCAACAATAGGTATAAGTTATTTCTATCTATATAATGATGTGATCCGTGGTCAGAAAGTGTTTGCTTGCGCGAAGCATATACTCAACGGTAGAGTTTCAAACCTAATTATCCGCGTGTACCTTCTTCTCGATCTTATATAGCAATTATGTCGGATTGGGAGTGGGGGTCGAATAGAGATCGTATTACACTTATATTATTATACTTAATTTACTTTGTTCCTTCTTCCACGCTGTCTCAAAAGATACTGCGTGGGCCGCGCTCGCTATCTGCAACGTCTTTTCGGTGCTTCTCGAACCTTCTTCGCGGGGCTCCCGCACAACACACTGACATTCATTGCACACACTATACCATACACATTCGCACATTACGCCACGGCATCAAACACACAACACACACACACACTGCACGCATCCTCCTATTGTTACGCATTCCCACAATTCTATCGCGACGATGTGCGCACGCAGCACCCCCACCGTTCGACAAGTGGAGTCCCTTGACGCCCTTCCGGCCTCTTGAAGGCGTTTCCTACTCGGAAGAGACGGCCCAACGGTTCCTGGATACTCACCCCCAAGGTGATCATGTGGGTCGTGGGTCCGTCGTGACGTCAAGGGTTGCCGCTATTTGGGACCGCGGTGTGGAGGCACATCGGATGCACCATTCGGAATTCTTCTTTCCGCTTTTCTTTATATTCAAACTTTGAAGTTGTATAATTCCGAGGGAATAGTCAACAATGATGTCTTGTTGCATTATTTATATTTATCTATGTCCAGTTATTAAGGATACAGAAAGTAGTTACGGTTTTGTTAATAGTTAGTTCGTAAAGTTTAATTTAACATTGAAAAAAGATTTAAAACAAACTTCAATCAAAGCTATGGAAACCATATGGTGTCAGTATCGTATTAATAAGCGAAAGCCAAGCATTGTGGACATCCTATTGTAAAATTAAATATATACAAACATGTTTGATCCGCCGCGAAGTAAAACGAGTCAAGCAGAAAAGAAAACCTTTTGTTTATAACCAACAAAGACTCAACTTAGGGATTAAGCGGTCAACCGATCAGGTTTGGTGACCAGGTATCACCACCTCGAGGTCTGATACCTGTGCAACCCTAATTTCCGTGTAAATAAGAAGCCCGAGTGTCAACCTCGCGGGGTAAAGCGTACCACCCCCCTGGGAAAACAATATAAAACTGTATAAAAGTCGAACTTCACACCACCATAGTTGTTTACAAAATAACAAAAGGAGGATATAATGGTCGTGGAAAGGGTTGTTATTACATAATGCACCGGAACAACTAAACACTCCCCCACAGTCGCCTGATATGAACCACATAGAACATCTATGGGATGAATTAGGCAGACGCATTAAAAAATATAATATAACAAATAATGATCAACTAAAACGTGCATTATTAGAAGAGTGGAGCTTAATCGAGTCTTCAACATCGAAATTAGTTGTTTCAATGTAAAATCGAATGAAGGAGGTACTGAAGGCAGAGGGAGGACCTGCCGATCATTAACTATAAAAAACAGACCAAAATTTCGTTTTAATTAATAGTTTGTGTTAGGGTCAATGTTACGAAAGATTCTGAAGAATTTCAAGTATTCGTGGATGGTGGAGGATATTTTGGAAAAGTGTATGAGATAACTTTGCCAAAGCTAAGCATTAAGACAGAAGAATATCGAGCAGGAGAAATGGGAGTCTGGGAGAATGGCAGACACACAGCTCCACACATTATTCAGTCTTTTGACGCAAACCTAATGTCCAGTGGCAGAAAGTATGTGGTTCTTTTTTTCTCATTTTTCCTAGAAGTTGCCTTGCTAGTCTTCCACGAGTTTGAAGTTTCTTATGCTTTCATCTCGCCCACGTTTCAAATTGCCGCTCTATGTTCTTCAGAGGCTTGTATACCTCTGTCCTGTAAAGCGGCTAGAGTGAACTCACGGACACGTGCTCGGTGTGTTTATATTTATTGTCAACGGGACAGGACGCTAGAAAAAGGTTGCAATTAAAATGAGAAATACTAATATATTATACAAGCTTAGAAAGAATTGGGAACCTGGCCCTTACAGTACTGTTCAGTGTGAAGTGTGTGTCTTGTCTAGCCTTGACAAACCGGAAAGGTGACTTTACTGTAATTACTTCAGCAGGTAACTTGTCCCAATTCCAGCAGCGAGTCTCCTGGGAGTAGCTTTACGAGCGAACTCACAGTGGGCCCCAAAAGAGTTGCCCTATTTATACGGAGAAAATGGGTAGAAAAGTGGTGTTTGGTGGAAGCATCGCTACCGAAATTTGGGCCGATCACGTGCAAGTGCAGTGCCCTTGTCTCGATAACAATGCATTGTTCTCCTAGGAATACCGCAGCTGGGTCCGAGACAAGTTATCCGCCTTCTATTGACATACCCGGGTGGCTTTCCGGCGCTTTTTCAAAAATTACAATAATTTTCGCGATGATGATGCGTATGTAACATTTCCCCCTTTACAATGAAACATCATATTTCTCTGATGGTTTGAACCTTGGCACCGAGAAGTCGCACGATCATGCAATAGTTACCGGGTGTTGTGGGTTTCGTGAGTGTACTTAACCTATTGTCTGGGTGTTAGGTACTTATTTTCAACTAATATCACACAGTGTTGTTTGATTTATGGTGACATTGATTGGAACCCTCTTGTGGAAACGTCCGCGGCTGGCCTCTGAAACGGTTGGATGTGTTCCATGCATCGAGTTGCCCATTTGGTGACCCCAAATGAGAATTGGCCACGCTGCCCAACATTTTGCATGTGTGCACCATCCTTGGTAGCTGGGTTTGGTAGCGTTCGCCATACCATTCCTCGGAAGGGAATTCCTTAATTCGCAGCCAAGTCGTTAGTTTCAGTTGGGCATAATAGACTCGGGTTAATTACAATCTTCGAATTCGATTACAATCGATTACAATCTTCATTTTCTAATATATTCGGTCGAATTTACGAGTTCCCTGATTTAAATCTAAATTTCAGTCGTCCGATACCCCAAAGCTTACCTGTTCGGCTCGGCGATAGTATTTGGAAGGCAATTTCGACTTACACAATGCATTTGTATTGGCTCTTTCTAAAAATATAATATAATAATTTGGGCTAATTTCCGAATTTTCAACCGCTGAGATGGAAAATCGATAGCTTTATGTTGATTTACCCGTGATTTGAGAATGCAAATAGCTTCAAATATTTCTTCTTCTGTAGCCTGTTATCCGTATTGTCAGGTGGGTGGTACGACTTTCTATGATAATGAGTTGCAGGTAGTGATGGTATAATTCCCAATTGTTAGGCTCCCTTCGCTGCAAGCGGTCCAGCAGGTACGTTCTCTAAGCGTATAGGCTGGAAATTCATAGGCTCCGGATGAACTACGGCCGCGGAGCCTACAGGTGTTTGGCATGCTTTGTCTCCAGGATCCGTGAGGATTAATAAATATTGGTGGTATTTCCTTCCTTGATTGTGGACTTTCCCTCGCAATGGAAGTCACGGAGGTGGAAATATCGGAATTTGTTTGAAATTCAATTAAGTCTAGATTGTTCCAAGATTAAAAAGTTGCTCGGTCATCTCGAAGCACTCGGTGAAGTGCGGTCACGTACTGCAGTCACGGTTATCAGTGTATGAGATGAATATATGTGCATTCCTTAGCAAAATATCTTCCTCGCATTATTTAATTTGGCGTAACTGAAGAGTTACCATTATAACTTATGTGTGCTTTTTATAATCAATCAACAGAGTTCACACTAGCGAAAAAGTATTCCATCCCCAGCAGTCCGAACTAGTCCCGTGTTGTCCACACAGAGTGCGTCGGCCGGTATATTAGTATTCAGCCCCGAAGGGGTTAAGCGACGATCGATCCTTGGAACGACGGCGGACGCATCCTCGTGGGTTTTTATATCCCCCTTTCTGGATTCTACTCTTCGTACTATATGATCTGGGAGACGTTCCAGAAAATGATCAAGGATGTCTTCGTTTATTTGTTTCACAATCTCCTCACTGTCGTGTGGATATCTATCCCTCGGTGCCATACGAGCTGAATACAACACTTCCGTGGTCCCATCCATGTATTTTGTTAAACTCTCGCCGTCGCTGATTTGTAATCTTCATATATCCGTTTGAAATACGTGATACTCTTCCGGGTGCATAACGTTTCTTTAAGAATTTTAAGAGTGATTCTATACTGTCGAAATGCCGTTCCAATATACTAAGCCTTGCCGGACCTGCAAGCCTTGTCAAGACAATAGCGACAATAGCATTTTGAAAAAAAATTAAATGTTTACTTTTATACAAGCATAAATGAACTGAGCGTATCCCAGCGCTGACATCAGTTTATTACGAGCTGGGACTGACACGCGTGGACAGTGCGAAGCTAAATTAATAACGGATGCTTGATATCCGTCATACCGCGCCAGTATGATAAATGAAGTGGATCTGCCTAGATCCCCCGAAGACACTTTCAGTGGCGCCACGAAACTATTAAAGATTGTTCTCTCTGAACGGTTAACGTGAACTCACGAATACGTGCTCAGTGCGTTTATACTTATAGCCAAAGAGACAGCACCCTAGAAAAAAGGTTGCAATTAAAATGAGAAATACTAAAATATTATACAACCTCAGAAAGAATTGGGAACCTAGCCCTTACAGTACTGTTCAGTGTGAAGTGTGTGTCTTATCTAGCCTTGCCAAGCCGGAAAGGTTACTTTACTGTAATTACTTTAACGGGATAACTTGTCCCAATTCCAGCAGCGACTCTCCTAAGAGTAGCTTCACGAGCGAACTGAGAGTGGGCCCCAAAACAGTTGCCCTATTTATACCGAGAAAATGGGTAGAAAAGTGGTAGGTGGTGGAAGCATCGCTACAGAAACTTGGGCCAATCACGTGCAAGTGCAGTACCCTCCTCTCGGTAACGATGCATTGTTCTCCTAGGAATGCTGCAGCTGGGCCCGAGATAAGTTATCCGCCTTCTATTGACATACCCGGGCGACTGTCCAGCGTTTTTCCGAAAATTACAAGAATGTCCGTGTGCAAGACGCGTATGTAACATTGTTCAACGCTAGCCTAGCTCTAATGTGTAGCCTGGGCATTACTGCCCGCATAGTCTGCCTGTTGAGATACCTCTCAAATGGTACTGTTGGGTAGTTCTGCCTCATCCATTTATCAGGTGCAAGATGAATAAATATATTCGATATGATTGGGCTAACTGAACCTCCTTGCGGAACTCCTTTTTCTCTAACTATTTTACTACCAACACTAATTCGTGGTTTAAACTATCGAATGCAGATATATCACGATCATAGAAGTAGCCTTTTGCCCTATCCTGTCGAATATTCAAGGAACACCTAAACACAGCAAATTTTTATTATATGCGGACGATCGAACAATTTTCAAATACATCTCAAACCATCGTGATGCCATGGATATACAGGAAGACATTAACAGGCTGACTAGCTGGTGCGAAGTTAACAAACTTGACTTGAAGATTTCCAAATATCGCCTAATGAAATTTACCTCTACAACGAACCCCATCGTTTTCCCTTATTCCTAGGAAATTCTATTCTGTCTGAAATTATGGAAACCCGCGATCTTGGCGTCTATCTTTTTCCTAGGTTAGATTTCTCTAGACATATCTCGTACATAATTAACAATTCTTTGAGAACTCTGGGGTTCATTAAACGTTTCTCATCTGACTTTATGAATGTACAAACTATTAGATTATTGTATTGTGCGCCAGTTAGGCCTCAACTAGACTATGCTTCGGTTATATGGTCCCCAACGTGCGATAATCGTAAACTTGCCATTGAAAGAGTTCAACATAAATTCTTTAAGTGTCGATTCGCGACCATGATTATTCGCAACTTATGCGTATGATGCACATATACCTTTCTTGTCTTTGTTAACAGTGGAATTTAGAAGCGACAGGCATTCCTATCATGGTCGACCAAGCCATTTTACGCCTCACGTGATCCTATAAACAGGATCACGGACTTAGCAAATAGTTATGCTGATGGGGTTGATTTCTTTCATGGTAAATCTTCGTCTTTTGAAAAAACCGTTTCTAGGATTCTTAGTTCTTAATATTAAGCCTACTTCAAGCCCACTTAAATATATATATATATTTCGCTTTTCTTATGCGTATTTTATACTGTACTGGACTTCGGTCCGTTTTCTTAATAATAATAATAATAACATTCGTTGCCCTCCTTCCGTATTTGCCGGTAATGCTACAGTTTTTACAGGTCCTGGGACAAAAATTCCGGATGACATCCGATTCGATAATTTCTACAGATTATCTTTTAGATTTTCTTCAACCTTTCTTATCGAAACATCATCCACACCAGCGGCATCTTTATTTTTCGATACTTGTTTATAAACGCTCCAAATCAGTTGCTTCGGTATATCAAAAGATTTTGTTTTATTCATTCACTCCTCCTTTTCGGTTGACAAATAATTAAAATTGAAAAACTCTTCCTTAACTCATCCATAGAGTTTAACTCTTTGTGTTTCTCCGTTATTCATGCATCGCCTAACCCACATCTAACCAGTAAACAAGCTCCCGATGGATTTATCCTAGGTTAGATACCACCCCCTAGTTTTAACGCCATCTACATACTTTACGACTCTCTATTTCAAGCGGAAAATCTTTCGGCAGCGTCTTCCACTGCCATCCATCATTATGTACCTTATTGCATTAATAATTCCTCCGATATTGTGCTTTCTTCAGCGACCTACTACACCTTGTGCAACACATGGCTCAACAATTTTCCATTCTTTACCACTTGTATCACTTAGATACATTTTTTCCTACTATTTTTTACTTATTTCATCCTATTCTCTTCCTCATTCCCTTTTAATACATGTTCGAATATCTGGAACCCACACTTCGACTGTAGCTTCTATCTCTACTGGATATAATGACCTATGGACTACTGGACCTATCTTAGAATCGTCACTGTTGTTCTGAAGCGTAATGTAATATTGGTCCCATAACTCATCCTTTGACCGTACTTTTTTATAAACTCAGATATGATGTTCCGATTCATGGTAAACAAAATCTCCACAAAACGGCGGCTAGATTTCTCTTCCTCTGCTGCTTCCACTTCTTTCTATGGAAGCATCATTTAAGTCAGGATTAGACTTATATCTGGGTAACGAAGAGCCACGGTTCCGACTACCCTTGTAAACACTTCCTTGTCCCGATGGAGACGGGCGATTAAACCTATTAAAACTTCCTCCTCCCTCTTCTTGTACCACTCTTGGTTCAATCTTTGTGCCGCTTCCAGCTTGTTTGAGTTTCTCTGTTGATATACGTCCCCATTTTCCAGATGTTTCATTAAACTGCCAGTTTCCCTCAAAAGAAAATATTCCTTTCTTTTTGGATGTGAAGTTGTCCCGTATTTTATTTAAGGAGGAAATCACTTTCTCTTTCTCCCTCAGCTTGCCAGAGTCAACAGTACGCTTGAAAATGCTGTCTATACTCTCAAGGACTTTCGCCATTTCGCGTAGATCTTCGGGATGTTTAGTTGATGAAAACAACTCCACTTCACTTTTAGGATCATCGGCCCGATTCTTACTTGGTCCAAAAACTAGGTTAAATTTTGGCCAAAATAGATTTCTGAAAGCTTCCGGAATTAAATTACCTGAATCAAGAGGAACCTTGTTTTTAACATATTCTTCTAGAAGTACTTTGTCTTTTTCTGATAAACCAACTGCACTAGCCCATGCAAGTATGACACCCAAACCACTATCTCCTTCCTTTGCAGCTATTACAAAGAAATCCCTAATTCTCGATAATGGAATGATATGATGTAATGTTAAAATATTCTCGAGTCTTTCTTTCACGTCTTCCGGCAACTTTTTCAGTTGTTTTTGCTTTTCTTCTCTATATTCCCTTGGCTCATCGATACGGGACTCTGATAAGGGAATCCATTCGGTATCTCTTTTCTTCATATGTGTTTTAATACCATAAGCGCGCTTCCGATCACGCAATCTTGCGTCACTGTACTTGTCACCACCAACTGCACCAAGAGACAGAGGAAGTGCATGCCAGCCTTGCTGAACGTGATGTCGTGTCATTGGATCTCGTTGAATATAGTCAGCTATTCCAGCTCTGAACTTTTCTGGTGTTACATTTCTCAGTTCAGGTACAACTTCTGCTAATGCGTCATATAAGCAATTATTTTTGGATTTTTTTGATTCAACGCTTCCATTATTTTCCGCTGTGACACTTCGAGAAAGTTGAAAATGATTTCCTATAAGATATAGTTTCACTGCTACTCCCTCTGCTTCTGGTGCAGACGAAAATCTTTGTCTTATACCACCTTCCCCTTCAACAATAATAGTAAGTCCTCTAATCCCACGGCTTTCTAAAACTCTATGTATCAGTTGAGTACATGCACTAACACAAGTCATATCCATTGGAACATTTTCCAGGACTATATCTGCGAATAAATCCGGACTTCGAGTTTTCTTCATCAGTTTTAACAGACTTTCGTGATATTTGTCTGTAATATTCTTTTCTGTTTTAGATGTGTCATCGTGCTGTTCTTCACGAACATTCCGTAACTCTTCGTGATACTCCTGCTTCTTCCTGTCAAAGTACTCGCGATATTTACTTTCTTTGTAGGATTGGTATGCTTCTCCTATCTTTCTTCCAACATACCCAACCAGGCGATTAGCACTTTCTTTAAGAATAGGGCTTACAATATGTTGTGCTATGATATTCCCAACCTTTTGATGAAGCAATAATTTCCACCCATCAATTATTTCTCTTTTGAAGCTCTTATAGTCCTTTTCTGTCTCTGCCCCTTGATTTAGTGCAGAATTTCTTCCCAGTTCATTGCTATTCAATTCACTTTTTATTCTCTGGTCTAAATCGTCTAAAAGCTGATCAGTAATCTTTACTATATCACCGATGCGAAGAACCAGTTCTGACGAAGCTGCTATTTTACCAATTATATGAATAGGCCATTCTAACGGAGTATTTGTTTTACTACTTTTTTCAACAGCTTCCGCAATCCCCTGCGTTACGCTACCAACTACTTTGTTAGCTGTAGACAAAAACTTTTCCACGCAATTTTCCTCAGTGAAGAAACTCTCGGTTAAATGATCTACCATTCTTCTTGCTTCTTGCGCTCCTAATTTCCTGTAGGCTTCCTCTAGGCTTTCAGAGATATTATGTTCTTCCACCTTTCGTTTAATACCTGATAAAATTTCAGAGGCTATGCTGTTACATAATTCTTGAAGGTAGTTTTCAACAAGTGCATCAACTCCTGCGTTAGTTAAGCCATATACCACGGCTTCTACAGCTTTTAGTATGATGGCCTTTGCAACTTCTTGTACTACTACCCCTAACCCTGCAGTTTGAATCAGTTGAAAGCCAGCCATTTCTGCTAGTTTTTGACCGCATTCAAAGTCAGGTCCAGCTAGTTTATGGCCAAAATGTGATACTTTAATGCCACTTGAAAAGCAGCCTCCAATAACCAACGTAGCAGCTGTGGTCATTAAACTCTTATATTTATGTTGCTTATAATCTTGCCAACTAAAATAACCTGACTTTAAAGCATTGGCAGCGAAAAAGATATCATTTACACCTTCCTTAACAAATGCAGCACCAACATGAGTCATAACACCGACCGAGTATAACTGTATTATGGTACCAATCACTATTTGGCTCAACCCTATAGCAACCACTGCTGCAGTGTTAAGTAGCATCTCTCGAGTCCATCTTTCTTCCTCTAATTGTAGAAGTTGATCTAAACCATTGAGGAAGAAGGCATGGACTTCTTCTATATTTGCAAATTCACCTTCGCCACAAAACTCTGTGAGAGGTTTCAGTTTACTTTCAGGAACTTTTAAAGCTTTTAATGTACTTTTCAATCGTTCTAGGGTTCTGGTGATGTTTTTCATTGTATCCTCTTTTGCCAATCGTAATCGAATATCTAAAATCTTTTTTACCGCATCTTCGATATCTTTGTAAGAAGAATTCAAAGGCTTTTGTCTTTTATCGGAAGCATTAATATAATAAAAACACGATACTGAATATTCACTAAAATTCTCAATAATTGCCTTGCCAATAGGGCTTACTTCATCTGGGATGGATTTTAATAGATTACTTGTACCCGGTATTGAAATTAAATTGCAAATCCAACCCTTCTCAACCAGATGATCAAAAAGCTCTGCCGCGCATCCGTCTGGAACAAGTTTATTTCGAGAAAGCATGAGAACCAAGTTATCTTTAGTACTTCGCAGGCTATATATACTCTTTAACTTTTCTTTTAAATCTCCAGTTGTCACTGTAACAGGTCTGATAACCCTTTGTTCCAATAATTCGAAGACTAGGCTTTGATGTGGTTTGGTCATTAATTCCAAACAGACAGGGGACTTCTTTTCTTCCAACTTCCTTTCAAGTTCTTGAAGAGCTATTCGATAAGTAAAACATAGAGATAATAATCCTTTTACAGCATCCTCATAAACTGAACTGGGACGAAGCTGAATTTTCTTCATCTCATCCGACTTCATTTTTAGTCCATAAGCAGTATTCTCTGAGCCATTCTTCTTTTCAATGACCTTTTGTTTAACTAGTTCGGTGAAAATTTGGTCTGCTTCTTTTTTCGTGATGTCAACCTTAGTAAAATCTTCCAGGGTAATAGAATCATAGCGCAGGAAGCTTGCAGATCCGATTTTAGCTTTATCTACATGCGCCATCCTGTTAAACGAGAGTATCCCTCTCTTTTTCAGTAATTCATATTTGTTTTTGCCTATGGCCTTTAGAAAATCGTCTTTCTTAAAAACATTACCGTTATTCTTTTGTTGTGTAATCCGTTCCGCGTGTAAAAAAATCTGTCCACTGTCAGACTCTAGAGTTTGCTTTTTCAGTTCACCTTCCTGTACTTTTTTATCAAGAGACTCTAACAATGAGCGATCAACATCTCTTAATTTTTTACTATCAACTGCGACATATTTGACGTCTTCATTTAAGATTTCTTGTTTAATTAACGATTTCCAAAATGCTTCTCGGCTGGGCAATGGTACTGCTTCTTTTAACGCTTTTGTAAATTTTCTCTCGTTAATCATATTTCCTTCATACTTCGAAAGAAAGTTCTTTAATATTTCAGCGGATATTCCATAACCAGAGCTGATCATCTTCAGCTCTGTTTCCGATATGTTCTTCTTTACTCTCGGCTTTTTTAAAATACCTTCACTGAGCAAATCTTCATATAGAACTTCAGCTAACTCTTCTTTAATATCACCGTTAACAAAAGATTGTGGGGTTACAAAGTGACCGAGGATATTATCTATAGACTGTGAGAAAATTTAATAAAGGTTACTTAAACTCTTTTGCTGTTCTTCGTAAGCATCGATTTGAATAATGCTTTCATTATTGTTTTTCTTAATTGTACCGATAATACCTGCAGCAATCATGGCAAATTTACTACGCTCCTCTAAAAGCCTTGCAGCTTCTCGTAATTCTTCCTTGAATCTTTTCAACATTTTCTTATCTTCTTCTTTTAAAGGCTTTGCTTGCCAATCAATTTCTTTTGCCAGCGCAAATGCCTTATAATAATGTGCTGCTTCAGAAAAGTATGATTCTTCCTTAATCACTTCATCAAACAGTTCAATAGCATTTTGACGAGCATTCGTATCCTCCTTATATTGAGAGAGATATTTTCCAAGTTTAATCATTTGAACTGGGTTTCCTTTGACCCAAGCTAACCAACTTTTGCTATTATGTTTCTTTCCATTAAAACGTAAAGACTCTGTGTCATACACAATATTTAAATTGAATTGTTCTTTTAATTGTGAGATAAACTTGTTTACTCCGTCGTAAAAACTTCTCTTACTTTTCTCATTCGTCAAATCCCTTATATATTTATTGTTTTCATCTAAACAGAAAGCCCACTTGTCTAAACAGCTCTGCAATAAGATTTCTTTCACTTCGGTAGGTACTTTATTATCGTCATGGTTCTTCTTGATTGTTCCGTACTGCTCTTGAAATTTTTCAAAGCATTCTTCTTCTACAGTAATTTGAGTTTCGTAGTAAGCTTCAGTATTAAATATACGATGTAATTCTTCAGTATCACGTTCTTTCCTTAAGTCCAAGATTTTGGAATTGCTATATCCTCGTGCTTCTGTATCCATAATGATTAATCGACCAGAACCTTTATCTCCACTTCTCGCCGCTCGTCCAAACGCTTGTTGTTCAATTCGAATGTTATTAGGTAGATAAGTTAAGCAAACATGTAATCCTCCTGCTTTCCTTAATGCCTCGGTAATTTTTATGTCAGTTCCACGACCAGCCAGATTGGTTGCAATAATAACCTGTCCTTGGTCCAATTCCCTGGTACCTTGAGTGATATCGAACTCTTCATAATCACGGGTATAAGTATGAACATGTTTTGCATCTTTCCCCCCAAAAGCATTGTGTAAGATTTCTACGTCATTCACAATTTCACAGATGATTAAAACCGCTCGTTTCTTAGTTAACTGTTTTGCCTCGTTTTCTATATGATTTATCCATTCCTCTGTGCCAGTACAAAGAATAGGTTTGTCTTCGTGAAATTGCTTAGACTTCGCTGTAGGAATGGTAGCGAAGTCAACCCCATGTACCTTTTTGAGTAAATCTCTTTCTTGTTTTGATCCTAAAGTACCTGTTAGTCCGTATAAGTTCTTGTAGAATTTGAAGAAGGAAACATTCGAAACAAAAACAGCCTTCAAGCTTTGCAAGGACAATTTACAGCCGTGTTTGAGTTGTAAAAACTGATGCAGCGCTTCGTCCCATTGAGAATTGACTTGATCCGTTCCTGTGTCTCTATCAAGAATTGTAATATTAGGATTGGGGTCTGGACTGGTTCCAGTTCTATCCACATCCACCACATAATCCTGGCCTGCTTTCATGAAGAATGCAGTGATAGCACTATTAATCCAAGACTCCAAGTGCTGTTCAACAAAAGGCCTAAGATATTTCGGGACATGTATACGTTTTTCTCTTTCAATGCACTCCTTAAAAAGGTAACCAAGACGATCCTTATAAGCAATAAATTCAGGTGAAAGCGCCTTATTGAGTTTTATATCATCAATGCTTCCGTTTAAAAGTTTGCCCTGATCATCTAATATCTCAGTTTCGATCAAACGTTCCCATATCATGTCTTTGCGCTGCTCGCTTAACTTAGAATCAAGCTTTCCGATGTCTTCCCTTTTGACTAAACCATATAAATCATTTAGTACTGATTCTTTAATTGCTTCAGTGTTAAAAACATCAGAAAACTCTTGGTAATCTCCAGTTGGTTGATTGATCCACTGCCAAATGTAAACATAAACAGATTCCAGTTTATCGAAACCTGCCAAATCGTGAGACAAGTACAGAATATTGTTAGCTTTATCAAGCAACATACTGTCTACTTCATCAACGATTACATTCTCAAAGTTACGATCTCCTAAGATATTCTTCCCATAAAATCTATCCAGCAGGTAATCACGTTGAAAATTGGATAGATCACCGTATACTACCTGATTTCCTGAGTATGCTTCCTTTCTTTTCTCAATATATTCGCTACAGTTATGTGATACGTTAATATCAAACAAACTATAGATGTCTTTATTACCCTCAGCATCACGTTTCGCTAACACTGAAGAGCTCGTTATGATATCCACTTTCTCTTTGCACAGTGCTTTCATAATAGATGCTGCTACTACAATTAATGACTTTCCCTCGCCAGTAGATACTTGTGCTAAGGTACTGCGATCATTGATCAATAACGCCAATACCGTTAATTTTTGAGTATCGCGCAACTTAAATCCTCTCCGTAGCTCTATCGCTCTATCTATTACGGCAAGCATTTCCTTTTCAATACCTTGCTTTCCTTTATTGATATTTCCTTGAAATTCCTTGGCCCAATTTCCAATATCATACTCCGTAAAACCGCCCACAGGTTTCCCAGTAATTTCATACTTCCCGTTACGAATACTCATGATGAAATCTTCGATTTTTGGTAAGTTGTCGGAAATACTTTTTGAAGTGTTATCATTGCCTTTAATCAGTTTTACTAATTGCGCTACGTTTCGTTCTTCCTTATCAGCAGTAAACTTCTGCCGCATCTTCCGTGTCCATTCACTGATGTTACAGTCGTCCAGAGTCTCCAAGTCTTCTTCGCTCAAGTTCCATCTTTCATGATGAAAATCTGATAAAATGTCCGTAAGCATATCAGGTGATAACTTTTCTTCTTTGTCTTTTAAAATCGCTATAAATTTCTCTGCTAGATCAGTACCAAAAATGTTTTCGACGGATAAGAGATAATAATGAGCAGTTGGTAATTTGTCACTTTCCTGCCAACTTGTCAATTGCGATAATCTACAGAACCAATACTTTTCTTTTAGGGCATAAGGCCACTCAAACAACCGAAGTCCTGCCAGATTAATTGGCTCATTCGGAATATTGCTTAATAAATATAGAATATCTTCAATACACTGGATAGAAATAGAATTGCCTGGCTTGGACTGATTCAATTTTATACCAAATGACAACAAAATATCCTTATTTTCGATTTTCGATAAGTACTCTCTCCATTTAGATTTCTTTTCTAAGGATTGTTTAAAATAGTTCTCAAGATCTAGTAATATCAATTCGTCCATCCAGTTCCTTTGAGAATACGATGCGACTATCCAGCAAAAAGTATTTTGTTCTTTTCTGTCTTCAACACTAGAAGTGATAACTGAATTCATAAGGTAGCATAATTCCTGAAAGGACACATGCCTTCCTTCACTCGAAAAGCGTTGCAGTATGCTATGCAGAATTCCTCGCTGCCTAGTATATTGAAATATAATCTTTTCTAACCACTTCTTTAATTGTTTACTTTCTTCTTCAAGAAAGTATGTTATGATCTTTCTTATAACATCTTCCTCGTCATCAAAAGATCGCCCATCTTCCGAAGGGCTGTTATGAGATAGAAAGACTTTATGCATTAAGTAATTATCAAACTCCTGTTTTCGTTTAAATGCCTCCATTTGTAGCAAAACCTTCGCGTAAAGATCATCCTTCTTTTTGCGCTCTTCTTCCAACTTTCGATAGTCTTCATCAACGACCAATTCTACGAATTCACCGCATCTATGTAACACGTGAATAATTTGTTTGGATAGAGAGTTATTATCTTGCAGGAACAGCTTGTTATCTTGGTCTTCAACGTACAATCTAATATTAACATCGAAAACATAAGCTAATAATTCTCTATAGCTTTCCGATAGTGGTCCTTTTTCTCGAATGTAATCATTGTACTCTTTTAGAATCTCTTGATCTTTAAAACACTGATCCCAGTTATACTCCTGCTTATTATTAATACGCTGATTATTAAAACGATTATAGAGAACATTAAGAAAGTCATCCTTTTGCATTTTTTCCTCCAGCTCACTTGTTAGAGATTTATCTTGAACACTTTTAATCCATAAATCAAATACTTCTGCATGCTCTGGCCGATACAACTCCCTTTTAAACGCCTCAGAGAATATATTTAATCTGTGTTCTTGTTTCTCCACAAACTCTTTATACTCGTTGTAGTACCTTTTAATAGCTGCATGAGCTTCTTCTGATTCTCCTACTTCTAAAATGAATGCTTTGACGGAACACTGTAACGCTTGCTTATTTGTATCTTGCAGTTCTTCTGTACAAAACAGCAACATTTTCTCACGCTGTTCTTTACCATCTTCGTAAAGATATTGATTTAGAGTTCCCAAAGTAGGATGCGAGATGTTGTTACCCTCTTCTTTTCCTTCAACAAGATATCTCGCTGCACTTTCTGCTGTTAATTCTGTATAATCTGTAACCTCCTGATAAGGTGATAATTGCTTTGCGATTTCTCGCAGCGTAGCAATTCTATACTTATCAATCAAAAGCTCTTCTACAGTACGTAGCTTGCTGTTCTCTGTATCATTCGGTGAACCTTGTCTTCCAAAGAAGCTCTTCTTGACTGTTTCAAAATTGGGAAACTTATCTAGTTCAAAGCTGGTCAGTTCTGTGCTTCTTAATTGTAGCCAATAGTCCAATGATTGTGGCTCATCTTTCAACTTATCAATCAAACCATCAACATTAGTAGTATCTTTATAGTAGGCACTAGGTGTAGAATCATTACGACGCTCCTTTTTACTTTGACGAACAAAACTGACATGGCGTTTAATTCCTAACTCCACAGTCTGCTTCTCTTGTTGTTCTTGATGTTCACAAATTGCTTGTAAAGCATGTTGTTTCGTATTTTCCAAATCTGTTCGCAAATCCTGCAACGTACTCTTTTCTGTAGAACTCAGATGATGAGAATAGCTAGCTAAAATACTGCCCTGCAAAATGTTCTTTTTCCTCGTAGCTTGTGCATGATGCTGTCGTTCATTATTCTGTCTATTATTCTTCCTTTCACCATAGCTTCTTATCTGCTTGTTCTCAGTATTAGCATGTACGATTCCCGCATATTTTTCTTTATATGTACACCATACTGAATTGCTCGGTTCATTATTCCGATCATAATATTCTACGTTATATGTACCTTTATCATAAAACACAGCATTCCTCCAATATTGCTGATCCAAGTAACCCATATCCCAACCATTTTTTCCATGTTTACCATATAAACCTCCCCGTCCCATTTCCCCTTCTTTCCCTTGCCTAGCATTTCTTCTAATATTAAATTCCTGGCTGCTTTCTGAGTTTCTTACTATTATCTCTCCAGGGTATCCCCCTTCCCCACCTAATCCATACTCCCCACCAGGCCCACCAGGTTGCCCCAACGATCCTTTGCAAAGCAGAAAAGCTTGTAAAGCTGTAAACCGCCTAACAGAACCATAGACAAAAGAAAAAGTGATCCTACTTCCTTGACCTATAACTGTTTCTATAAAAAAATCCTCTTCAAAAGACTTTGTTGCTGGAAGCTCACCACTATCACCTACGATCTCACATGCCCTCATATTATGACGCTCTATATCTTCAATATCTGCAAGAATTCTGCCGAGTGTTCCATAAGTATCCCCAGTATACCAACAAGTTTTTACCGTAGATGGATCACTTTTAATGTTCTCAATTGTCTTTTTTATTCTATCTTCTCTGGGTAAACTTCCTGAAATAGCAACAGGAGGAAATTTTTCATCAAATTCATCCTTTTCAATACCTGTTCCATCTTCGCCGTTGTTCCCATCTCCGCCATCTTGGCCCTTACTACCTTTTCCACCGTTTGAAATAACGGCAAAGTATTCTGGATTTTTTATCTTTTCCGTTAAAATTAAAATGTTCCCGCCACTTTCTCCGGCATAACCGTCTGCTCCTTGTCTTCCGTGACCATCTTCTCCAGTACCTGCGTTGTTAAAGTAAGTATGATTCTTATCCTTTCCAGAGACATTCCAAGTTACTTCGTTATGGATTTGTATTACTTTTGTTAAAATAACTATATTCTTTCCATACCAGACTTTATTTTGAAAGTCTTCAGCAATATGTATAATGTCGGCACCAACAAAACGTACTTCTTCTATATTGGAATTTTCTGAAAGTTTACTTTCTAACTCGCGCAAAATTTGACCTACGGCAACATTCTTTCCTGTTACTTCGATAACTAATCGACCATCTATTTTTCTTTCTTGTATCCCTACTGGCTTTATATAAGCACATAACACCTCCTTAAATTTCTCTATTAAAAACAGATCGTCTTCTTGCTGTAAACATTTTGCTGCTCCTTGTAAAGCTGTAAGACTTGCATCGTAAACACTTCCCTTAAGATCTACAATCTTTTTTAGAAATTCATCAGACCGTAATTCGCCGCTGCAAAAATCTTCCAATTCCAGCTCGGCAACGATATGTTGAAGACTTTGAAAAGTATTTAAAAAATCAACAAAGATTTTAAGAAATTCTAATTCCTTTTCGACAGTCTCGCTGTAGGCAACTGTGTGTTCCAAGCACTCTTTCTTAAATTGACTTATGAGAGTCTTTTCATTTTCCTTACTTACCAATTTATAGTGTTCTATTAAAAGTGTATGATACTCTAGATTTTTGAAGAGATCAGGAACGTCGCTTAAGTTTTCGATATTGTCCAGCGAATTAAACAGCTCCAAAATAATATCCCTACTCTTATTATCAGTAAGTTCTCTTAACATATCTGTTATCTCTTTTAGCCAAAACTTTGAGCAACATTTTATGTATACTTTTTCGATGTAATTGTTGTCAATAGAGCTAAGCGATTTCTGAAACCTTTCTTCGATATCATTTTTCACCTCCACCAAATTACTTTTATGTTCCTCAATTTCTCTACTAATCATCTCTTCTATAACTTCTTTTTTATCGTCATACTCTTTTTCTTCCGAATTCAGAAATTTTATCACGAGATTTTCAGCAGTTCTCGTATACCGCACACTCAATGGTGATTGGCCAGCTAGTTGATATGCTTGACTTAAATAATTACATTGCTCTGCGATAATCAGAGTATCTTTATATTCTGGTACAGTAATTGCATCTTCCAGCGTGTTAATCAGCCTTAACAGCTGAATATTTTGGATCTGCTGTTCTAAATGTTTGCTATCCTGATCAGAGAACTTTTGCAAAGGCACCTGATTGATATTACCCAAAACAATACATAACTTTGTATACTTGTTAATATTAGAATTGCTATACTTTGTCAGCAAATTATTCAGCTGCTTGTATATCTGATTTACTTCCGCCAAAAATTGTCCAGCCTTAACCTTTAATTCTATTGTCTCATTCGAATAATCCTTTTGAGAAACTTCGGCAAGTTTCTCGAAACATTTTTCTAGATATTTCTTTACGCTTTTTAACTCAACCTTATGTTCATTAAACAGTTCATCGTTAAAATAGCACGCAAGATTGTAATAGTGATAAACTAAGCGCTCGCAATATTGCGAATAAGACCAAGAATTCGCATTTTTTCTTATATCTCTCCGTAACTCCCTGTACCGTTTATTTAATTCTTCCGCTGTACTTGCCAGCCAATGTTCATTTCCCACCCAATTCCCCCCCAAACTCAATGGCTTGCAGAACATCACGTAAAAAGCTTACCCTTTTTCGACTGCTACTAATTAAATAACTTGCCGGTTTTGAATATTAAGTAAAACTATATAATTCCTACCTATTTATTCTGTTGCCACTTACTGCTGATTCCACAGATATCTGCTCTAAGGTCTAACGTACTTACTCGGATAACGTATCACTCGGCTCGGATGAGTTTCGTTCGTTGTGCGCAGGTCCCCACACTTGAAGCGGGTCCTGTGATCTGGGCTCGCTCTTTCAATCATAGCCCATCCTTGAAACCATCCACCTGGCTCACGCACTCCCCACTACTGCTTTATCTGTACGTTTGTAAGTTGAAAGTACTAAGATACTTATACCCTGAACTTATTCGTTAGGAAGTTATTGTAGCTAAAAGTTTTCTGAATTATTTCGGTCTGCCGGCCAGTGTTCTGGCGTACCTAGTTTATGTTTCGTTACAATGTTTGTAAACATGAGCCGGCTGCTAATATTAGTCACTGTAAGATTCAGATTTTCGTCAGTAAGTATTCACGCTGCATACAGGACGTCCTACGGAACTGGGCCGAGCAATATCTTTGAAAGGATTGGAGATAGAACAAAAAGGTATTAAACGCTACATATGTAAGAATCAATGGTCAGGATGACGGTGGGGATATAGAAAAGTAATAGATTTAATTCCGAAGTAGGTTGTGTTATACGATTTTATTCATGCGTCTGCTCCAAACGTTCGAATAAGACTGGTTATTGGGCCCCGTGCTCGCTATTGCGAGCCGGTCCCCATACATATTTCGTTTGTATTGTAACCAGCGATAAGGGCGCTGGTCCCTCGGCACGACTCTTGCCAGCCAGTCGTGCTTACGTATAACACGACGCTCGGCTCCGTCGCTTATTCTTACACATATTACTATGAAATTTCTATGCATTTTTATGCATGTTTATGCATCGGTGCAGTTGCAAGATGCAATTGCACTTTTTTGTTATATCAGAAATAATGTTATATCAGAGTTGTTAGCTTAGGTGCTATTTTAATTTCAAGCATGCTGAATTATTTCAACGTTTCAATACACTTACGATTAGACGTACTCTTTCGCGCGTTCCTTTCTGTCAGTATCTTATTTCTGAACATGAATCACCTTCTGATATCGATAAGTTATCCTATCATTTCTTACACTATTTACTCTACAAGAGATGTAACAATGTAACAAATGCTCCTCAACCGCGCTCTAAACATTTATCCATTCTTTTCTGCACTCTTTTTATCACATCCTGCAATTGTCTTTCTGTAATTTCTGATATTTCGAACGCTACTCCTTCTTGCATTTCTTGGACATTATTTACTGGTTGCCAATACACTTTATCCTTTAAAAATCCCCGTAAAAAAAGTCCAGGAGTGTCAAATCTGGTGACCGCGGAGGCCAAGCAATTGGACCTCGTGTACCGGTCCACCTGTTTGTATATTTCTCATTTAAATTCATGGTGGCTGCTTGAGAGTGATATGCTGAAGCCTCGTCTTGTTGCAAATACGTGACTTGCCGTGTGGATATGCAACAGAGTTGGTAGTTCGAATTCCAAACAGTTTTGGTATCTTTGTCCGTTGAAATTCCCTTTAAAACAATATGATCCAATAATCCACTTTTTAAGTATGCCACACTAGCCTCAGTATTTGATTATTTATATTCCTTCTTAAATAAGAATTTTCAGCAGATCGTGTGTGTTCATTGTGACGATAAAGCATTCCGTTGTTGGTAAAACTTGCTCCAGAAAATTTGAAAACTCAGATTTGCATTCTCTTGCATACGTCTTAAAACAGTACTGACAACTGTTCACGCGTGAAATTTCATGCCCAGGTCTCAATGTTTGTCCGATGGAAAATCAAAATGGACGAAGTTTCTGATCCCTTAAAATACGATGAACAGAATTTGAAATACCCCTTCCCCTTGAAATCGCTGTACATACCCCAGCACTGTTTCAATACATTCTTCATTTTTTAGAATGGTTTATGGCATTTCTTTCAAATTAATAAAGAAATTATTATTATTATTATTATTATTATTATTATTATTATTATTATTATTATTATTATTATTATTATTATTATTATTATTATTATTATTATTATTATTATTATTATTATTATAGGTATAAAATGAGAAAAAAACACTAGAATTTCTTAAAATAATAATTTCCTTAGAAAATAATTTAATTGCAATACCAAAAGGTTGCGGTCATATTAGAATTCGTTCTCAAACTTTTGAGAACTTTCTCGCTATTTGAAAAAGCCATGATTTTACTTCACTAAACGGAACGCTGACGGCTTATCGACATTGATTTCATATCTTGCATGGCTCAATGCCAGGTGATTCACGTTTATCAATAAGATACTGATTGAAAGGAACGCGTGAAAGAGTACGTCTAACAAGTGCGTTAAAACATTGAAATAATTCAGTATACTTGCAATACTAACAATTTTCAGACATAACATTATTAACAAGTTTTGTAGAGGGTGAAAAACTGCATCAATTAATGTATTCAAAATTAGAGTTTTACTTTTTTTTAAAGCGTAATTGCACCTTGCAGTTGCACGTTGAATGTGATTTGAAGGTTATAACAATGTGTAACATTGTTGAACTTGTTTGTCAGCTACAAAATGCAAGGGCAACAAATATGCAATCCCATTTAAAAAACCGTTGGTGACCTTGACGGAACTTAAAAATGATATTACGATGGCAATGTGCGCCCCTCGAAACCATTCTAATTCTGAACTCTCCATATTTCGTATCTTTAAATCGAACTGAGATGTTCGGGGGTTCTGTTTCTCGCGACTCACCCTGCATACAACATGATATATCTCGCTATAGTTTAATCTTCTCCCAAAACAAAGACTGAGGAGTCATTTTTCCTGGGAATAGATGATTAGTTGCCAACAGCTCGCGCAGCCCGCTTACCCTTCTTCCCTCCAATGCTTCTATCCCCGACTTCCTCGCTGGGACTAATCGTAAGCCAATAGCGTGATCGGAACAAGAAATGATTATGGGGACTTGCGCAGAACGAACGAAAACTCGTCCGAGCCGGGGTCCAACTTATCGCGGATTCCCAGATAGTTTAATTTCTATGTGAATCAAGTTGAGGTGTTATGTTAAAAGCACAGCAATTAATGAACAAATCAACTAAAAGTTCTTGCAAATATTTAGATACTAACAGTGTTATGTTAACTAGAGATTGTCTCTCCATTTTTAAACAGATCAAAGAGACAATAGATGAGAAGAAGAAAGAAGAATTTGAAGGCCTTTTGGAGAGTTTAACGGAACACTTACCTAGCGGCTTTAAGATAGGTGCTGTTGTAGGTGGCGAAGATTGAAGAAAGTGGGAAAGTTTCTGGAGAAGAAGTTTATGGAACAGAAGATCAAAATAGGCCGCCTTTACTTAACCACATTGGAGATTACGATTTTAGGAAACATGCGCGAGTGAACCAACAGAAAGGGAAACTTTATTCAAAAATGAAGAAAATACTTTTAGAAACACACTCAAAACCTTCTGATAACGGTCGGCCTAAGTCAGGCCAGAAGCAGAAACGTCGGACAATTCATTCTCGTCGAGTCAGTAGTCCAAGAGAACGGCCATCAGGTTTACCAGAAAGTAGAAAGAAAGGATCTAACAATGATCTTAGTCAACCAGGAATTTCAGCAGTCCAGCAGGAACGTCAGAAACTATTGCCTTCTTCGATTGATTCCTCAGATGAAGAGTACTATGATTCTAGTTGTAAACCAAGTACAGGTTTTGTTAATCCAGTAATCAAACCTAGTTCTTCAAAGGTTGAAAGGTTTTCTGTATCTTCTGAAAGTGATTCTGACCTAGAGTCTATTCCTACTGTATCACATTTTAAGCAGCACACTTGGAAAGGCACTCAATTTGGAAGAGTCGGTCAAAGTAGTTTTGAGGAAAATGGGAAAACAAGAAGACCATTTGGCAAAGATGGATATGTGGATGGAAAGTGGCAGAATAATCAGTTGATAGAAGTAGATTCATGCCAATTTACTCATCCGAATGGTAATAAAACAGTTTATATCAGAAAGCAAAGCCCAGGTTATTTACTTACATTTGATCAGGAAGATTTTCTTGCACGAGTGTGCTTCGACAAGCTTGAAGAAATAGACACCAAGCGAGACTTTCTTGAAAAGCTTATAGTCATTGAAATCATAAAAGACGAAGCATTAAATAACTGGAATACTGCTTATGAGCAGTTTAAACAACTTTTGCAAGATAGGAGTAGTAAAACTGCAGATAATCTTGAGTGCGCAGAAGATATTTTTCAGCTTTCTACAATATTCGGGAAGTACAGGAAATCCTCCGATAAATTGATATTGGATAATATAGCTAACAATAGATATATTTCGTCTGGCTTTAAAAGCGCTACTGGACAATTGCTCGAGAGAGGAAAAGCTCTCGATGCAAGAAGAAAAGATTTTTCTAACATCGATCGAGTTTATGCTCGGGAACGCAAGGACCTACTCGAAGATCTACGTGAAATTTACAAAAGTGGGGTAAAAAATCATAAAAAGTCCTTACTTTACAAATGTTCTTCCTTCATTTCTCAATTCACTGATTTAATCGATTCGAATATAGACGCACTATCGGAACAACAAGTATTTTACGTACGTAATAAAGATATAAATCTGTTGTCTGACCTTGCTAATGAAATGAATGAACAACTTTTTTCAGAATTCTTTGATAATTTGCAACGTTTATTCTTTCGAAAAGTGACGGAAATAAAAGAGCACAATTCGCTGAAGGACTTTGCGCCTTCAACGCATCCTATTTATTTGTATCTTTGCAAGAGCTTTCAGGAGTTAGTTTTCGAGATTAGTGGTAAAACAGATATTTCTGTTAATGATTTGTTTAAAAAGAATAACCAAGGAAAGTGGGGCTTGGTAGGAACTATAAATTGGCCATCAACTTCCCCTCTAAACCACTCTCTTGAGCAACAATATCGCTGTATTTTTGAATTGATGAAACATTTTGAGCCTGGTTATTATTCTAAGGAACGAAAGTTTGAGTACAAATTCCAGTTGTTAGAAAGCTCTGATGATAAAACAATTCTGCAAATTGTTAAGAGCTTTTTTAGTAGCAGTAACAAGTTATCAGCTGTACCCGAGGAGCGCTTAATATGGATTTATATTCTTGACAATGCTATTGCCAAACTGCTTTCCAAAAAAGAATTCGAATTATTTGAACCCCTTGTAAAAGGTTATACAGATTTCATAAATACAACAAAAGACGATCATCATGAATCATTTCGTGTAGTAACGCATAACGTTGTAAGATTTATAGCACAGACGTATCCTTGTCTCTCAAAAATGAGCGTAGAAGCTGATATTACCTTTAAAAAACAGATGAGATCTATTAATAGGGTAGTTGCAGATAAGCAATTCAACGATTTTAGAGATTTAATAGATGTATATAATGAATATTGGAAGAATAGGGAATCTATTATAGAAAAAATTCCTGATAAATTCCCTTGCACGAAATTCAAACGCGACATGGAAAGAATACGTAACGAATTAAACAATATCGTAAATACTGTGCTTAGCAAAGAAGTAAAGTCACAAGGATTAATTAAGTTTTTTAGATGGTTTAATGAGTTTCTAGAAGACTTAAGTGCTGTAGAATTTAGTTGGTTTATTCGAGAGGGGATTAATGATTTAACTCAAGGTGAAGTCAAGTTAATTAATGAAGATAAAAAGACATATCAGATTTTAGATCCTGAAAGTTTCATAAAAAGACGATGTAATAGTAATATTCCTCGTCATTATTTAATTGAAATAATTGATGATCTATTGAATAGTTTAAGTTCTTTACTTGGACAAAAGAAATGGTCTGACGATGATAATTTGAATGCAACAAGTGAGTTAGTTTCAGCAATTAAAAAGTCTTTTCTTTATCTGAAGGAGCAACCTGATTACGTATCTTTTGATATATTCAAAAAGGAGAGTACAGAGCCATTTGCTTCCGTAATAAAGAATAATAGCTCTTACGAAGATTTTAAAAAACGCATTGCTATCATAGGGGAATCTTTTTGGTATTTAAGGAAACAAAACGAAATTGATATAGAAGATGCTTTAAAGATGTATAGAGAAAACAACGATAATTGCACAGTGAAAACAACGGAAACACTGAGAGATTGCTATAACAGATACTTAAGAACATTTGATTCCTACATACAAAGGACTTCCAACAAACATTATCGAGATAAGATGACATTTATTACTGAAAAAGTAACGGAACAATTCGAATCGATTAATATCGATCAGTGGAATGAAAAGTTCAAGAAGGAAACTCTACCCGAACTTCTTGCCGCGCTGGCTGCTGCGTGGTCCATACAAGAATCGAAAGATATTACGAGCACAGGACAAAGTTTAAAGCCGCATTGTATTCAAATATTATGCGTTTTCAGGCTGTTAAGTGCCGACAAAGACTCGAAAGGTGCTGATAAGCATATCGCGCAAGTTCTTACAGGACAAGGAAAATCACTTGTATTAGGGTTACTATCTGCATTGTTAGCATTGTTGGGTCATAAGGTGCGGACAGTTTGTTACAGCAAATACTTAGCAACTCGAGATCAACAAGACTTTGATGAGTTTTTCGAGCAGTTTGGTGTTCGCAATAAAATAACTTATGGCACATTTGAAGAGATGGCCAATGAAGTGCTTTACCCTGAAGTAAATGGTAAGAAACAAGGGTTACGAGAATTAGTTGAAGATCGTATTTTAAATCCAAGCGCGAAACAAGCTGGGCAGATAAAGCGAGAAGATATCAGGAATACTACTTTATTAATAGATGAAGTAGACGTTTTCTTTTCGGAGCAATTCTATGGGAATACTTATGCTGCATGTAACAATGTAGGTATTGTAGGGCTAAGTAGTATCCAGGAAACAATATGGAAAATGGCTAGTAAAAATTACGAGAAAAGTACTATTTTGAACGAGGTAAAGGAATTTATTAAGAAAAAGAGAGAAGAAAGAGACCAAGATTTTAAAGAATTTAATAAATTCCGGTTGAAACCTGAGAAATACCATCTTCTGAAAGAAGAAGATAATGTAATTATTAAAAAAGAATATAATAATCAATCTCTCTACGAAGAGCATCTTGACACAATGATTAACGATGCCATAACAGTTGCAAGGGGAAGTGATGAAGATTGGTATATCAACAGATATAAAATTAATGATGATGGAATCGTAAGCTATAGAAGATACGATGGATTTGACACTACTTGGTCTACCTGGAGCTATTACAATGTATTTAATTACTTTAGATTAAAGAAACGAGATTATAGCCACAAAGGGTATAGAAATTATGGTTATTTCAATATAAACTGTGGCCAAGTGTCTTACGCGAAATTACCTGCGGAGTACCCTCTTATCTTAGGAGTAAGCGGTACTTTAACTACGCTGAATGATCATGAAAAAAACGCGGTGAAGGAATCTTATGGAATTAATGAAAAGTCTATAATGCCATCGTATTTTGGTTGTTGTAAATTAAAATTCAATAGAAACACTGATGTTATACATCAAGATTCTGAGGACAAATGGCTCAGTGAAATTTTTAGTCGTGCAAGCTCTAAGACGGGCTCAGGACGATCGGTATTAATATTTTTCGATACAGACGTTGAAATAGAGAAATTTAAAAAAGAATTCTTCGGTAAATTTGATCGGTTACATACTTTAACCGAAAATACGGAAGAGCAGACTAGAAAGAGGTGCATTGAAGAAGCAGGCATTACAAAGACAGTAACACTAGCGACGAGAGGTATGGGTCGTGGTGTTGATTTCAAGTCCAGTGTTGCCGTGGAGAAGAATGGCGGTGTGCATGTTATACAGACATTCTTTTCGCTTGATATAAAAGAAGAGACGCAGATTAAGGGAAGAACTGCGCGTAAAGATAATAAGGGTAGTTATGAGCTAATACTATGTAAAGGACATTTGATAAAGACCAGGTTTCTAGAACAAAACGAAACTATTGTAAATTACGAAAGCTTGAGTAAAGCCAGGGAAGAAAAAGTAAAAAAAATGGGCGCAGATACTGAAAAGAGGATTAAAAAATCAGAAGATAACCATAAGACAACTATGGATTATTTTGAATCTTTTGTTAAGTAAGAATGTAGGACTAATATAGAGCAACCATCTGTGGAACCAGCGGTAAGTAGACAACAGAATAGGTAGGAGTTACATAGGTTTAGTATTGAAAATCAGCAAGTTAGAAGCAGTGGAAATAACGTAAGGTTCTTACGTGATGTTGAGCAAACCATTGAATTTTTTCATCCGTCTATTCGGGGACCAATAACATCGGTCGTAAGAATCGTTTTATTAACTTCGCGCGGTCCACGCGCGCCCGTCTCGGTTCATAACAAGTTGGTAATAGCGGTAGGATACGTTCACTTCATTTTTGCTTGTATCAAAGTAAAAGTTTCATTCTTCAAAATGCCCGAAACTGGAGCATCAGTTTCGCAACCCCGAGCGTTCGATGATCTATCTATTTCCTTGACCGTTATGACGAGACAGAATTGTGTTGAAAATGTGGCATCGAGTGTACCTGTATTTGACGGAAAAAGTCCAAGGCTTTCGGTGTTCGTACAGGCGGTCCAAAACGGTCTAGCCATTATTCCGGAGGAGGCTGAGTTTCAGTATCTCGTTATTTTCTTCACAAGGCTTGCCGGTCCGGCAAGGCTTAGTATATTGGAACGGCATTTCGACAGTATAGAATCACTTTTAAAATTTTTAAAGAAACTTTATGCACCCTAAAGAGCATCACGTATTTCAAACGGATATATGAAGATTACAAATCCGCGATGGCGAGTGTTTAACAAAATACATGGAGGGGACCACGGAAGTGTTGTATTCAGCTCGTATGGCAGCGAGGGATAGATATCCACACGACAGTGAGGAGATTGTGAAACAAATAAACGAAGACATCCTTGATCATTTTCTGGAACGTCTCCCAGATCATATAGTACGAAGAGTAGAATCCAGAAAGGGGGATATAACAACCCACGAGGATGCGTACGCCGTCGTTCCAAGGATCGATCGTCGCTTAACCCCTTCGGGGCTGAATACTAATATACCGGCCGACGCACTCTGTGTGGACAACACGGGACTAGTTCGGACTGCTGGGGATGGAATACTTTTTCGCTAGTGTGAACTCTGTTGATTGATTATAAAAAGCGCACATAAGTTATAATTGTAACTCTTCAGTCACGCCAAATTAAATAATGCGAGGAAGATATGTTGCGAAGGAATGCACATATATTCATCTCATACACTGATAACCGTAACTGCAGTACGTGACCGCACTTCACCGAGCGCTTCGAGATGACCGAGCAACTTTTGAATCTTGGAACGCTGGACCGCTTGCAGCGAAGGGAGCCTAACAATTGGGAATTATACCATCACTACCTGCAACTCATTATCATAGAAAGTCGTACCACCCACCTGACAATACGGATAACAGGCTACAGAAGAAGAAATATTTGAAGCTATTTGCATTCTCAAATCACGGGTAAATCAACATAAAGCTACCGATTTTCCATCTCGACGGTTGAAAATTCGGAAATTAGCCCAAATTATTATATTATATTATTAGAAACAGCCAATACAAATGCATGGTGTAAGTCGAAATTGCCTTCCAAACACTATCGCCGAGCCGAACAGGTAAGCTTTGGGGATATCGGACGACTGAAATTTAGATTTAAATCAGCGAACTCGTAAATTCGACCGAGTATATTAGAAAATAAAGATTGTAATCGATTGTAATCGAATTCGAAGATTGTAATTAACCCGAGTCTCTTATGCCCAACTAAAACTAATGACTTGGCTGCGAATTAAGGAATTCCCTTCCGAGGAAGGGTGTGGCGAACGCTACCAAACCCAGCTACCAAGGATGGTGCACACATGCAACATTTTGGGCTGCGTTGCCCATTCTCATTTGGAGTCACCAAATGGGCAACTCGATGCATGAAACACATCCAACTGTTCCAGAGGCCAGCCGCGGACGTTTTCAAAAGGGGGTTCCAATCAATGTCACCATAAACCTAACAACCTTGTGTGATATTAGTTGAAAAAAAGTACCTAACACCCAGACAATACGTTAAGTACACTCACGAAACCCACAACACCCGGTAACTATTGCATGGTTGTGCGACTTCCTGTAGACACTCTTTAGTTGGTGCACAAAACTCCTTGGAATTTTGCGAATAAAATGATGTAAATTCCATTTGTAATAAAAATTTGCAAACATGTTTAAACATCAGCTAATTTTGGCGAGACACGCTCTGCCCGTTCATTTTTTGAGACTCTTTGAAAATTGCATAACAATTGTGGCGTAAGTATAAAAGTTAGACAGTTTTTATTAATTGCAAAAAATTCTGTGGACCTTTGCGCATGAAATACTGTAAATTACATTTGCAATATTAATTTTCAAATATGTTTAAACAATAGTTAAATTCGGCGAGACACGTTTCGCATACTCACTTTAATCAATATTTAAACATATTAATTATAATTACTTAATTTACGAATATATTAGCAACAAAGCCTTTCCCGTTGAAAAACAAACAATTTTTATTTCAACACATCCTTTCTAAAATAACAAGCAATTTTTGTATTAACACTTTCTTGCTATCTGCTCTAATAACCGAGATATTTG
This sequence comes from Nysson spinosus, assembly GCA_910591585.2. Lineage (NCBI taxonomy): Eukaryota > Metazoa > Arthropoda > Insecta > Hymenoptera > Crabronidae > Nysson > Nysson spinosus. Next base: position 2,084,051 of record OU342830.1, read on the forward strand.
AAAAAAACCTTTTTGCGTTCTGATTTCTGGGACACCCTGTATAAGGGCCAAGAACGTATCGTCCATCTAGCGGTCGCAAGGTGGAACTAAACTCGCGTCTGCTTTCCTGTGCCGAGGAAAGTTTCGTTTCTTTCGCTTCGTGGAGAAGAATTCCAGGCAGTATTTAAATCAATTAGAATAGGTGAAGAGTAACGAGTTTAGTTCCACCCTTTCACCGCTAGATGCACGGCATTTTATTGGTCCTTGAGTTTGCCAATTATATTGGGTGTCTTACAAATAAAAACGCACCAAGTTTTCTTCAAATATCTCGGTTATTAGAGCAGATAGCAAGAAATTGTTAGAACAAAAATCATTTGTTATTTAACTAAAGAGCTGTTTATGAAGATGGAACTAATTTTCCTTGATATTTTAAAAGGGTTCAAAAAATCCGTGCGCGGACTGTGTCTTGTCAACTGTAACTAATGTTTAAACATATTTGCAAATTGATATTGTGAATCTAATTTATATCACTTCATTCTTACAGGTCCAAAGCATTTTTAGCAATAAATAAAGATTGTCTACCTTTTATATTTACGTCACAATTTTTATGCAAATTATTCCTTATCCGTACGCTTTAATAGAGAAATCCACTATCCATGGAACTATATTAGAAAGATATTAATGAGATAATATTTCGAGCAATTAAATTTAATTAAATAATATTTTAACTTTCGGATAAAGCTAATTTTGTTTATTAACCAATTTATTGGATCTGTTAACTAATATGGTTTATTATTCATGATTACAGGGTGGCCACCGCTTGTTCCGCCGGGGCGTCCGCATTCAAAGAAGATAAAAGAACGAAGGGCCGTCGTCAAGGTATTTTATTTACAAGTGTTTCTTTACTGCATGTATTTATATATTTATGTTTATTATATTATAATATTTGTTTGTACACAATATTGTATGAGGATTGTTGTACCTCGTGAAATTTACAATTACAATAAATGACTTTATTGCGAATATATTGTGTTATATTTTATATTTCCTCGACCTACCGTATATCCAGAATATAGTATATATAGTATGTATGTAAATATATATATATAGAGAGAGAGAGGATGGTTATCTTACACCTCGTCCGTGGTACCGCTAAATTGGAAAAATAGCTTTCCGAAAATTCGAATGATTTCCAATATCATTTTACAAAAATGCTCTGTCATAGTTACACTCCTGATTATTTATCGATAAACGACATTTTGTGCACCGAGGAACGTATTTCATGCAAGATTGAGATTGATCTTGTTGGTTTGGGTATGTTTCCTAACCTCTCTCCAAGACGTTAAACTTCTATTGTACAAATTAATGAAAGTCAATATTAAATATTCACCTTAGAATGAGTGAATCAATCAGAATAATGTTTCTACTAGAAACGTGTTTATTTATGTTGGATAAATTCGTATATACATGCATCGACTACTATTAGTTTGAATCTGGTCAGAAAGAACAGTTTTATTGTTATGTTATTCTTCGAAGAACTTAATGCTTTTGCGTTATATGCTGTCTGTTTTTACATTAATATATGAAATATTATCTTATATGCATTTAATTTATAGTATGAACTTGGTGCGACCATTTAATCTCATCGTGACTTAAGTCAAAAAATACAAATTGTTTGTAAACAACTTTATCCAGTATTTATGTGTAAAAAAATGTTAAAAGAACGTTAATTTAAACTTGCGACACTAATGTTTAATTGAAAATCAATAATTTTAGTTATTATTAACAATTCATTCTAAATAAAAATAAGAATTGCCGCATCACCAAAACAAATCGTTTCTTCGAACACTTTTACTACAAATTTGTATCACTCGCATTTTATTTCGATGAATTGAAATATTTATCGAAATCCAAAGTAATGAATCCACAAGTATAATGAATAATAACAATGAAGCCAAAAGTAATTAAAAACGTAATGTTCCATTTAAATAAAATGAAGTTCAACAATTGTTTCCTAAAAGTCAGTGTTTTGATGTTTTCTTGTAGTTTCGAATATTTAATTACTAATTACAGTTATTAAGAGGGTGTTATATTAAAAAGTTGTTGCATGTTCCGCACACATAAAGTTGTAAAGTTTTAAATTTCCCTGAAGTCTCGAGTAACACAGCCTTGCCATTTTCAGGAATTTTCGAAAGATGTCTGCGTATTAATTTGTAAGGTAACTTCACTTTATGCAAGCGAATTGAAATGTCTTTGAATATTGTACCGCCTCTTAGGATTTGTCGATCCATCCTCGGAATCTGACGATTTGAAAGCAGGAGCAAAACTGGAGTTCCCATTATGGTTGGCGCATCCTTTGACCACCATAGACCAGCCTATTCTTTCGGTAGATGTACCAAAGATATACAAAGAAGGATATCGGTATGATCATTTTTAGTCTCATGAAAGTTACGAGTAGCATCAAAATATAACAGCAATTTAGGCGTTGAACGATACAAGATGAGTATGATAACTTGGTCAACCTATAACCTTGTTCTTAGCAAAAATAACGTAAAGCTGTAAATACAAGAAATTCCTTGCAATACCAAGGCTCAACTTTTCATGGCAGCTTTTTTGACCGTTGCATCTGCAAAAATCCTTACATTCTTTGAAGTCACAGTTGAAACTTCTTTCTGACACCAACGGCTTCTCTTCATTCACTAAAGATGTATTTAGCATAAACGTTCTGCGGCAGTGTACTTATTTCCATTTGTTTTCATGCATACCTGGAATCTATGGATTCCAATAAACGATTTTAATATGGAAACCATACAATAAAAAGCTTTGAAGGACTATTAAAATGTGACTCTGACAGAGTTGAATACCTATTTAATATACAACGAATTAGATTTTGTCAACATAATGCATTTATTATTAGATAATCATGTTTCGCGCACGCATTCGATACTTCGATTAACTATTCGATTAGTTAATCGAAGTATCAGTGCTAATAACACGGTCTATCACGTGTTTGAATCAGTGATATCTGTTTGGTGATTCTTATCAATTTTGACGCGCTGGAGACGATTTGCGGATTTCTTTTCCATTGATTTGGGTTGAAATGGCTATGGAATCCTTTGCGATTTCGTCAAGCCTTTCCACCCCCGTCTACATGAATATGGGAAATTCTTAGTTCTCAAGCCCTTTTAAAGCTATATGAAACCGTGAAAAGCGGCCTAAGATAGCACCGCTTTCTCTGATTAACCCTTTCAACGCTATAAACGTTCTCGCGCAACCATTCAATTTGAACTATGAAGGAATACAGGGTGTTTCTTAAAGGAGTGGACAGGGGACACAAGAACAATGAAAAAAGTTCATATAAAAATATGTCCTATTTGACCTCGTTTCAAAGTTATAGCCACTTTTGTGTTTCAATAATCCACAAGAGCTTGTCTTCATAGAATGTGCTCAAAATGATCGTCCTGGGTTTGTATTTATAAACAATGCTCTGCGTCACGTGGATATTTCTTGTCCTTGGTCATTTCACAGATTCTGCCGATGAATGATTCACTCATTTCAGTTAATTCTAGTTCAGTTTCAGTGCTCGGTTCTCTTACTATTCGAAGTATCGGGTTGGTCCAAAAGTTCGTACGGTTTTCATTTCACATTGAATATCTCGTAACGATTGCCTATCAGCTATGTATTATACGTCATTCGATACCTTTTGTCTTATTCTTTCATGTGATTCTGAAGTAATGCTGGAGAAAAGCTTCGGAAGTAGTTGTAAATGCCAAAGTGTTTCGTTTCTAGGGAAATCTTGGAGGCAGACGCATGTGCCGTAGTTTTAAGCAAATGGAGTCTTTTTTACTACGAGCTGGGAATGCATTTGAGGACATTCACCGATAAAGAGAGAATTACGGATTGCTTGCTGCAGGTAGATCGATTATTCCTAACGAATAGCATATTTGCTTTTTGACCAGCGTACTTTCTGCAATCCGATTCGGTCATTGGACATCATAACACTTTCTATGCAAATGTATGCAGCTCGATATTCATTATAAGAAAGTATTAACCCATGCGTGTCGAAAAGTGATTAGTTTAGGAGATATTTTGATTTAAATATTGCTAAGAAACCATCCGCAATGTAAGACAATCGTTACTTTATTGATTCAAAAAATGTCGCGATGCAAGTTGTCGTTACATTAAACCTTTCCTGTAAATAAATCATAGTTTCTTAGTAATATTTCCATTAAACTAATAACTTTTCGACATGCATGGGTTTAATACTTTTTTATGGAGAATGTCGACCTGCAGCGAATAGTGAATGCAAAAGCAATATGAATCGATTTAAAAGAATAAAATTGATCTTCATATGACCTTTACGCTACGAAAAAATAGCGACGTAAATCGAGATGGCAATTGCAATTGTCATGTAACTTTTATAATAGACAGCAGTTATAATGGATTTGTGATTAAATTGATGTTATTAAAGGACAGTTCACGTTGACTTTTGTAGATTTTCAAGTCTCGGTTCAGATTGGTGATGGATTGGGCTCAGAACCCGATCTCCGATCCAACTTTGGCTACTCAGCTACCGAGACTCGAAAGGGAATTGTTTTTAGCTGGTAGAAAAAGCAAAGTTCAATTAATCGAATGGTTAAAACGAGGAACAGTGGGTATTGGGACATCAGAAATCGCCGCCAATCTCAAGAAGCGGAAACGTAGCGATTATGAGATTGATTGACCGATTCTTGCCATTTTGCTTATACCGAGACTGTTATACACAAACTTAGCATTATGTAATATTATTCTTCAGATTATTCTCCTTAGTTATTTAATAAAAACGTTTTTATATAGATTACTGTATTTGGAATTCCATTCCATTTTCTTTTCCGTTAACCGCTTGACGTATGTTTTTTTGGAGAGGCACACATTTGTTGAAAATACCTCGTAGTTAGTCTAAGGGGTCCTGGTAGTTTTGGTCGTCCAGATTTTTTAAAGGGAGAATTATATTTTCCTATTAAAATGTTGGCATTACTTGATAAGTCGATAACGTCGTTGTGTGTCGAGCGGTTAAACTTACCTGCATTTACTTATTTATACCCGTTTCCTCTTACAATTAGTATGTACGAAAGTAAATGCGTTTAAAGTAAACGTTAGAATGAACATTAAAAGTAAATGGAATATAAAACCTATGTCCATTTTATAATTGTACCATTAATATTAAACTATTTTCTTGCCATGCAGACACATATTGTATTGGCACCTGGGTGTAATAAGATTTTGTCACATTTAAAATCGATCGGGGCCGTTGATTGCTATCGGTCGGTTTTTAGTTTCTCCACAAGAAATGATTTTACTACAAGAAGGTCGGCGAACTATGCGGCAAGAAACATTACACAAACTTGTCGGGGTGTGTCAAAAATACGTAAAATAGCAATAATGAAGAGAGGGGGATACTTCGACGAATCGCGTATTAAGCGAAATATATAATTAATATAGAATGAAATATACGAAATTGATACGACTCTTCTATCTTATAATATCAACATACATTAACCTACAGATATACCCAAAGAAAAGTATCCCATTTCATTTTACAGACGAGACATTTAATAATTTGCTTAACGATAGTAAGTGATCCCAAAAGGGTTAAATTCGAGTAGAAACCTGTAGTATGACAGAAGGAAAAGAATGAAACAAGAACAAGCGGCGTTGAAGTCGACTCTCCTACTTAAGACGTTAAAGATTGATGTTTCAATTTCTTATTTCTATATTCCTTAGTTGTATACAGAAAAACAAGACGCCGCCATTTGATTAAAAATAACAATTGCCTTTATTGCGAATGATAATGATTTAACATTACAACTTACTTTTAACAACTTCTATATATATATGTATAAATTTATGTATTACTTTGTATATATTATTCTGGTTAATATTATGGTACACAATAAAATCTTGTTAATTATGATTCATTGAACAATGAAGGAAGTGCGAGTGACACTTGGGAAAATAACTTGCTTTGTTAACAATCGTCTTCGAGGTAGAGTTTCGTGGTGCTTTAAACTAAACTAACAAAGCTGGGCTTTACTCGAATTATATTAACCCTTTCACTGCGAAAGGCGTATATATACGATCAGTCAATTCTGCTGGGTACCATGCATTTACTTTTTTAGTAAATTAATACAGAATGGAACATACTGTTATGCGTCACGCAACAACTGAATCTGAATAACTTTTCGATTGCTTTCTTTGACGGCCGGTGTCACGTATACGTGACTTTCACATCCAGCCGTTATCGGCCGGTGTCACGTATACGTGACTTTCACATTCAGCCGTTATCGGCCGGTGTCACGTATACGCGACTTTCACATTCAGCCGTTATCGGCCGGCGTCACGTATATGTGACTTGGCACTATCAATTTTATGCAGGCATTTATATAAATAATTCGAGATCGCAGATTTGACGTTTGTCTGTTAATGCGTTGCAACTGTTTTTACGCGGCTTCCTTCCAATTCAAACAAGCATTTTTAGCGTTTTTTCATTCTGAACGGCATTAGTTTTATAAATCTTCCGTATGTCGATATACGAGAGATGCCGGCGGTAGTCGCGAGTCGTTCTGCGAAATGTGCGGCCGTCAAAGTGTTAACAGTTTTTCGTTAGAACACGTCGCAGTCAAAGGGTTGCTATAAATATACAATGAATTACAAGATTTTCGATTAATTGTCCAAATAACTCTGCTCATCAAATTATGCATTGTACATGCAACCCTTGTAAAACACGGGAAATAGGTACCAGAGAAACGTCGCGTTATAAACATCGTGTTACGCAAGACACGGAATTCATACGGAAAGTAGATTACCGTTTCAGAAACGTTTCTTTTATACAAAATAATTGATTTTATATAAACTTTATTTGTGGAGTCGAGAAGAGAACACAGTTTCATTGAATTCAGAAAATTTCTTTTAACGAACCAAAGGCAACATTATTAAAATTAGTAAAGCAAAAGATTGGCTGCGGTGTGTAAGTACCGCGTTGTACGAGGGTTGCCTGTATATGAATAATCGTCACGCGTTATTCAAGGTATATTGTTCAGGCATTGTTCGAATAACTGAAATGCTCACTTTATGGATAAAGTATTGTGAAGTAAAGTATTGTTACTTTTTATGCGATAAGTTGTGCTTCCGATCGAGCAATGTTTATTTACCCCTTGCATTTCTTTTCAAAACTGATGACACATAGATGTCGCATTTCACTGAAAGCAGCATCAAATAATGGAAGATGTGAAACAAATTCAATTAATTTAGATTATTATTATAGGTCTCCCTCGTACAACACGTTCCTACTACAACACAGAATCACGCTAGCACGATTCGAGAATTGAAGAAAACTAGATGCATTCTCGGTTTGTCAATGTTTAATAGTTTTGATGAATTATTAATTATTCTAATAAACATATTCCATTTTTTATGCAAAGAAAATGGTGCTCTTTTGTTAATTCTTGGGACTATATTTTTTTGTACTGGTCCTTTGTTTCTTATAACACGGATTCGCATAACAGGACATTCCTGCGGAACTTAACTACCGTGTTATAGGGGGGATGCCTGTATTATATTTCCTGCTGACGACAACCTTCTTTGATTATCAATGTCGTTAATAAATATTTTTAAAATTATATTTTTAATTATAATTTTTTAATTTCATTATGATTATAATCATAATTTTAATTACAATTTTGTTTATAATTTATTTAATTTCATTATAATTTTAACAGAACCATCTTAAAAATATTTAGAAAATTATAATTAGAATCATAAGTATAATTAAATTTAAAAAATTATAATAATAATTTGAAATTTAAATACCATTAAAATTACAATTTTAATACGCGATCAATATAATGACAAGATTTATGAAGTTCAATATAATCGAAAATCAATTAAAAAGATTAAAGCGTAAGGTCATTTGCGCTAATTCGGTAAATGCCGAAATATGCTAGATATCATACGAGCGGTTACTTTTGAAAGTAGCGTAAGTCCCGTTTTCATGAAAACGGAAGTAAATATCATTTTCCGTTACAGATTGATATCTTCTATTTGATGGTCAGAATATTAACCGTTTGACTGCCACGAGCCTTTTGCAAAACTACGGTCGAAAAATGCCAGACGGCGGGACCGCGCTCGTCGTCTTTCGTGTAATTGTACTTCGTTTACTTCGTCTTTACCCACAGATGTCGAGTACGTTTACTTCCTTCTCGTCCCTTTTAATGCGAAGGATCGCACTTCAAACGAACGTATGCAATAATGATATTTATTAAACGTATGGGTTTTTATCGCCTTTTAAAAACTTGAGACGGAAGTTCCTTGCATTGAAGTCCGCTGTCAATTTTCGACGTGGAACAGAAGGAGTGCGATCCCTCCATCTGGCGCTCAAACGGTTAAAGTCAAAAGAAAAAGTGACGTATACCACTTTTAAAAATAACGGCTTATATCATAGCGTTATTCGATGCTGATTATTTTAAAATACAGAGATCTCGGAAGCAAAGGACATTATATAATGCAGAGCGACATTTGTTTGGCCGAGCATCTTCGACGTGGGAAGGTTTGCATTAAGTTGATAATAAATCCGCTGCATAATCGCAAATTATAATTAATTTCTATAATCGCAATGAAATTCAATACTGCTTCGTATGAAGCAGGATACAGTAAAATCCGCGGTAAAATGTAGCAAAACCATACTTGGAAGCTGGCTATCTCGCTATAGTTTAACCCCTTGCACTCAAAGGCGACTCTCAGTCGCCACTCAGTTTATTGCGACAACTCGAAGGGTAGTAAGAGGTGACATTAAGACTTACGTCAGTTGTTGGTGATTTAAAATTCAGTAACAAAAAGTAAGTGGAGTACATCTTAACGTCACCTCTCAGTCGCCATTCGAGTGCAAAGGGTTAAACAAAGATTTTCGAGTTACGAACAAGGAAACAACTAAACTCAGATATCAACTTGTCAATTTTAGTATTATTTCAAAATTGAATATCGAATTCTGGAACTCAAGATTCCTTCTGGAGTACAACCAAGACTTTCCAACAAAAAGGTTTTTTTATGTACTTAATTTACATACACTACCGGTCAAAAGTTTGGGGTCACTTGCTTTGTCTTTATTCTAACGTTTACTTTAAACGTTAGAATGAACGTTAAAAGTAAATAGAATATAAAACCTAAGTCCATTTTATAATGTTACCATTAATATTAAACTATTTTCTTGCCATGCAGACACATATTGTATTGGCACCTGGGTGTAATAAGATTTGGTCACCTTTAAAATCGATCGGGTCCGTTGATTGCTATCGCTCGGTTTTTAGTTTCCCCGCAAGAAATGACTTTACTACAAGAAGGTCGGCGAACTATGCGGCAAGAAACATTACACAAACTTGTTGGGGTATGTCAAAAATATGTAAAATAGCAATAATGAAGAAAGGGGGATACTTCGACGAATCGCGTATTAAGCGAAATGTATAATTAATATAGAATCAAATATACGAAATTGATACGACTCTTCTATCTTATAATATCAACATACATCAGCCTACAGATGTACCCAAAGAAAAGTATCCCATTCCATTTTATAGAAAAGGTATTTAATAATTTGCTTAACGATAGTAAAGTGATCCCAAACTTATGACAGCTAATCTATATATTAAGCTGTTCTAAAAAATGTATTGAAATCAAGGGTGATTATATTCAAAAATAAAAATTATTCTTTGATTCTATTACCTCTTTAATACCCTTCGACCGAAAACTTTTGGACCTTGCTACGTATATCATGTACAGTGTAAGACATTTTGTTTTATACAGGTTTTGCACTCGAAATTCAACTTTTGCAACCCTTTCGCGCATCAAATTCACCCATTTCCAATTCAAGTTTTTCTACAAAATTCTTCTCTCAAGCTTTTGTAGTACAAATAAAATCAAGCGTAAATTTATTGTTGACAAATTCCAAATTTTATTATATGTAATAGAAAGATGTACTGGAAACACTTATTTAATTATAATTACCGACTCGTGATATATGTCATTACTATCGCAAACGGGTGAATTCGATTTGCAAAAGGGTAAGTTTGGAGTGCAAAACCTGTATAATCTGCTAATATGTTTAAGAACATTAATAAATAATTATTAAATACTCAAAAACAAAAATCAATTAAATAGAAGTTTTCGTACTATGTTGTTGGTAGACATCTCAATGTCTATCTTTTCTGCTGCCATTGATTGTAGGAGCAATGATTTGTCGTTTTGAATCTCGATTAATAAAATGCGTGATATTTCGTTTCTGTACCCGAAACATTAATTATAACATAATATATCAATTTATCTTAGTTTGACAAACATTTAGCAGGATTTGTAAAAGAATTGGCTGTACTTCTGATTTTTTATTCATATTGACTTTTTTAACAGACAGATTTGAGGCTATTCGAACTTAATACAAAACTATTTTTAATTTTGTGTGTTAACCCTTTGACTGTGAACAGCGACATTTTCCGCGTCGGAAAATGAATGCAAAATATTGAAAAAGAACTCAATTTGGATGAACAATTTTTATGAATAAAGAACAACGCACAGTGTACACGCAAGCAAGCAGTGTATCGTATCTACCTGTTCATTGCTCATGCGCTTATTAACGCGTTAACTGCCACGCTGATTTTGGCTCGCAACAAACTCCAAGAGAAAAAGTTGGTACTTTTTGTAACAATTTTTGATAAAATATCATTTTCTATTTAATAACCTTAGTTAAGACTCAGGCTGGCGTAGCGTAAACGAAAAGTCTAGTGTCAGTTTCTAGGGACCAGCGTGGCAGTTAACGTGGTAACCCTTTGACTGTGAACAGCACTTATATAGCCCATTCCAGGGAACCTTTCACCCGGCTCGCGCAGTCCCACCTACCTTTTCTCCCCATCACTGCTTTAGGCCCGCCTTCTGTGGCGTCACAGTGGGACTAAGGCCAATAGCGTGTTCGGAGCAGGGAACGATAGTGGGGACCTGCGCACAACGAACGCAAACTCGTCCGAGTCGGGTGATATGCGCAATATGCGCAATATGCGCAATTGTCGCGCTTCGTTTCTGAGCGCTCTGCAATCAAAGGTTGTAACACAGCATCTAACAAGCGTTCTGAAGGGGACCCCAGAAAAGGGTTTCATTCAGATTGATTTAATGTTTTGGTTCTATCTGACATTAATTGTTGGAAGACTCGTTCATTACTCGAAATTTCATTGCGTAAATATCAATAAACATTACTCGAAGAATTGAAAAAAGCCTAACATTTATCCAAATGCCAAGAGCCGTGACATGCAGGCCAACGCACAAAAAGTAATAGAGAGTAGAATGAACAGACAGAAAAATTGCATTGCAATGGCGTTTATCTTCGTCTTTCCTAAAAGACGATAGATCAATATTATTCTCTAAGATATTTATTCCTTTTTTTTACTCCTTACATGGAATGTTTTCTCGTTGGAGGAGGTAAAATACGCTGAACGAAAGTCGTGGATAATTTGAGCAACATACAGTATAGACTTTTCAAACAATCAAACAAAAGTCCACGAATCCCGTGCACCGTCATATTTCTATTCTTTTTTCATATTCGTCCTGGCAACATTCGCAAACATTCTTGCTACACAGTAACTGAAAACGGTCGAATATCACTTTGCATAATTTCGCAAATAACATTCCTCTCTTCGTTGCTTTCAACAAATGATTGCTTGGAATAGTGTTTCGTTTGTGAGTCTCTTTCGAGGACAACTAAGGTAGTCTCGAAAATCACAGATTCGGGAAGCAAAAATATTGCACATAGGTTAGGTATCAAAGTGAGCCGAATAAATTCAGCTCGTTTTTTCTGCTTTTTCTTTTCTTTCCTAATCAATATCTATGGGAATACTTAAACACAAATTATTATGTTGCAACATAATCACACGTATTTCCTTTAGTAATTCATGTGAGAAACGGCAACGGTTTTGAAAGTAAATTGTGAAAACGATCAAAATAAACTGATTCGAAGAATTCGTCCAAGAAACAGGATATATTCTATGCTAACAAACTAGGCAATTCTTATGAAATCCTTCAATTATAATTATAGTGTACATTCTATGCTAATTATTTACGTCCGTATAATACAATATATTATGCGCATATATACAAGCTGAGTCATCCGACTTGACGACCTAACCTTCAAAAGCAAAGGCGAGATCACAGAAGATATAAAATATTATTTACGTGTCTCAGAAATGCTTGAAAAAAATTACTATTTCGGCCAGAATGCGTTATCAGATTTGTATTAATTCTACCGCGGAACAATTAACCCCTTTGTACTCGGAGGCGATTCTCAGTCGCCACTCAGTTTATTGCGGCAACTCGAGTAGCGACTGAGAGGCGACATTAAGATTTTCTCCAGTTACATTTCGATATTGGACGTTAAGTCACTGACAACTGGAGTCAATTGTAGTGTCGCCTGTCAGTCGCCACTGGAATGGCCGCAATAAACTCAGTGGCGACTGAGAGGCGACATTAAGATTTTCTTCAGTTATATTTTCTGATTGGAAATTAAATCGCCGGCAAGTAGAGTAAACTTTAATGTCGCCTCTTAGTCGCCACTCGAATTGCCGCAGTAAACAGAGAGGCGACCTTCAGCTGCTGCAATCAACTGAGTGGCGACTGAGCGGCGCCACTCGAATTGCTATAATAAATTGTATGGCGACTCAGAATCGCCTTTAGAGTACCGCAACGAACTGAGTGGCGATTCAATGGCGCTTCTCGAATTGCTATAATAAATTGTGTGGCGACCGAGAATCGCCTCTAGAATACCGCACCGAATTGAGTGGCGACTGAGCGGCGCCTCTTGAATTACTGTGATAAACTGCGCGGTGATTGAGAGTCGACTCTCGAGTGCAAAGGGTTAAAGTACTGTCCTTATATCGGCTTTCCATTTTTAATATTATTTAAACAAATATAATAACATGCCAAAATTAACAGACACCTCAAACATCACATATTTTTCAAGGTACTTTTCACAGATACCCGGAAATCTTATAAGGTACTATGAAACTTAAATTCATAATTATTGCACTATTATTAATGTAAATTTGTAAATTTTGTTTCGATGAATTTCGAAAGGGAATACTGATTATTCCATTTAGAACTCAACATCTTCTTCGTAATCGGATAAAAAAACAGATTTCTGCGTTCCCCGTTTCCTTGAAACAATTATGAATTTTAATTTGTTTGTTTAAAAGATGTTTTTTACACAGCGAATGAAGTGGAAGTTAAGTAAAGTCGTAAAGTGAGTTAACTCAGCACGTATGCGTGTGTAAATATATACATATACATATATATGTACACGTACACATATATAAATATGTATACACTTTAAAAAATCATTTTCTGCCGAAATATAAATAATATAATTAATTAACCCTGTTTATATAAATAAGAATGATTCCTAATAACTATTAACTATTATTAATGAACGACTGATTAATTCATTTATTGTCATTAGATTTTACTTGCCGATCGTTTCTTTCTTATTGCGGGTAATAATCAAAGATTTTGTAAGATATCTTCTTTTTGATTTTCTGTATCCCTTATCTTACAATGATACGGTTTGGAAAATTAAAAATAGCGCAAATTTTGTTACCGCAGTGATCGACAGGAAGATTGGATTCGACCGATCGAGTTTTGATTTTGTGTCTAACACTAAATTTAATTAAGGATTAATTGAGCAATCGATTGAGCAGATTCTCGATGAGGAAACAATCGAGAAATCCTATGTTTCGTGCCGTCGAGCTTTCTTTTTTTACCGTGGAATTTCTTAAAGCCTTCCGAAAAGCTAAGCTTTCCGGAAAAGTGCTTTCAAAGTACTTTCTTCTCCGTTAAACTCGCAAGATCTTCGCTTTAAATCGACGTATTGAGACATCAAAGACGCAATCTTTTTAAGTTTCGAAAACAGAAAGTTCCTAGGATAAAAACGTTGAATTCATTTCCGGGGATTCAGAGACCTTTGAGATCAATAAAATTACTAAAACCCTTCGTTTATTACGATTCGCTAGACTAATAAATATCACGGAACTCGATATTTAAACAATAATAAAACTACTCTTTATGCGTACGCATAATTCAAGCTTTTCCTGAATACCGAAAAGTGCAGTAGATCGATAATTCTAATGAATCATATCAGATGGAATTATATCAATGAATAATTCTGTAATAAAATGCTTATTCCATGGAATCGCAAAACATCGAAACAGTTCGTAAAAGGGGCAAAACATAAACAGGAATCCGTCGATATGTTGACCCCGATTAAACTCGTTTAGGAAATCTTAAATATCGTTAAAAATTCTTTATAACATGTAATAATTATGTAATTACGTAATTATGAAAAGCGAGCAAAAAGATCCAAGTACATGAAAACAAACGACGAATCTCGAAGGTTTGCGAAACCCCTTGAATATGAATATTCGAAGGAAATCCCAAAGAATCCCGAAACTCCCTAAAGTCATCCAATGTAGAATCTCTGAATATCCTGTCCAGAAACTGGAGGAATGCCTTAAAAAGTGGACTCACTCTCAAGACTAGGTTCCTGCTTGAACATTCTGAATCCAGTGACAGCAGTGGCGTCATCTTGACTTTGAATGGGGGTTAGGTCTCTAAGAATCATGACAGGGCTACCAGCAGCTAGCATATGATCTTGAGGACTCAACGGAGCTGCATTTGCAGGTGTAAGAGGACTGCTAGGACTTTCATTGCTGCTAACGTAGCTCCCTGCAGCGTTCGTAATCGGAATCGGCGTTGTTCCTCCGTTTACTTCTCCAGTGGCGCCACCCAACAGCATCTCCTGAAGTAAACTATCGATATGCGCCACGCCGAACAGTCGAACAAATTGAATTTGCTCGATCATTTGCCATGAGATCGATTGGAGAGCTGGTAAAGTGAGCAGTATTTCACCGAAACGTCCTCGGCTATCGTATTGGCGATCACTTATGTAATCCTCCAAGTTTATTTGTATTTGATATCGAAGCTGTTTGATTCGACCTGGTTCACTTAATCCTTTCGCATCTGGAAACAAAACCGTATACTATATTAGCGTTAAGTTCGAAACCTGGATTAGTTTTACACAAAACTGGGCATTTGTTTTAATAAAAGCATCTTGAAATAACGATTAAGATAGATAATCATCTTATTTCATCAGCTGTTATGTTCGAATGGCCAGTGATTAGTTTATTTGTACCTGGACATCATTTGTTTGTTAGTTATTTCGTTATTTGATTTCTTATCCAAATAAATGCGTTTTCAAATAATCTTGGAAATAACATCATATTTCCGTAGCAGTTTTTAAGTGTTAAGGAAACTTTGATTTCGTTGTATACTCATTTATTGTATATTTATTATGCAAAGTAGTCGTTTATTTTGGAAATCCGATAATAACATTTTCGTGATTCTTTTATTTGAGACAATTAACTTAAATAAACAATTAGTTTGAATGAATGTATTTGGTTCTGAGATGAAATGAAGATACTTTTCTGAAATGTATTTCGAAATAAAAATGATAAAGCAAATCAAATACTTCGTTATTTGAAATTTAATTTTTTATTTTCTATTTCAAATAATAAATGTCCAGGTCTGGTTTTACACTAAAACTACCACGACTGTACTGAAATGCGTGGTTAGTTTTCGAGGTTAAAGTCTCCGGTCTTCAATTTTCCGAGCCCTCTTCCGCGTGTTCTTTCAGATACCGCGCATGCGCCAAAAACATTTAACAAACTTCTACATGCTTCCGCAGCGTTTTTCCTTGTTGATATTCGTGAAGTTTACAGTGTCGTTAATGAACTTTATCGTCGGATATCTTTCCTTCGATATTCCTTGGTAAATATAGATGATAAAACATTTGTCTCGATATATGTCGAAGGGAATCAATGATAAAACATAACGGTAAATGGAACGAATCATATACTTCTGACTTTACTGGCAGTTCACGATATGTTTTACCACGGCTCGCGCAGCCCGCTTACCCTTCTTCCCTCCAATGCTTCTATCCCCGCCTTCGACGCTGGGGCTAAGCCAATAGCGTGTTCGGAACTGGGAATGGTAGTGGGGACTTGCGCACAACGAACGGAAACTCGTCCGAGCCGTGGTCAAACTAAAAGTGGCGCCTCAGTAAAACTGTTTCCTACGCGTTTAAAATAATTGTGCTATGTGTCCAATAATTGTCCAATATGTCAGAAAAATTCTAAAGTTTCGCAGAAAATATTTTCCTTTTGGAGCACTTGCTGGAAAAAGTCTCTATTAACCCATTTGCATCAAATCGCGGAATATTCCGCCACAGTAACAACAATTGTAATACAAAAAAGGCTTCAATTCGGAAACAAGGCTGTATCGGGCATATGATTATATGAACTTTTGTTCATTTTAGTGATATTTGTAAAAAGCCACTGTGTATTAATCATTTTAAACATTTTCATACAGTTCCAAATTTCTGAAGCACATATCTCAGTTCATATAAATATACATACTTCATTTTTACTTTGTCTATGCCTGATAAAAGGGTTAGTTTGATGGAATAAATGATATAATTTGTTTGAAACAAAATTAAATTAATTTTTTATCTCGATTTTCTTGAATTTATTAGGTTAGGTCATAGACCGATTAAAATGCGTGTTTATACATTTTAGCGAATGTTGATTCTTTTTCATTAACAAAAAAATGTCCCCGATACATGTCCACTTTTCAGTTCCGGGCAAAATGATGTAGATGGATTAATCTAAGAATGAAAATCAATGTTATTAAAAAGTATGACTTACTAGGATCGAAGAAGACGATAGCTTTCAAACAAGCGAACTCCGTATCGTCGATTTGCACTTCGTTCAACGGCTTCACCAATTCGTCCATTACTCTGACGCCTACTTTGCTGATGTCCAAGTCCTGATTACGGCCCTCTGTGGACAATGAAATCACTGGATAACTTCGGTTAAGCCGTTCAACTTCATATTTCCGACAGAAAGACTGAGTTCGGCGATAAAGAAGTTCTTTTAACCTATTCTGGGTTTGGAAACACGAGGAAGGGTTTTTCTATTACTCTCCCAGATCTACAAGTGGAACCTTCATTATCCGGATATTCTACCATTTCACCGTATCCTCCTCTATTAGAAGGAAAACATTCAAGTAGTTCCTTCCTGTAATAATACATGGATAGTTATTCAACTGTAATCTGAAGTTTGGTGTGATGGATATTATTGGAAATCATGATCGTATGATCAAAAAAAGAGCCTCGTCGTTCCAGCTTGGATTGAGTTTTCATTCATTTCAAACTGAATTCGTCTTCTGAATCAGAAACACGCAATCGAATAATTGCTGACTTACATTGTTAGTTAACATCAATAAAGATACTCTTTCACAAATTTTACATGAAAACTTGCACTAAAAACATGTAACCCAGGTAAAAAGTTTTTCCCTGAAAATCAAGTTTGTACTGAAATGGACACGTTTGAAGAAAAAGCAACGGAGCTCAACCTATGAGAAAAGATCCTGCAAAATTGCTTCCAGGTATGTAATTATATAACAATTTTTAGAAAACGCGTCTAATTCTAAACCCCCACTTTTTAACACTAGTTTTACGGGACCCATCAATTTGACGGGTTTCCGAATTCGTGAGCAAAGTTCCAGGAACCATTACTGTTAATTTCAGGTTTTTTTTGCTGGCTTTTATTAATGTAATATGACGAATAAATATCCAAATTCATTTCCTTCTCGGCCCAATTTCGAAATTCTGTATGTAGTATACCTATTTCGAGCTTTCCATTAATCAGGATAATGATGATTCTACCTTAGATTAATTGCATGCATTCAAATACCTTGACAAAACGTAAAAAGTCCGAACTCAGCCAAACTAGCTACAACCCCGTAAACGGTCGTGCAACACCCACGAAAATGGACGTTCATTTGTTTTCATGCAAACTTCTCACTTTTCATTGTTTTACTTCCTGCAGAGACGCATAGGTTCTGTAAACATGTTTAACCCTTCGACTGCGGCGTGATTTAACCAAAAAACATTAACACCGTACGATGCGACACAGGTTTTGCACTCCAAATTGACCCTTTTCCAAATCGTCTTCACTTTTTTACACCTTTTTGTAAATCAAATTCACCCTTTTTGAAATCCAGCTTTTCTGCAAATTTCATTTCTTAAGCTAGTTTAATCAAAATCAACCCCAACGCCAAGGGTGAATTTGATTTGCAAGAAGGTGAATTTGATTTGCAAACGGGTGAATTTGATTTGCAAAAAGGTAAATTTGATTTGTCAAAAGGTGAATTTGATTTGCAAACTGGTGAATTTGATTTGCAAACAGGTGAATTTGATTTGCAAACAGGTGAATTTGATTTGCAAAAGGGTGAATTTGATTTGCAAAAGGGTGAATTTGATTTGCAAAAAGGTGAATTTGATTTGCAAAAAGGTGAATTTGATTTGCAGAAGGGTGAATTTGATTTGCAAAAAGGAGAATATGAACTGCAAAAGGATTAATTTGAAGTGCAAAATCTGTATTCGCGTGAAAAAAGCTGACACTAAATTGTGTCGATAAAAATAAGAAAAATCGAGGAATTTTTTAGATCGATCATTATATGGCACGTAACAGCATGTTTCATATTATATTGGTTTACTAAAAACAAAAAAACAAATGCGTTGTACCGCGCAAAATTTACTGGACGTATATATACGCCTTTCGTATATATTCATGGACACGTGAAAGCATATACAGTAGACTTCCGTATAACACGGTTAATACGTTCCGCGCTACATGTATTCGCGTTATAAGATATCGTGCTGTACAGTAATTTGTCTCGTATAACGCGCATAATCTAAAGTAACATGTTTGAAATGATTATTGCCATGGCAACTTTGATTTCCTATGTTTTATCAAATAGGACAGTATTTTAAAAATAAATGGCATATAAACGATCAAGAAAACAATCTAATGCTCAACTAAAGCAGATTTCATTCTTAAATCTGGTAATGCCTGTGTTTTATTATTTCGCGCGTTGTACGAAGAATCGCGTTACATGAAAACAGTAGTCGCAATATCTTTGGCGCGTTGTAAGTACTCGCGTTACACGGGAGTCTACTGTACACGAAAGTATATACGCACTTGGCAGTCAAAGGGTTAAACACAATGATACATCATGAATCGCACGAGTTCCGAGGAACAGCACATATGTTACTTAACACGTTGACTGCCGGTGTTAAACGGTCGAAATCCGTGTTACACGAAACCTCGCAATATGCATTTGTAACATGTACACTCCCGCCCAAAAGTTTGGAGCACTCGGTGCTTTTTGGATGAAGCAAATTTTCGTACATATGCGAATGTTTTATTAAAAATAGACCGCTTATGTAAGAAAATAACATTGCATTAACCCTTTTAGGTATAGAAACTTTTCACACGCAAGGATTGTCACCTTTTTCGGTGCGTTTAGGTAATCATTTCCTTACAATTTTCATTGAATATTTTCGTTGGATTATTTTCGTTTCATTATTTATTCGTTGGAATCACCTTTATTTAGACTTACATTACACGATTTCCTTTTAGACGCAAACAAAATTGAGTTGTAGAAGGTTAAACACTTTGACGTCCGGCAACACCGCTTTTTGTCTTACAAGATGGCGGGCAAGGGCCGCTAGCACCATATGGTTCCACTTACAAAATGATAGTTTTTCTTTCTTTCCTTGTTAGTTTACATTTATTTACACATACCATCGGAATTTCGCGTAAATTAATTAACAGGTTCAAGAGTTATCGTGATATTCATATTTTTCATTTTCACTTGAATGTTTCGATTTCATTAGAAATAATGAGTTTCTTAGACTTTGACGTCCGCAATTCTGATAGAAATACTTTTATCTGTCCCCGGCACTTTTCGCGGGATAGTTTATATTGTAATTACAATATTGTAGTAAAACATGAAAATCGCAATAATTTTTGATCTTTTTACCTGATTTACCCGAAATTTCGAGGTTATGTGTAAAAAGGTGTAATCTAACAAGGAAATTGGGGAAAAAAGAACAATAAGTAATGTGCCACCGGCACTTGCCCGCCATCATGCAAGCGACACCTACATGATCCCAGCGGCACTTGCCCGCCATCTTGAAAGTGATACCAACGTGGTGTCATAATATTTGTTCATTTATTCATAATATAGTACTTTCATAGTATTGAAAAAGTCGTTGTTTATGTTTGAAAACGAAAACTATAATTTGTTTCATCCAAAAGCAGTGCTTCAAACTATTGAGCGGCAGCGTACATAACCTCTAAAAACAAGACTTTAAGTGCTCCACGATACATTAGTTACTTTATATCGTTATCGTAAATGGAAATTGTTAAAAACTTTACAAATATTAACGATATATTTGATTCGAATTTTAGTAATATTCGCATTGTCAGTCACCGGTGATCCGCAGGGCATTCAACGTATTAACATTTCAGGCTGAGGAAGGTTAGGTCTGCGCAGAAGTTTGCTTCCCCCTTCCACCACCAGGGCCATCGCGTGTCTGTTTACTAGCCGTTTATTTAGCGTAGATTAAATTGCACGCGACTGATATTGGTAGCCTCGCTATCGAGCTATTTTATACCGAGCAACATCTGCAGTTCATGGTTTATAATTCGACGGTAATCAAACTTAATATCTTAAGGCGACGACCTGATTTTATTGTTATCCTATTGTGTACTGTATTATTATATTATATATTATATATCTTATATATAATATATTATATAATATCTGTTATACTTTTCATTGAAAAAATTGTCACAAGATGCTGTTAGTTTAAACTAACAAAGAGTCTTTAAAAATATACAATGCGTTTGTGGGATTCTCCGGCTTAATTTTGTTTTATGTGCGGCTCGGGACAATTTTTTGTTTTTTGTTTTTGTTTCTTTAAATGTGACCCAAGGAAGCGAAAAGGTTGGACAACCTTGGTGTATATTAATTCGATTAAATGTAAAGTTCAGTAATATTTGCGAAAAAAGATGAGGACTTGAATGAATGTTTGCTGTCTGCTGCTGCCATTCATATCTTAACACATAATAAATAATAACATGCACTTTTAAAACTTACCTTCGTTATCCGATTAAACGGAAAAGACCTATTATACGAAAGAAAGTACGGACATATAATCTTTATCAAAATTTGTTGCCAACATGTACACGAATCTGAATTAATCTTATAATTATGAACTTGGAATATGTTGCATTAAGTCTTTAAATCTATGAGTTTACCGTTTATTTACACTCCCGTCCGTAAGTCATGGGACACTTACTAGTTTCAGGTTTACGTTGAAATGAACGCTATTAAACATCCGAAATATCACACCGCACGATTATCTACCGATTCCCCGCACCAAGTACAATTTCCAAGCGTTAAAATATATTGCAAAATATATATACAAAGTTTGAAATCATCTCATTAATATACGCTCCCCGTTTTCCGATGATAGCACGAACTAAGTTTGCCAGTCTCGCAGTGCTATTTCTTTGTGTTTCTTCCTGTATTTCTGTCGAGGATCGTTGCAAATATGTTCGCAGATTCTCTCCGACATAGGGTATCGTTTAAATACACATCTCTATGGTTCGCCACTCGACTCCCGATGGGGTTGGAATTTGGTGATTGAGGGGTGTCATCGTATTAATTTTAGTTTCGAATTTCGTTGCAACCGCTCAAGATAATTGATGCGAACTCTAAGAGTATGCTTGGGATCATTATATATAGGATGTTTAATAGCATTCATTTCAACGTAAACCTGAAACCTGAAACTAGTAAGTGTCCTATGACTTACGGATGAGAGTGTACATCCACATCTATACTATAATACAATATAAATTAGAAAGCGCATATTTTGAAATGCCTTAATAAACAAGAACTGTTTTCACAAGTGTGTTACATCACTCTGTTCGTCTTCACAAGAAGATCTCAAAGTCTCTATTTTTAAAAACAATTCTTTTTCAATGAAATAATGAACCTTTAATTAACACTTCATTTATCACCTATAAATCCGCACTATTATCCTATAGCAAATAAGTTGTACAACTGGGTACCCAAACTATATTCGATGTTCTTCAACTGTCGAGGTTTTATACAGGGTGTCTGAGATTCTTCTGCCCAAACGGTGTCAACATAGTGTATGCACGAAAATAAGAGCAAAATGTTATATAAACATAGTATAACATGTTTCTTCTTATTTTCTCGACTAGAATACACTGACACTGTTTGGCTGGAAAAGCGTCCGAACCCCGAATGAAATGTAAACAACAATTACTAAACAATTATTGAACGGACTAATTGAAGACGTTTTAACTTCATTTTCGCCAAGTCATTGATTGCCATCAATATTTCAAGCTTACTGAATTTCGCGTCTGATTATTCCAACGTTTGATAAAAAGATGCGCAGGAAAAAGGTGAAGGCAAACGATTGCATAAGCGAAAGGTGAAGGTCAACTTTTTGCCCAAATCATCGATCAACCTGTACTCAAGGATCCCAGTTACGTAATAGGAATTTCTTGTTTTTAAGAAACGACAGAACCAGTCATTAATTTACGCTATTTCTTTTAATAAATAGACTCTAATCAGGCTCATAGATATTAACAACAGTAATTCTATCAGACATGAATATATTTAATGCATTAACGCCCGGAGACATAAAAATATGATTTTCGTTGACTTCTCGTGAAATGCCTTCCAAGGAAAGTAAGGGAACCCGAAAATTCCAAAAACTCGGAAACTTTCCACAAACATAGAGTAATTCGGCCTGATTGCGAAGCTATTTTTTATTGGCGCTGAAAAACGATTATTTAAAGGGGTGAAATGATCCCTCAAAGAAAAAGTAATTTTTTCGTATTCGGATATTATTTACAAAATGACAAGAGATATCCAAAACAAAGTTAAGTCACCATTTTGATGGTACTTTGGGTGGGACCAACATTTTTGAAGATATCTTTTCGGAACATTTTTTAAAGCATGTTTGTGCAAAGTTGCAGAATTTTTGGAATTTTCGGGTTCCCTTAGTTTCCTTGTTAGACATATAAATAGGGTTTTATACCAAACTCCGTTTTGCCGTATTTTACGAGTGGTTTTCAAAAAGAAATATCTGTTCTATCGCATGGAGTAATTGGAATTTTCACCGGATGTCCAATTTCTACGGAAATTCGAAAAGAATCTCGAAAACTAAACATATTTAAGATTAAACATATTTGCAAATTCATAATGCAAAAGTAATTTATATCCTTTTATTCGCAAAAATCCTCAGATTGTATTGCAATAAATAAAAGCTGCCTAACTTTTATACTTACGTCACAAATCTTGTTCAACTGACAAAAAGACCATTTTTTTCAAAATTGATTTTTTCGAAAGTGTATGTGCTGAAGAAAAACGGTTTGCAGATTCGTTCTCAGTGCTTTACAATCTATAAGAATCGCCTATTCGGTATTATATATTTTTTTTGTGTAATATATTGAAATTCAAGATATTTGAAAACATTCAAATATGTATATAAAATTATATAAAATGCAGATGAATCAAACCGTAAAAGAGTAACTGATCTTATACAAGGTGTTTCCGAAATTGTGGTAAAACCGGCCGGAAGGTGATTCCTCGCATAAAACTGAGTCGAAAATATAGAATGAATTTTTTTCGTACGGTGCTTCATTTCCGAGAAAATCGAGTTCGAACATTCGTTAAGTACACGTGCACTTAAACAAAGTCCGCTGCGCGCGCAGGTCTGCCACGTAGCTGCTTCTGTTGGTAATACTTGTAAACAATATCAGTTAGGACATTTTAATAAATAATAAGTTGCAAGGATTAATAACTAATTTATTTGAGTAATTTACAAATTTTCAAAATGTCCTTTTGTCTAAGTGCACGTGTACTTAACGAGACTTCAAGCTCGATTTTCTCGGAAATGAAGCCACGTACGAAAAAAATGTATTCTATATTATCGACTCAGTTTTATGCGAGGAATCACCTCCCGGCCGGTTCAACCACGATTTCGGAAACACCCTGTATACACAACGGTTCCGCATTTTAAAACGCGGTTGAATATCTCCAATTATTGGCTAAAATAATTGTAGTGAAAAGGAAATATGAATATGTCGTATCCAACATGGCGTCCATTATGGAGAATTTTTTGTTGGCCAACATACGTTTATCGATTATAAAACGGGGTATATATTTATTCTTAAATCTTCTCTTCATTGAAAATATGTGTCGCAAATGTCAAAATATTTGTGGATATCAAAAACTCTAATTCTAGAATAATATTGTTGCATAATAAATTTAGTCAGAGAAATTGCAAAAAACTTACTCCGCAATTTAAATCTTCTTTTTCTACGTATTACGGTGGAACGAAAATTCGTAGGCCTTAATGACACATTAAAATTGAACCCTTTACCTACTCTCCTCCGACAACTGGATTAAATCATAATGTCGCCTCTTAATCGCCGTCCGAATAGCCGCAATGAACTAAGTGACGCCGGAGAGTCGCCTCCGAGTGCAAAGGGTTAAACTTGATTCTATCCGGAGACTTATTCACTGATAAATGGCCGCGGAAATGACAAACGATCGAATCATTCCCACTGGTTCTTATCAGTGACCTTAATATGATTTATAACTTTCATAGATAACTTAATTGCATATCACAATATAATAGTGAATAATAAGAAAACACTAGGAAAAAGCAATGGCTGCTTCTTGTCCGTATTACAACTAATGTCCAAGTTCATAATTTGTATACCTAAAATATCTCCGGTCAAAGGCAAAATACGTTTCAACAGCTGAACAAACCGACTCCACAAAGAATCGAGTGGAAACAATTGTACTCACCAGGACAGTTCTTTGTGATGATACAATTATTCCCCAGAAGAAGTACGTCCTTAAGTTGCATACTGCGCCTTGCGACACCAAGCAGTAGATGTTCTCCGGCATGTGCCCTTAAAAGAGCAACCTGATCGTCGAGGGTAAGTTCACTAAATGCCGGGATATACTTCGCCCATTCAACTAAAATCAACAGTTGTTGCTTCATACTGTCGCAAACATCATTTATGTTGGCGATCTGCTTCGTGCTGAGGTCAATGTCGCTACTTGGGCTGCTTAACTGTCAGAAACAAATACAAGAAACCCTTCAGTGTTCAATTGACTTCCGAGTAACACATTCGCGTGTTAAGGTGTAACGTCTGAGAGGGCGCTGTACTGAGGAGTCGTTCTCAGTTTGACCACGGCGCGGACGAGTTTTCGTTCGTTGTGCGCAGGTTCCCACTATCATTCCCTGTTCCGCGCACCCTATTGGCTTAGTCCCACTGTGACGTCAGGGATGGAAGGATTGGAGGGGCGTAGGGTAGCGAGGCTGCGCGAGCCGTGGTCAAACTAAAATTGAATCCTCAGTAGATATAGATTTCTAACGGAAAGGCAAGTGCATATTGTGATAGTGCGCAGAAAGTGTATTTGAATTGCAGTGTGTATATATACATACATACATGAATGTATAGAAATGTAGTATCGGTACTTGGAGGCGAGACGGGTGGCCAGCCCGTACTTGAGAATGCGTGTGTGTGTGCTTGTGTGGCCTAAAGATAAGGGCGTAGGTTAGGACTGTCGGTTTAAGTTTTAGTTTTTAAGAGTCAGTCTTAAGAGAACCCTCGACACACGCGCTACGCTTTATACACATCATACGACACGCTAAGATTACATATTATATTAAGTTACCGTTATAGTTATTTTGGTTCTTGTTAGTATTATTAGTTGAAATTTATACAATATACATATTTCCTTATACTCCTTATAATCACAATTAAATTCCTTTATTAATCCTCACGAATCCTAGAATTCTACAGAAATGAGATATAATGAGCATAATACTGACCTCGAGTGCAGCTCCGACTTGTCTACTAAGCATTTCAGCCTGAAGTAAAGAGACCACCGATAATCCGCTACCGTTGGTGCCCTGTTCCTCGTAACTTGGCCTTCTACAACTTATCCGATCCCTTTCATTTTGTACCGCTGCAACAGGTAACCATGGATACACGTCTTACAGATAATAAACAATGCTAAATTGCACCCCTTAGCATTAACAGTCTTAACTCGTTCGCACCGCATCACGCACATGTGAGTCTTTAACTTTCTTAACAAAACCCGGATAACTCAAACGTGAGTTTTTAGATACGTTACGCTTCGGCCTCAAAACGTTTGAGTACGTTTCGACTAACAAGAAACTAATTTTTTAGAAAGTAATTTTTTTCCGAAACAAAGCCCCAAAAATAACATATTATTAATATAGAAACACAAAAATTGGGCAGAATAATATGAGTTACAGATAAAAAGATTTTATTCGTTGTGTGTTTCTGACAAAATTTTCTTGCGTTAAATGAAAATTGTGTAAAAATAGAATTGGGTTTATTTGATTAATAGCGAAAACATCAAAGGGCCTGAACGAAAAGTTCTTAGTGGGGCGTATACGGCCCACGTAGCAGGGAACGTGTTAATGTGAGATATATGTTTAAAACGTAATCCCTAATTCATAATGAAACAATAAAGGGAATAATTACCTTCTTTTTTCATACCAGCTTTAAAACACTTTCGTAATCTGCAGTACCTGCACTGATTCCGTTTATCCTTATCAACAACGCAATTTCTACTGAACCTGAAAAAAGAAATGGCCACTGATGTCTTATAACATTCGATTAACCTCACAATAACGTTACTTCGGCAAAATCAGGAAACCTTTCACTCGGTTCAGACGAGTTTGCGTTCGTTGTGCGCAGTCCCCCCACTACCATTCCCTGCTCCGAGCACGCTATTGGTCTCAGCCCCACTTCGACGTCATAGAAGGCGGGAATAAAGCAGTGGTGGGAAGAAAAGGTAGTGGGGACTGCGCGAAACCTTTCCCACGGTTCAGACGAACAAAACTGGTTCGAGCTCTGGTTAATCTTATTCTAAATTAGGGATGTTCGATTCTCTTCAAAGAATCGATTTTCGAGTCGATTCTGATTCGTATCGTGAGAATCTATTCTCCGAAAAAATGGAGATCAAAGAACCGATAAAAAGATTTGAACAGGCGGGTGGAAGGTTTCCTGGGATGGGCTATACTTGTCGTTAGTATGGAAAGAGTTAACCCTCCGCCGTTGAGTCCATACGTCGTACGGGCACGCCCGAAGTTAGATATCAAACCGGAACTCTTTCGTTTTATACAAAAATAATAGTGGATTCAAAACGCATGTGCAGTTTTGACCAGATTTAGTGGAAAGAGTTGATATCGAAATATTACCCGCTTCAAGACTGCGACGTGGAACTGTGTATTTCATATTTTTACGCATTTTATTGCAGAATATCATTGTTTTAATCAACAGCGAAAGGGTTAAAGTAACATACATGTATTTCTGGGCTATGGCAGCACATAAAACTCTAATATGTAACATTTGCACTGCAGAATAGACGGGAAGCATGATTTCGTTAGAACTTATTTTCGTTAAAAAGTTATTATGAAGGTACAGGAAAATACAGATAGTTGACAAACCTGCAGGTATACAGATGATTTTTTCTGACGGAACGCCGAAAAAACCCTTTGCACCCATCGCAGGAAGCAGCGCCATAGTGCTTCCCCGTAGCGCGGTCACCGCAAATAGCGCAGTGTTGCGAAAGAACACCTCCCACTCCTGAGCCCGGAAGGCCCAGAACTGACCCCCCTGCTGCGCCTGCGCCCATGCTCAGGTCTGCATCTACAACAAAAGAAACATATTCATTATAATATTACATTTATCCTTTATCTCACTGATTTTTATGACTGATTATACGAGTGTATCATTGTTGTAATAAACGTGTACATAATATAGTCCAAAATATCTTGATGACCATAATTTAGCTTAATGTTTCTTGAATACGTAGAAGAAGTTACTTTTGATCAAAGTCTTCAAATGTTTTACGTTGGAATACGGGAAGTATACAAAAAATAGAAATAGAAAAAATAGAAAAGGGGCTTAACAGACTTGTGAGGATATCATTTTCTTAGTTTATTTAACCCTCTATAGCACAATTTTGTTCGTGTCGAAAAAGAAATCGTATAACGTAAATCTAGTCAAACGTGACTCTAACGAAGGTACATTATGTGAAAATAGTAACGAAGTTATTACCTCAACGCACTGAAGTAGGTAACATTCGTCGCGCGCACTTTTATAATTATTATTACAACGAAAAATATCAAATGAAATGAGATATACGGATAAACGAATATGTGACCTCAAAGTTACATGGAGCTATGAGGGTTAATTGTGCGCGATTAAAATGCCTTTGATCCATCTCTTTATGCGTTTATTAATATAAAAATGACAAAAAGACATACATCTGATAAATCAACAACAAAATTCAAATAATATAGCAAAAAATTGACTACATAGAAAATAACAGTCCCAATAAAAAATCGACGAATATAAAAAAGAACTACATATATAAAGAATAATGTTAGATAAATAATTAGAAACAGCTTAAACGTTCAGCATGTTTATATTAGGTTATGCAAATATGTGTTTTAGTGTTTTATCAGCCCCTAATGGAAGTATTTTAAATTCAAATATTTTCCCGCCGTTTTGTGTTTTTGCAAGGTTGGTATTGAATTTCTAAATTGTCATTTAATTATTCAACAAAGTGCCAAGGCAACAGCGTTGTCCAACCATTTGGCTTCCTTGGGCCACATTTGAAAAAAATATGTAAAAATAAATAAAAATATACTAATTCTAACGATAGTTGCTAAGTAAAAAAACAAAATGTAAGTGTTTACTAACGGCATCCTGCGACAATTTTTTAAATAAAAAGTAATACAAAGCCGCGCGAATTTAACAAAATATGTACATACAAATCTCAATGTATCTAGGAAGTTTACGATTTTATGTTGGCCCGCAAGTTGCAAGACAGCCCTGCATTACGCGGCCTCAGGTCCGCTCTCCGCTAACATCGCATTGTACAGTGAAAGATGCAAAAATGTATGAAAATGGCGTCTAATTCTAAAATTCTTTTTTTGGAAAAAACGCTGGGACCATGGCACCTAACAATTATGTGTAATCGAATTAGTTCTGCAAATTCACAGTTACTGAATTTTACTTTTATAACAAGCATACGAATAAAGCATTTAACAGTTTGAGTGCCATGCGCATGCGTAAAAATTCGCACGAGAAGTACCAAGCAATACGATCGCCCTCCTCTCCCTTCGTGAATTGCCTTTTCATTTATTTCGTCTTTAACCCTTATAATACCTTATAAGTTTTCCGGATGCTGTCAAAAAATAGCTTGACAAATAAGCGACTTTTAAGGTATCTATTAATTGTTGCATGCCATTACATGTCTTTCAATTATATTAACCTTTTGGATACGTTATGCCACTATAGTGGCCATCCGTGGATACCATCAATTTGAACGGTACGCCACTATAGTGGCCTTGCGTGGATACCATCAATTTCAACGGTACGCCACTATAGTGGTCTTCCGTGGATACCATCAATTTGAACGGTACGCCACTATAGTGGCTTTTCGTGGGTACCACCAATTTGAACGGTACACCACTATAGTGGCTTTTCGTGGATACGATCAATTTGAACGGTACGCCACTATAGTGGCTTTTCGTGGATACCGCCAATTTGAACGGTACGCCACTATAGTGGCTTTTCGCGGATACCGCCAATTTGAACGGTACACCACTATAGTGGCTTTTCGTGGATACGATCAATTTGAACGGTACGCCACTATAGTGGCTTTTCGTGGATACCGCCAATTTGAACTGTACGCCACTATAGTGGCCTTCCGTGGGTACCACCAATTTGAACGGTACACCACTATAGTGGCTTTTCGTGGATACGATCAATTTGAACGGTACGCCACTATAGTGGCTTTTCGTGGATACCGCCAATTTTAACGGTACGCCACTATAGTGGCTTTTCGTGGATACCGCCAATTTGAACTGTACGCCACTATAGTGGCCTTCCGTGGATACCATCAATTTGAACGGTACACCACTATAGTGACATTCGTGGATATCATAATTTTGGACGGTATTATACGTTTTTTGCTTTATTTCTCATTTGTTTCGTCTAAAGTCTAAACCACATTTCCTGGCAATATTTAGAACTCTATTCCCACGTAATGTCAGGCGCGCTGTCCTAGGGAGACAGAGTTGCGGAAGAGCGCGCCGTATCTAAAAGGTTAAAAATGGAGTGCCGACATATCGGCTCAAGATATTTCTTGGAAGACTCACAAAACCGACCGATATATCGACTCTAAGGATTAATCAAAATCGTTATTATAGTTAATCACAATCGTTATTATCGTTAATTGAAATCGTTAAAAGGGTTAATCATATACATCGAATAAGCTTACTTCCTTCTCGCCGTTTTAATATTAATGTTTGTGCTTAAAATAATCAGACAAACAAATGAAAATGATTAAACGCATGGCTTTACACGGCACTGGAATATCTACCGGCACTTTTCGACGTGGCACTGACACGGTTAAACCGATAATATTCAACAATTGACGAAATTAATAAGCCACGCAATAAACCTTCGTAAAATTACGGCTTACGTGAAAGCAGCCAATAAAATCCCTAGAACCAGAATGCCGAAGCAATGGCACGCGTGTCAGGGGTGGCACGTACGAAAATGTAGCTGGCACCTTAACGGCAGGTGACATCATTTTATACGCTTATAAATTATTCCAATATTTGTCATCTTTATGGAATTCTACGTTAATTTTGAAATTTGTCTGAATAAAATTCTGCAATAAATCATTTTCCATTAATTTTCTGTCCTATAACACGTTGAATGCCGCGTGGGTCACCGGTGACCATCGACGACGATATAACTAAAGCTTTAATCAAATATTTCCCTAATATTCGGAAAATTTGCTATATTTTTAATCGAAATTCAAGAGTTTTATTTTTAAACGTTATATATATGTGTATGTGCGTACGTTACGAACGTGCAACGCGAGGTATCGTATAACACGGATTTCGGCCCGGCACTGAGCGTGTTAAAACCTGGCCGGCACGTCTGCAACTTGATAAATATTATTTTTAAAGTTCTGGCACGCGCACATGAAATGGTTTGCCACCACTGATTTAGAACGTTTCATGTCAATTTCAGTGGTGAACAGTAAATTTCGAATCTCATTAAATAGGAAAAAAGTCCTCAAGTGTGCGAGTCTCGGGTGCGATAACTCGAGCTTATCAGGCGTCTTGTTCAGAGACGTTGGCAGGCGTGGGGAACGGGGGGGAATACGAAAAGAAACGTGTCCGAAAAAAAGCAAACGGTTATCAGTGAAATATCGCTATTTATACGTCTCGGAAAGATAAGGGAATCGTAACGTTTTCGAAGCCAGATTTCGGATAATGGCTAACGTACATCCTGATTCCATTACATATTTACAATTCCGAATTTGTATTACACTAAATACATCCACATTACTATCTTTTCTTCGAGAATTCTACTGCAAAAACATTACATCATACGAGCGCTATATTATTAACCCTCTGCATTCGCAACCGATTCTCAGTCTTACTTGCGGCAACTAAGTGGCGACTGAGAGGCGACATTCAAATTGACTCCAGTTGTTGGTGATTTAACGTCCAATAAATGAAATATAACTGGAGAAAATGTTAACCAGTTAACTGTGGCGTCCTCTTTTCAGAGCGCGCATCTATGTGTGTCGCGGATAAGCTGTTTCAGCCGGTGCATACGGGAACGCATAAGTTCCTCTGAAATTATTAATTTTTTTTACTTGTTTGTTTTATTCCGGCCTGGCCTCCAAATATTCTAAACATCTTGACATTTGAGAATATGTTTTACTTTTCACAAAAATTACAATTTAAATAGCCAATGGTCACTACTTTTTACGCATGACGAGTATAGTCGTCATGACACAAAATCGTGCCGCAATAAACTGATTGGTAACTGAGTGGCGACTGAGAGGCGACATTGAAATTGACTCGAGTTGTCGGTGATTTAACGTCCAATAAATGAAATATAACTGGAGAAAATATTAATGGCCGCAATAAACTGATTGGCAACTGAGTGGCGACTGAGAGGCGACATTGAAATTGACTCGAGTTGTCGGTGATTTAACGTCCGATAATGAAATATAACTGGAGAAAATTTAATGGCCGCAATAAACTGATTGGCAACTGAGTGGCGACTGAGAGGCGACATTGAAATTGACTCGAGTTGTCGGTGATTTAACGTCCAATAACGAAATATAACTGGAGAAAATATGAATGACCGCAATAAACTCAGTGGCGACTGAGAGGCGACGTTAAGATTTTCTCCAGTTACATTTCGTTATTGGACGTTAAATCACTGACAATTGGATTCAATTTTAATGTCATCTCTCAGTCGCCACTCGAATGGCCGCAATACATTCAGTGGCGATTGAGAGGCGACAGTGGAACTACCGAACATATACTCAGTTATGCTTACACATTTATTTATATATAAATTATAACTGGAGGTTTTAAGTTAGTTGACGGATTCAATTATTTGCGTGATGTACTATATATATCATAAAAGTTTATAACATCTCAAACAAAGTGTCGTGGTTTATTCCTATAATTTAACTGAAAATGGCGGTGATCAGATTTTGTCAAAATGCAGTACACATAAAAAAGCTTGTCACTGTATGGCTTTTATTTACGAAATCAAAATCTGTTTTACATATTTTACGACTGCTCGTAAACAAAATGTCTGTTTCATCGCGTAGAGTAATTTCTATATAGAAATTGATCATAATTGCAAATTCAGTGTAATATCAGGGGGAGTTTTTATTTGTAGACAATTTGTAGTGTATATTTAAGTACTTCTATATGCATTGATCGTAATTGAGAATTCGTTGATAAGCGAAATTGCGTAATCATTTATTGTGAAAGTGGCGCGAGTCCAATTCCCATAGTCTAATTAAACACTGGATAAGCCGAGGAGGAAAACTGGGCCATTTTACGATGTGACTCGTCACGTGACACGAAGATACTAGAAAACGAACCGGAAATGAAAAACCGAGTCTAATGTTAAACGTACAACAATATTAACAGTAACTTTAAGTTACAAGCATGATTTAATTTAACAATAAATCAATAAATATTGAGATTAACTAATAGCATTTCCTCCCTTGTTCTTATTTATAAACAAAACCGCAGCAAAATATAGCTTAATTCAAGTGAAAATCAAATTGAAATAATTCAAATCTAATGATTCGAAGAACTTAATAATTGTGAATATAATGAGAGTCCATTTGTAGCTCAAGAAACAATACTTGGTTTAGTTCATTCTGATTAAACTCTTTTGCGCAATAAATGAACATACATATTTATATTTATAGATATGTACGCGGAAAAACTTACTAGATTTTATCAGTATTAGTATTATTAGTATTTATTAGTATTTATTAGTATTAATTAGTATTTTTTCATCGATACGATTGTAAAGCTTTAAACATTTCGACGCAAGGAGAAATGGATTTGCATATACAACTTTCGGTCCAATTGATAAATAATGTGAATTACTGAAAACATTATTTTTAGAAAACACGGCGATTGCAGTTCTATTTTGTTGCGAATTCTCAGCCGCGCCGAACCTGCCTCAACTTATGCCAAAGTCTAATTCCTGACCTAAATCATTCTCCCCCTCCTTTCCCTTCCCCTCCGATCCTTTTTTCCGGTGTACACTGTACACCGGGCTCTTTTTGCACGGTACTTCAACACGTTTTATTCCCATTTACACGGTTTTTTTAAACGGCTTATTCAAATTTACAGGTTTTTTTCTCACGTTTTATTCCATTTACACGGTTTTTCCAGAAGTTTTATTCACATTTACACGGTTTTCTCGCACGTTTTATTCCCATTTACACGGTTTTTTCACACGATTTATTCACATGTACACGTTTTTTTTACACATTTCATTCCATTTACACGGTTTTTTCTCACGTTTTATTCCACTTACACGGATTTTCCAGAAGTTTTCTTCACATTTACACGGTTTTTTCTCACGTTTTATTCCACTTACACGGGTTTTCCAGAAGTTTTCTCCACATTTACACTGTTTTCTCGCACGTTTTATTCCCATTTACACGGTTTTTTCACACGGTTTTTTCACACGATTTATTCACATTTTCACGGTTTATTCATATTTACACGGTTTTTTCACACGTTTCATTCAGATTTACATGGTTTTCTTACACGTCTCACTTACTTTTACACGGTCACAAAGAAGACGCACACTAATTAGCTCGCAAAAAATCTCACGAAAGTCGTGCACATCCTGTACGGTTTTAATTTGTGTCAGAATTTCAAAAAGTGACTGGTGGCGTTAACACTAGATTGCCGGAGCGAGTCAATTTGACTCATTTACGATTTTATTGCTATATATTTGGAAAAACTAAAATAATTGTTTTAAAAACAATTATTTACGAAAAAATTCGTTTTTACTAAAATTATGAAATGTATACAAATACTAATTCCTTCCCCTCCCCGCCCCTAAGTTCCAAAAATCCATACGTGCTACACCTATTTTGACGGATGTGAGTCAAATTGACTCATCAAATATTCTATAAAGTTCTATTATTGAGCTCAAAGCATCGAAGTGTCAAAATTGAAGAAAATAAAAAATGTTTCCCGGAAACTATAACATTTGATAATCATACTAAATATGGTGTATTATACTTGATCAAATGGCGCGAAAATAGGCTTCGGTTTTATATAAAGATATGGACCGTTTATTTTGAAAGTGGTGTAAGTCCATTTGTAGCCCGTAAATATACATTATTTTAGTTAAATTCGCCTAAAACAAATTTCTATAATCAAATTACATATCGATAAATCAGTAAAAACATTGCCAAACTTGATATAATTAACCTATATTTTTTCATTGAGAAATATGCTAACCTTTAATTTTCTCGAAACAAGAGAAAATGGACTTACACCACTTTCAAAATAAACGGTCCATATATGTAAAAACTGTTTTGAACAAAGTTCCTTTAAAATAAAATTTTATTTTTTTTAAATCTTCAATTTTGATGTTTGAGTCAAATTGACCCATTTCCGGCAAAATAGGTATATACCCAACATCCGGCAATCTAGTGTTAAAATAAAATTTTACTTTTTTTTAAATCTTCAATTTTGATGTTTGAGTCAAATTGACCCATTTCCGGCAAAATAGGTATATACCCAACATCCGGCAATCTAGTGTTAACCCGTTGACTGTTTTATGTCCAGCTTTAATCAAAGTAATCAAACTTTCTGATAAGCTGCTTATTTAGTGGTTTTGACAAAGATATTTGAACCGTTTATTTTGAAAGTGGCCCAAGTCCATTTTTCAAGATAAACGGCACATTTATGTTTTTTAATAAACGAATTTATTTGAAATGCAGAAATACGTTTGCAGTCAGCGGGTTAACTTAACACATTCCCTGGCAAACCGATTTTCGATGACTTTCCGTTGGCGCCGCGTGGATTGTATGCGCTCCACATTGTTGAGACAAGTAAGCATTATTTATGACAAATGTCTTATAATATTTACATGAAACTACAACATTTATTATTTAAGAAAAACATGCAATGTTTAAGATGCCCTGCAGTTGAAACCTTCGTTAATAATAATATTTGATAATAATTTGCGTTAGTTTAACTCAAGTTTTATACTTTGTTGGAAATCAATGTTGACACGACATTTTTCACAGTCTTCTTTTGCACGGTTTGCATCCACCGTGTAAAAACAGACCTCGGTGTACCTTCATTTTATGTAGAATGTAAAAAAACGCGAATAATTGAATGCATTAATTCGTTGCATTAATGAATAGTGTGAAAAGTATGACTTTCCAAAGTTACAAAAAGATTTTTATAGAAGAAACAAGTAATTGAAGGCAGAAAAGAGTAGAGTGAGTCGGCAAACTTCTCACGTGTCAAACAATGAATCGTTGACTTTGGTTCCTTGACTCGATTGACCCTTGTCGCTTCGATGAAAACTACTTTATTTCCCGAGTAAAAAGGCAAATCTGTTCGCAGAAATCTGCAACCGCTGAAACCGGCGATTTTGTTCATACTTTCTTCACCTAATCTAATAGCAAATTTTATTACTTGCTGCTTAAAACTGGTTCGGACTGCTTCGGACTGGTTCGAACTGGTTCAAACTTGTCCAAGTATATCAGAACATGTAAATTCGATTCTAGTTTATAAAAATAGGAACACGAAGGTTCTTATCGATTGGGTGAAGTCTCCCGATGCAGCCTTGCAGCCTTGCAGCCTCAGTAAAACATACTAACTGTTTCATTATTCGTAAATACAATGATTTCGAAACACTGAGTTGCCAAATGATCGCACACGGGTAATGAATACTTACTGACGAACATCGGAATCTTACAGTGACTAATATTAGCAGCCGGCTCATGTTGACAAACATTGTAACGAAACATAAACGAATCAGTTTAGGGCATAAGTATGTTAGTACTTTTATGTAGAGTGCAAACAACTGCATCGACCGTTGTAGTAAAAAGATATAGGTTTTTATTTAAGAAAAAGGTGCAGTTGCATTCTTATGATGCACCGATGCATAGAAGTGCATAAATTAATTGCATACTATGCACAGTGCAATACCATATAACGAAAATGCTTTGACAAACTTGAAAAAATTTCTGTAGCACCCAAAGTAACATTCGAATTACGACTTAATCGTTTTTTTCAATATTTCTTGGCATTTTGGAGATAATAGCCGAAAACAAAAAATCACTTTTTCAACTTGGGGGATGATTTCACGCCTTTAAACCGTTTTTGGGAACCAACGAAAAATAGCTTCGCAATCAGGATGAATTATTTCTACGTTCGTGCAAAGTTTCAGAATTTTTGGAATTTTTGGAATTTTCGGTTTCGCTTACTTTCCTTGTGAGTACATGTTCGGTACATTCGAGTTTCAGTAATATTGGCATGTTCGGTCACCGGTGACCCCCGGGGCAACAATTTGTTAATGTCAGATAACATGACGGATATATTGAAATCGTCAGAATAACAGAAGCTTTAACCAGTGAACTGCAGAATTTAATTTTAAAAATCCCTTTCAGGATGCAGAATTAAAGTCAAGCAATGACGAGTATACACGTCGAACGCGGGGCAAATGTTCCTATTATAAATTTTACGAAAAAAGTCAAGCAGAATGAGAAAGGATTACATTTTTATTCGAAAAAATCAACAATTCATTGTTGAAAAGGTAATCGTTATGAAGAGCTTCAAAATTGTCAAACAATAATAAAATTCATAAACAAGAAAAATAAAAGAAAAAAGCTCGATTATACACAGCAAAGGGCACAAAACAATTCGGAGAATAATCAACTTAGCTTGTAAAAAGTAATACAAAGAGAATAATCAAATTTTGTTTTTTTTTCAAAAAATATGGTAACATAAAGTTATGGTAACATAAAGGAAACATACCATCAAATGACATTTTGATTACATCTTATTGAAATGTCCAGTTTTTATAGTAATGTATAGTTTTATTCTTTTATACGACGAGTATATACGTCAACCGCACCGCAATCGAGTTTTGGATTGATGTGTATACACGTCGAACGCAGTTAACTGGTTAAAGAAGACATACCGGCGATAGTTGAATTCGTTTGAACATATTTATTATGTATCGGGGATCTACCGTTTAGAATTTAAAATGCATACATAATATATTAGCCAGCGCTAAGCGATGGACAGCGTCAGAACCGAATCGGAATATCGGGAATACAGATGGCGGAAGGTGAGGCGGGGGTGGGATGCGGGAGACTAAAATGGAGACTGACTGCGATTGCGTCACACGCGACTCAGTTTTGCTTGTCATCGTACGTCGTCAGCAGGATCGTTGGTAGCCGAGGATCCCTAGAAATATCATGTTATCCGGCGAGACACGTTACGAAACCCATCGATTCCCATCTTCAGCTTTCTTTTCTGACGTATTCTTTTCTTACGTATTTTATGGAAATTTTAACGCGTTCGCTACCAGCGTCACATATGTATGTATGACAGTAGCGGAATCTCGTTTATTGCTGAACAAATGTGTCGTTTATTTTGATAGAGGTGTAAGTCGTTTTTTCGAGAAAAGTTAATCGTTAAGAAGTTTTTGTGCAACTGTTAAGAATAAAGGTTCACTTGATTTCTTGGATATTGGACTTAAGTCACTTTCTAAATAAACGGATCAAATAATAACGCTGTCTTTCATAGAATATACATCGTAAAAGTGGATTCCATGAATCTAATTAACGTTTATTAGATTGAAATCGGATGTTTATTGGATGTTTATTGGATGTTTTGCACAAATTCGGAAAATAAAGCATGGTTCTCGGCATTATATTTTGTGCAAAACTTGAATTACAGGCAAAGTTTAATTGATAATTACTACTACAATTTGCAGTGAGTGTAAAAAGTATTTAATTCACAATTATAGTATAAATCTCATACAATTAATTCCCATAGTAATAATACAATTTTTTAACAGCAAAAAAAACGTGAAATCAAATTTTATACCGTTGTTCTGTTTCGCAATCGACATTTATATTTTCGCGAAGCTTTTCCCTAAAGATATTACGAAAGGCTTCGGAAAAATAAGTGGAAATTAGCCAAAAAACAACGACCTACACATTTCGTAAATTCCAATCTTTTACCACATTGATTAACACTTTAACGGCCGCACATTTCGCAGAAAGTCTCGCGACTACCGCCGGCATCTCTCGTATAACGACATACGGAAGATCTATAAAACTAATATCGTTCAGAATGAAAAAACGCTAATAATGCTTCTAAGAATTGGAGGGAAGCCGCGCAAAAACAGTTGCAACGCATTAACAGACAAACGTCAAATCTGCGATCTCGAATTATTTATATAAATGCCTGCATAAAATTGATAGTGCCAAGTCACATATGCATGACGCCGGCCGATAACGGCTGGATGTGAAAGTCACGTATACGTGACACCGGCCGATAACGGTTGGATGCGAAAATCATGTATACGTGACACAGGCCGATAACGGCTGGATGTGAAAATCACGTATACGTGACACCGGCCGTCAAGGTGTTTCAAGTTTCAATCGAACCTATTCAAAAGTTCCGTAACTCTTTCGATCCCTGATTTTAACCATTTGCACTCGAAGGCGACTCTCAGTCGCCGCACAGTTTATGGCGATATCTCCAACGGCGATTAATAGGCGACATTAAGATTTACTTCAGTTGTCGGTTATTTAAAATTCAAGAACAAAAAATAAATGGAGCAAATCTTATTGTCGCCTCTCAGTCGCCCCTCGAATTACCGTAATAAACTTTCCGCACGAAATCAATTCTGAATATTTCCATTAAAAATATGGATAAATAATACTTTTTTATACGAAATTAATTACGAAGAGATCTAAGAATATTTATTTACGACTTGTTTGTTAAAATGTTTTAAATATACAAAGTTCTTCCAGATTTCTGTTAAAATTCGCCGCTGCACGAATACTTTGAATACGTTGCACTCACTGTACGTAGTTTTAAGAAGAAAAATTCAGATTTTAACTTTAGTGACAATAAAGGGTGATTATATTGAAGAATATAAGAATATATTCTTCGATTCTATTATCTCTTTAACACTAGGACTAGGGACAATATATACTTAGCCCTCGATTTACACGGTATACGAATTGCACGATTTTGGTTTAACACGCTTGAAGAAGTGCGGAAGAAAATATGTACTTCTGAATTATGTTATGTATATCTAGCTTGAATTAATACATTTTTATTTCAAAATATCTACTCTAATTTTTTTCAAAAATATTAGTATAATACTATTTCGTGTCGATTTGTTCGGATTATTACATATTTATTTTCAATGTAAAATGTGGATTCGAATTGCACGATTTCAATTTACACGGCGTTTTCGGGGAACCAATCTACCGTGGAACCGTGGATTAATCGATTAATCGATTTAATTACGTCCATTATGCAATTTCCCTGCCAAAAATCTCAGAAAATGGAATTTTATAGATTTGAACGTTTTTATTAAATTCCGCGCGGTCCCGTCATTTTGACGGCTTCAGTAGTTCCAGCGTTAATAGCCTTGAACCGGAAGCTCGTGGACCTTATTGCGTAACATCGCATATAAGAGCATAAATCATAAATAATGAAGATCCTATTCTTCGTAATACTTTTAAGTCTTTAACATGAAATGTCGATTATTCAAAGAGAAAGAGAAGATTGTTTTTTTAATTAAACACTTGAAATTAATTTTAATTGAATTTAAGTTTAATTTAATTTTTTTAAATTAACTTCGTTAATTTTAATTTAATTGAAGTTTACGAGACGCGTCATTTTTTAAATTGATTTCATTAATTTTAATTTAATTGGAGTTTACGGGACCCGTCATTTTTTAAATTAATTTCATTAATTTTGATTTAATTGAAGTTTGCGGGACACGTCATTTTTTAAATTAATTTCATTAAGTTTGATTTAATTGAAGTTTACGGGACATGTCATTTTTTAAATTAATTTAATTAAGTTTTATTTAATTGAAGTTTACAGGACGCGTCATTTTTTAAATTAATTTCATTACGTTTCATTTAATTAAAGTTTACGGGACATGTCATTTTTTAAATTAATTTCATTAAGTTTGATTTAATTGAAGTTTACGGGACATGTCATTTTTTAAATTAATTTAATTGAAGTTTACGGGACGCGTCATTTTTTAAATTAATTTCATTACGTTTCATTTAATTAAAGTTTACGGGACATGTCATTTTTTAAATTAATTTCATTAAGTTTGATTTAATTGAAGTTTACGGTACGCGTCATTTTTTAAATTAATTTCATTAAGTTTGATTTAATTGAAGTTTACGGGACATGTCATTTTTTAAATTAATTTAATTGAAGTTTACGGGACGCGTCATTTTTTAAATTAATTTCATTACGTTTCATTTAATTAAAGTTTACGGGACATGTCATTTTTTAAATTAATTTCATTAAGTTTGATTTAATTGAAGTTTACGGTACGCGTCATTTTTTAAATTAATTTCATTAAGTTTGATTTAATTGAAGTTTACGGGACCCGTCAATTTTAAATCAATTTCATTAATTTTAATTTAATTGAAGTTTACGGGACACGTCATTTTGACGTTTTTCGAATTGCAGAAGGAAAATTATAGAAACCGTTTCCGCAAATTAAAGGAAACCATTGCACGCAATTTTGAAGAATCGTGTTCCGAGAAGAACGCTCCGTAAACTCGCAGCTACTATGGAACGCGTGTACAGACGCTTCACTTTAATCGGCTCTGGAACTATGCTGTACAGGTAACCCTCCTACAGCACGGCATCCAATGACACGCTTTCGCTCTAACACGTTTAGACATTTGCGAAAAACCCCGTATAACACAGCCACGTACGACACGGTTTCTCTCTAACGCGATCAGAAATTTGCGGAATCCCTCGTATAACACTGTACTTATACTATTTAACGTATGTATCTACAGGTAACCCTCCTACAGCACGGCATCCAACAACACGGTTTCGCTTTAACACGTTTAGACATTCGCGCAAAAAACCTTGTATAACACGGCTACCTACTACACGGTTTCGCTCTAACACGATCAAAAATGTGCGGAAACCCTCGTATAACACTGTACTTATACTATTTAACGTATATATTTACAGGTAAACCTCCTACAGCACGGCATTCAACAAAACGGTTTTGCTCTAACACGTTTAGACATTCGCGCAAAAAACCTTGTATAACACGACTACCTACTACACGGTTTCGCTCTAACACGATCAAAAATGTGCGGAAACCCTCGTATAACACTGTACTTATACTATTTAACGTATGTATGTATTTAGAAATCTAAATGATACACTATGGGCACACAATGCATATGTATACATAGAAAAATCAAATACAATTGGTGTTGCGTCGCAAGCTTGTTGAGTTGTTGTTGGCTGGATCTATTGCCGCACTTCATAGGTGGCAATACAATAGTACATATGTTCATATTTTTCATAAAAATGAAGTTGCTTGTATGGATTTAACAACAAATATTTCTTTTTAATAAGTTTTCGGAACCTAACCCCCCTTTTTGTACTTGCTCCGGGTCTCATATAACACGGCATGTTCTAGGAACCTATCTACCGTGTTGTAGGAGCGTTGCCTGTACTTCGATTATTCCTCTAAAACGACTGGCATCAGATTGATACGATTCAAAACTAGTGATTGAAGTAAACAATCAAAAATTTCAATTTTTTTAAATCACATTTCACATTACACGACCTATTAATTAGGCCGATAAAACAGTGACCGATAATTCCAACGAAAGTATATTCGTTGAACAGAAAACCGAGAGAATTTATTAGGTTGGCAACTAGGTTCGCGACCTTCATTATAAACTTGAATTAAACGAAGTTAATTATATGAAATAAGAATTGTATCGCAGATCAAAATAATCGGAAAGATGTGAGTTCTCGAATGATATTACCGATCAACAAAAATGATCTACAAATATGGTTCTTGTAAATAAAATAGAAGGCGCAAAACAAAAGGTCGAGAATTTAGTTGGCAACCTAATAGTTTGCTCAGCTTCGAAGGGCCATTAGCCGGACTACTGGTGTTTAACGTCGATTCTAAACTTTGATGTCTACGATAAAAATATCGCAGAGAAAAATCTAAAGGTGAATGGGTTACAAATCACTGTGACGTCATACCTATTTCTATTATTATTTCTATTTCTACTGATCCTACTCTCCCCACTATTCTTATTATCTGATTTTTACTTAGACATTTTACAGGTTTTCCACTCGTGACGTTAGAATGAACATTAAAAGTAAATGGAATATAAAACCTTTGTCCATTTTATAATTTTACCATTAATATTAAACTATTTTCTTGCCATGCAGACACATATTGTATTGGCACCTGGGTGTAATAAGATTTTGTCACCTTTGAAATCGATCGGGTACGTTTATTGCTATCGGTCAGTATTTAGTTTCCCCGCAAGAAATGACTTTACTACAAGAAGGTCGGCGAACTATGCGGCAAGAAACATTACACAAACTTGTCGGGGTGTGTCAAAAATATGTAAAATAGCAATAATGAAGAACGGGGGGATACTTCGACGAATCGCGTATTAAGCGAAATGTATAATTAATATAAAATAAAATATACGAAATTTATACGACTCTTCTATCTTATAATATCAACATACATCAACCTACAGATATACCCAAAGAAAAGTATCCCGTTCCATTTTATAGACGAGATATTTAATAATTTTCTTAACGATGGTAAGTCATCCCAAATTGATGGCCGGTAGTGTA
Organism: Nysson spinosus; assembly: GCA_910591585.2. NCBI lineage: Eukaryota > Metazoa > Arthropoda > Insecta > Hymenoptera > Crabronidae > Nysson > Nysson spinosus. Next base: position 2,127,411 of record OU342830.1, read on the forward strand.
CATGTGGTATAGAAAATCCAAAGAGGAACAATAATTCTCCATTGAGAGACTTCGCGACTAAAACACCAGATTTTGACAAAAAAGAATGTGTAAGCTTGTAAAACGTTGGAAAAGAGTTGTAGAAATAAATGGTGACTACTTCGTCAAATAAAATTACTTCCCAGAATGTCCAGAGTATTTGAATTCTGATTTAAAAATCCGCACGAATCTTTTCCGGTATCTAATAGTTGTAACACGGATCTTGTTTAATTAATTTGCAAAGCAGGGAGATTGATTGTAATGGAGTCCACACTGTCATTAGGAATAACACTGACAAGCTGGAAATAAGGCAGACCATATATGGCAAGCTTTCCGCGTGGGAAAAGTGCATAATGTTTCCGAACAAAAGTATTGGTATGAATTAAGTCTTTCGCTCCGTCATGTTTGTAACAAAACGTGCACGTGCGGACAGAGCACAACGCTGACGCGAAGCACTGCGACCTACGCAAAGCGGGTCTCTTTAGGCGCCATTTTCCTTATGCAAATATGAAATTTCATCTCAGTACTTAGTACAATCAAGTCTCTTTTTAATGCGGTTTTCAAGTTATGCGGTGCGTATTTCTTGCAAATTTTTATTTTTGCTATTTGTATTAAATGAATAGCATCAGTTTTAAAGCAAACTGATATTAAGTTTTATATCAATTTATTTTAGATTTTCGAAGAGATTTTCTAGGCATTCTTATTTTCCTGAATTTTTTTAAACTTCTTTATGCGATTTTAGACGTATTGCTTTGGTTTTATGCGGTTTTAGAAAATTATGGAACTTGTCTCTAATTTTTCAAAGTAAGTTAAGTCTTTTTTGCCCGATTTTTATATGCGATTCTCTGTGGAACGTATCTACCGTGTAAAAAGAGACTCGACAGTATATACCTAGCTATTTATTTTAATCTACTTGCTATCACTAGATTTGTTTATAAAACCGCTTTATCTTGTATATCAATGTAATTGAAAAATCAATGTAAAGTTTCTTAGAGTTTACAACAACCATAAATAATGAATATGTTGGATACCCAACAGTCTCTACTGAGGAGTCACTTTTAGTTTGACCACGGCTCGGACGAATTTTCGTCCGTTGTGCGCAGGTCCCCCCACTACCATTCCCTGCTCCGAGCACGCTATTGGTTTCAGCCCCACTGCGACGTCATAGAAGGCGGGAATAAAGCAGTGGTGGGAAGAAAAGGTAGGTGGGGACTGCGCGAGCCGGGTGAAAGGTTTCCTGGGATGGGCTATAAGTAAATCCCCAGTATATCACTAACCAATTGAACAACTCATTCGTGTACAATATTAACCCCTTGACATACAAATAAAACGGAATTTCATGGGTCCAAAAAATACTATTTAATTTGGCTCAACTGAACGGTTATGTAAGCTTAGAAACAGAACGGAATATTTACAACGCTAAATATCATTTAATAAGATTGATACACAATATTAATGGACAATAATGAAGTAACATTATTCAATAATAAATAAGTAGTTCTGCAAAGTATGACATTTTTCCTGTCCGCCGGAGACAGTTCTTGCGTCCCGGAGACGTCAACGTCTACAATGACACGCGAAACAAATGACGTCTCGCAGACGTCATTGTATGCCAAGGGGTTAACCAGACATCCTGTCCCGTATCCTAGTCTCATCCTTAGTCCCTACCCTGCATAAATGATTTCCTCGGAGCTTACTTTCCCACGTATCCTGCACTTCCACTTTTCCTCGCGTTCTACGATTTTCCCTTCTCCCTTCTCCCTTACCTTCCATTTTTTCAGTCGAATCCATTTTCTCGCACCAACCCCCACAAACTTCACTTCCGTTTCTACAATCGCTTTCTACTCTCGTCTCGATTTTGAGTAATCAGCCTTACATTACCAAAGCGAAATAAACTCTATGAAATAAAAGTCTCGTTCAGCGCAACTCGGAAATCCAACATATGGCAAACTATAGTTCCGAATACTCAAAGAAAAGCACATTAGAAAAATGGCATGAATATGAGCACACAACGACTACACTCGAACTATAATTAAACATAATCGTAAGGTCGACCTGTTTTTTGTCCTGTTTTTTTTTCTCCGACTTGATTCTTTCCTCTAAAAGCAATGCCGATGTTTAATCGTTTGGATTTTATGTACTTGCAAATACCAATCTATTTCAATCTTAAACAATGCAAAAATATTCGTATTAACTGCATACATTCGATCTATCGATGAAGTGACTTGAATCACGCTTCCTTTGATTGGACTCATTTTCCAAGCGAACGTCGGAATTAAACATTCGTCGAATAGCTTCCCCCTTCTTTTCTTAATTGCAAGTTAACAGTTTTACGAAACACAATCAATGCCAATCAATAATTCCAGAATTTCTTAACACTTTTGCTCGGCATAACGCACTTACTGTTTTAATAAATTAATACAGTCCGGGACATACTGTTTTATTTCTTATTCTTCGCATTTTTATCGACACAATTCAGTGTCACGCGAATATCGTATCTTAAGCCGTTAATGATTTTCTGTTAGCACACGCCATAGTGAAAGGGTTAATGAGAATAAATTTGCATAGATTTGGATGAGCCAAGAATGAGATAAGAAAGAGTCCAAAAAAATTGCGTTGAACAGGAAAATCTAAGTTTCGCAAGAATTCACATTGCCGTGGGACGAATCTTCACTTTCGACGAACGTCCAATGTTATCCGGGATGCTTTGAGAAGAGTATGTCAATTGAGCGTGAGATTTTTCAAGGAGATTCTGAAGAGACTTAGTATAGACACAACTGATTCTATAGCACACAATTTTTAGGTGCAATGTCCCACGCGTATCTCAAAAACGTGGTTTAATATTAGACACGATTTCCATACGTTTATGCATCTGACACTGTACAGTATGACGTTAGCGGAACGCATAAACGTTCCCGGCTCGCAGCACGCGGATCCGAATTCCGCTAACGTCACGTTGCGTAGCGAAAGATGCATAAATGTATGGAAACCGTGTCTAATTTAAACCCCCTTTTTTGAAAAACGCTTGTGCCATGCCATCTAAAACTGGTGTGCTATAGAATTAGTTCTGTTTATACTACGTCTCTCGAAAATCTCCGTTGAACAATCTCACGCAAAACTAACAAATTCACCTCGTAAGTCCGACAGAGAAGTCAGCGGAGATAATATAATCGGTTTCGAATACATTCCTTGGGGACTTACTGAGTTTTTTTTCTGCTTTTCACCTCGAACTCTTCGGGGGAAGGACGAATATTAGCATGCGCTGTAGAAGGGGCGCGTGCGTAAACATAGTTACGACGCATGCGCGATTAACTGTCGCTTACACAACGGTGTATGCGTATGCGCATGTCGGGAGAGGGGGAAGCACCTGCCGTGCCGACACTGCTAGTTCCGTTTTTTCTTCCTCTCTAGATGAGGTTTATTGAGCAACAACTTGACCACCCGGTTTTGTAATACTTTGCATAAGAGGAAAGAACCAAATTGGACAAAAAAAAGACTCGCATGGAGCCAGTGACAGGTGACGGGGCCTTGGAAATTTCAAAACAAATTAAATACAAATCGAGTTTTACCGAGTTTTACCGAGTTTTACCGAGTTTCTTCCTCGTACTGTACGACAAACACGGAATTAACGTGATATTAACAATCATGTTATTAGTTCGTTCTTTATCGGGGAAGTACTGTCAGAAATGGCAGCCATTCTGGGATGAGTTGGGAGCCAGCGAATGTCACATGGCGTTTAATTTGAATGATCAATGATTCATGGCATTAAAATGAAAAGCAGCTAATGAATATACTTCCGCATAACAAACTTACGAGTCCTTTTATGTTGTTATTGGGTAATGATTTCCTGAAAAGCCATTTCCGAATTTCTAGATAAATTGAAAGATGGGAATTATTATTATTATTTATACGGTCGAGTCACCTTTTGCGCGTCCCTTTTTAATGCGCTTTTGAAGCTATGCGGCGAAGGAATATAGCAAGGAAAAAATAAGTAATCCGAGCAATCTCGAGAGTTTTAATAGCGTAACGCGCTGCTTAACTGTATATCTTCGTTCTTTTTATGCTTTTTTTCTGGGAATTAACGCGTTCAACGCCATGACGGTCACCGGTGACCACCGATGCTAATATCACTAAAATTCGAATCAAATATATCGCTAATATTTCGCAAATTTTCAATATTTTTAACGTCACGATAACGATGTCGAGTAACCCATATATCGTAGAGCGCTTAAACAGTTTTCTTTCTAGACGTTACACAGACGTCACGGATACGTATCGCGAGGTATCGTATAACACGGATTTCGGCATGGCGCTCAATATTTCGTTCAAATGTAAAATCTTTTTATGCATAAACAAAGCGAAACAGCTGATCGTGCATAAGTTAATTTTTATGTTGCTGGTATTTCAACAAATTATTATTATTTTTGCCAAGAAAGCTGTATCTTTTCTATGCGGTTTTTTAATGCGGATTTCGGTGGAATGTATCCACCGCGTAAAAAGAGACTGCGATGTAAATGGATTGAATCACGGAGATAATTATCCGAGGTATCGTATAACACGGATTTCGGCATGGCGCTCAATATTTCGTTCGAATGTAAAATCCTTTTATGCATAAACAAAGCAAAACAGCTTAATGTGCATAAGTTAATTTTTATGTTGCTGGTATATCAACAAATTATTATTAACTTTGCCAAGAAAGCTGTATCTTTTTTAATGCGGTTTTCGGTGGAATGTATCCACCGCGTAAAAAGAGACTGCGATGTAAATGGATTGAATTACGGAGATAATTCAATCCATTCGCGGAAATCTATTATTTAGCGCGCGTGTAAAATGGCGAGCGTGCGTTTGAGCGAGGCAGTTGTTCGAGTAAACAGATCGGTGGCAAATAGTTAGCTACTTATGCATATTCGCGGAAAAGTCGCGAGTTCGTGTCCTTGGAAACAGACAGAAGAAGCTTTTATGGCGCGTTCCGAACACTCAGTAATACGGGGAATTATTTTGCAATCTACGAATCTTTAAATATTATTCTTTGACAGCAAATCCACTAGTTTCTTCGCAGTCACGCAAATTCTTTTGCCACGTCTTTCGTATAATAATATAATAATCTACGTGCTTCCAACGAACTAAGCGAAGAATAATAATACTGAATATTCCCGGAAATTGTAATTATTCACAAATTTCGTGTTGCTGGCTACGGAAATTTCCCAATTTCGTATTATCCCTCTGCGGTCGAATTTTCTGTGTGTTTAACACGTTGAATGCCGCGGGGGTCACCGGTGACCGTCGATGCCAATATTACTGAAACTCGAATCAAATATATGGCTAATAATATAAAGTAACCAATGTATCGTAGAGCGCTTACGGACGCATATCGCGAGGTATCGTATAACACGGATTTCGGCGCGGCGCTCAACGTGTTAAAAGGAAATCGTGTACCGAAAATGTGGATAAACGCTAATTCTAACGAAAACAAATTACGTGACAATTTTCACGACATTATTTATTCAAATATGTCAGGTTAAAGCGAGACCGGATAAGAGGGAGTTCTTGTCTGCATAGAAAATAATTGTTGATCTATTGACGTGTTTAATGCGGCGGGGGACACCGGTGGCCGGCGATAACGATATTAGTGAAATTCGAATCAAATATATATATACCGCTGATATTCGTAATGTTTGCAATATTTTTAACGTTACGATAACAATGTAAAGTAAATACTGTATCGTGGAGCCCTTAAATTGTTGGATTTTTGGACGTTTCGCAGGATTTTGCACTTCAAGTTCACCGCTTTGAGAATAAATATTCACCCTTTTGCGAATCAAACTTTGTTACAAATTCGATTTCTTAAGCTACCGTAATCAAAATCGAATCCAATGACGGAGAATTAACATGAGATACTTATTTAGGGGTGAATGTGGTCTGCAAAATGGTTAATTTCGAGTGCAAAAAGGTGTATATGATCTGAAAAATTATTAATTTCGAGTGCAAAAAGGAGAATATGATCTGCAAAATGGTTAATTTCGAGTGCAAAAAAGTGAATTTGATCTGCAAAATGATTAATTTCGAGTGCAAAATCTGTATACAGGTAACCCTCCTACAGCACGGCATCCAACGACACGGTTTCGCTCTAACACGTTTAGACATTCGCGCAAAAACCTCGTATAACACGGCTACCTACGACACGGTTTTGCTCTAACACGTTTTAGACATTCGCGAAAAAACCTCGTATAACACGGTTTCGCTCTAACACGTTTAGACATTCGCGAAAAAACCTCGTATAACACGGCTACCTACGACACGGTTTCGCTCTAACACGATCAAAAATGTGCGGAAACCCTCGTATAACACTGTACTTATACTATTTAACGTATGTATGTACAGGTAACCCTCCTACAGCACGGCATTCAACAAGACGGTTTAGCTCTAACACGTTTAGACATTCGCGAGAAAACCTCGTATAACACGGCTACCTACGACACGGTTTGGCTCTAACACGATCAAAAATGTGCGGAAACCCTCGTATAACACTGTACTTATACTATTTAACGTGTGTGTGTATTTAGAAATCTAAATGATACACTATGGGCACACAATACATGTGTATACATAGAAAAATAAAATACAATTGGTGTTGCGTCGCAAGCTTGTTGAATTGTTGTTGGCTGGATCTATTGCCGCACTTCATACGTGGCAATAAAATAGTACATATGTACATATTTTTAATAAAAATCAAGGCGCTTGTATGGATTTAAAAACAAATATCTGTTTTTAATAAGATTTCGGAACCTAACCCCCCTTTTTGTACTTGCTCTGGGTCTCATATAACACGGTTTCACACAACACGGCATATTCTAGGAACCTATCTACCGTGTTGTAGGAGGGTTACCTGTACGCACATTATGGACGTGTATTGCGAGGTATCGCATAGCACGGATTTCCGCCCGTCACTCAACGTGTTAACGTATTCTATGATGTAAATAATATAATGAAATTGATAGACTTCTTCTGGTAGTGAAGTAATTATGCATTAATATACAATTACCCTAGAAACTGGAAACAACCTCGTAATGACGCGGGAAATAAAAAAAAGTAGCAAGGTACGTTGCGAAATCAGAACAATCATTCATACGTGGCTCGATAATTATGAAAATGAGGAAAACGAGAAAAACTAGGAGGAATGCTCTTTTTATCGTACCTCGAGAAAGAGCTTTCAGCCTTAAGCATTAACACTTCGACGGCCGGTGTCACGTATACGTGATTTCGACATCCAGACGTTATCGGCCGGCGTCACGTATACGTGATTTCGACATCCAGACGTTATCGGCCGGCGTCACGTATATGTGACTTGGCACTATCAATTTTATACAGGCATTTATATAAATAATTCGAGATCGCAGATTTGACGTTTGTCTGTTAATGCGTTGCAACTGTTTTTGCGCGGCTTCCTTCCAATTCTTACAAGCATTATTAGCGTTTTTTTCATTCTGAACGATATTAGCTTTATAGATCTGTATGTCGTTATACGAGAGATGCCGGCGGTAGTCGCGAGTCCTTCCGCGAAATGGGCGGCCGTCATAGTGTTAAGATAGATCAGCGTTACTCGGAAAGAAACGCGGAAAATTTTCCATCTTGTCTGCGCAGCGAATAACGTCTCAGTCACAGCAAACATTGATCAACTATTTATATCCAATACAGTCGGGTCTCTTTTTAATGCGGCTTTGAAGTTATGCGCCGAAGCCGCATTAAAAAGCAAGAAGAAATAAGTGATCCAAGAAATCTGTAAAGTTTTAACAGCGTAACGTGAAGATTGAGGAATTTGATCTTTTCAAGAAGGGAATTGTGGCATTGTGGCATTGGAGAATCGCAGGTCAAGGATCATAGATAACAATGGGAATTATCTGACAGAATAATGTTTAACCCTTTGCCCTACTTAGGTGGCCCAACGGCGACATACGTTCACAGCAATTAATTCCAAATTCAAGTCTTCCATTTGTCACGCAAACTGAATCAACACTTTCCGCGCACAGCCGTTTTTCCTCGACCTTTCACCCGCCATTTGATGTTTTCACTAAAGACTCCAATATTATCACACAATATTTCATTGATGATGCGCATCAATTAATAATTAGCTTGTATTCAAAGTAAGTAAGTAACTACTGCCACCTAGAATAACTCCGGAACTAAGATAGCAGCAAACAAGTTTTCCCAACGGAAGTTGCATGGTACAACTGTGGCCGTAGTATGGCGTTCATTTTTTTATCCCACGTTCATTTTTTTATCCCAGCTTCGGAGATATCAAGGTCACCTTACTTCTTTTAAATAAAATGGCATGTCTTTGTATTCACTTTCTGATAGCGGCTGTTCAGGCGAGTCCAACAAGGTATAATACTCATGTAGGATTTATTATAACTGACAATGAGATGATAGAATTCAATTTGTTCCCCGTTTCCGGTTGCAGTTGGAGTTTCCGCATGCCGTGCGAACGGGGGAAAAACTGTGTTCTATCATCACAGTTATAATAAATCTTACATAAATATTATTATCTTGTCGGATTCGCCTGAACAGCGGCTATCAGAAAGTATGTATAAAAACATATAGAAACATCTGTGAACATGTTTCTAACGATCCCCGACAGAAATGCAGGAAGAAACATGAAGAAATATTTAATAGCGTTATGTTTTAACGTAAACCTGAAACTAGCAAGTGTCGATACGTTGTTTTGCAGTGCAAAAAAAGTGTTCGAGCATAAAGTAAGAATTAATGGAACTCATACATATCTTTTGTTAAAAAAAGACGAAAAACCACGTTCACCACGTTGCTGACTGCTCTTTCATATTCACATTATTTTACTCTTAATAGCATATTTATTTCCTAAACGCGGAAGTCATTACTGCGCATAATCCAGTGAGGATTTTTCGAGGTTAGAAAGCCACGCGTTTCGACAGCCGCGGGTTTTATTTGCTTATGCTAAGTCTTGTCAAACGGGACAAATTAACAAGTAAAAAGAGCTCGTTGCTTTTAACTCGAGATGCCGGCATTAATTATTAATATAAAGCTGCTGGTTTTTAAGGGAATATAAAAGAGAGGAGAATAGTCGGAATGAGTCTAAATTGAGAGGTTGGTACACAACAAGTAATAATGAAATACAAAACTTTTAAACTTGTTTGCTCGGAATGAAGAGTGCACTTAGCCCTCGATTTACACGGTATTCGAATTGCACGATTTCGGTTTAACACGCTCGAGGAAGTGCGGAAGAAAATAAGAAATATTTACCTTCCAATTGTGTTATGTATATCTTACTTGAATGAATGAATTTTTATTTAAAAATATGTACTTATTTTTAGCAAAAAATTAATAATATTGTTTTACATGGATTCCCGAAATTTATGAAATATTTATTTTCAGTGTGAAATGTGGATTCGAATTGCACGATTTCAATTTACGCGGCATGTTCGGGGAACCGATATAAATTGAGGTCGAATCTCAGAGATACAGTCGAATCTCTTTTTACACGGTGGATGCGTTCCGCCGAAAAAATAAAAAACCGCCGAAAAAAAGATATAGCTTCCTTTTGTAAAATTAGGAATAATTTGTTGAAATACCAGCAATTCAGTTGTTTTGTTTGGTTTATGTTTGGCATACAAAGATTTCAAATTCTGTTTTACTATGGATTACCTTTTGCCATTTTTCTGGTAGCTTGAAAAAGAGCGGGAAACTATTTCGATTTAAATGACTGTATTGATTGGACATGGTCCAATCGAAAAGAAATTATTTTTATATCTAATATTGTATTCTTGAAAAATCGAAATTTACGATCTCTAAAAATTGGCGACATAATTTGACATAGCTACAGACAGCCCCCTTATAACACGGTAGTTATCTTCCGAAAGAATTACGTGCTACGCGGATCCGTGTTATAAGGAACTTTTATATAAGGACTAGTATAAAAATAGGGTTCGAAAAATGAACGAAAGTATACTATTTTCTTTTCATAATTAAAACAAATATGTTTAATAAAATAATCAAGAATTAAGTGAAACTATTACACATCGACACACCGAGAATGCATCCAGGTTTCCCTGATTCTCGAATCGTGTTAAAAGCGATTCCATTTTGCAGGAGTACCGTGTTGCACGGGGGACAAATATGTGTAAAATATGTAAATTATTTCCATCGACGAACTTTTTTAACATATTATTCTGTTTACTGTAAAAAGTTTCTCACTGAAAACGAATGTCGTTAACGCTTTTATATGTAATGCTACATTTCTACGAATTTTTCAAATTCCAGTATCGTTAGAATTTCAAAAATATACACTCATAAAGAAGGCCGTATGCAATAACAGGAAACTAAATGTTTTAGTTTCTTATTTTCAAACACATAATTTTCGAGGAATTCTGAACAAAATACATCCAATTCTGTTTTTATTTTATTTTTACACGAATCTTTGGTAAAAATTTCATAAAAGCAATAACAAAGGAATAACATTCTTTTCATTTTACAAATAATAATTAATTTGTATGTGTTTGATGGGTAGCGGCTATGGTTAGACCAAGTGTGAATTTAAACTTCTTTATTTAAAGTAGAAACGTTTCGGCAATGGTTTGTTGCCCCCTTCAGTCTCGACTATGGATTCTGTGTGAAAATATTACAAGTATGATGGTCGATTCAACGGAATATGCGTTCGCTATGTGTGCAAAAAACCCATTATTATTCCTTAAACCCATTTTTGAGCCGGTTATTATGATATAATTAATCAATAGTTTATTGATTGGTCCAATAGTAGTTTAAATGTGTTTGATGGGTAGCGGCTATGGTTAGACCAAGTGTGTGAATTAAACTTCTTAACGCATATTCCGTTGAATCAACCATCGTACTTGTAATATTTTCACACAGAATCCATAGTTGAGACTGAAGAGGGCAACAAACCATTGCCGAAACGTAGAAACGTTTCTACTTTAAATAAAGAAGTTTAAATTCACACTTGGTCTGACCATAGCCGCTACCCATCAAACACATTTAAACTACTATTGGACCAATAAATAAACTATTGATTAATTAATTTCTATACAAGGATTACAATTGATAAATTCTAAGGTTTCCATAAATACAATGTATGTTTTACAAGTATTCTTCGGGAACGTATATATCCTGTAAAAACCGAATTGGGTGTATATATTTCTATCATAATTATGGCGATCGGAAAAGATTTGATTTTGGATACAATCAGTTTTGATGCTCAACGGAAAATCCGAAAAATGGGAAGAAAAATGAAAGTGTAAAGCACTTTATAGACAAACTTCATTCAACATATTACCGGCAATTTTGCGGTATAATAATGATCTTGTTAATGATTTATTCCATTTAATCGAATAGCTCCCAGCTAAAAAAATAAAATAAAAACAAAGATAAAGTAAAATTATTATCAAAAATAAAAATAAGTATGTATCAATGTAATGGACACTGTTTTAACTATTTCCTTATATGGTTACAGCGATTATCCTTTGATACCAATTAACACATATTGCTCTGCCCTGCCACGTGGGTCGCATACACACCACTATGAACTGTCCGTTATAAATGAAAACAATAATTCTTTCCACTTTTGCACCTCATTACACCATGTTCTTAAATAACAAATTTGCAGTCTTGTTACATTATATTATAAGGCCGCAAAGAATATGTTATAAACAAAATTTATCAGTCTCGTGGGTCGTGTGCGACCCACGCGGCGCGAACGAAGAGTCATCGAAAATTGATATGGCATGGAAAGTGTTAATATTATATTTGTTACCATGTAATCAACAAATTCAAGGTGTCCCTGTAGCTCGTTTTTATGATTTTTTTTGTTGGATTATAAAATTCTATGAAAACTGTCGGACAGTTTTTATGTTGCAAATAATAAATGTACACAATTCTAAGAATTTCCAGTTTTCTTTAGATTATGGCAAACAAGGAATATTACGGCGCTGTGTATTTTATTCCGCGTCTTGAAGATGATTTCATCACAATGTCTATAATTTGTGTTTGAAGAACTAACTTTGTTGATTCGTCTTACGTGAAGTTATACAATATTACTTCAATGTGAGAATACTTCAATGGGAGATTGATTCTAGAAATTTCTTTACGTTCCACTGGAACTCAAGAATCTTGTGATTTGTGAATTTGTGAAAACGGAAGATCTTTGCCAATTTTATGACGCAAACAAATTAATGATAATTGCAATGTTGTAAACTGAGGAATTGATGGAATTCTTTTCGAAAAACAAATGAATGATTGCAGTGTTGTAAACTAAGGAATTAACGGAATTCTTTTCGAAAAACTTATATTAATACTTGAAGTACAAAGGGAGTCAAAATGACTTGTCTGCCATGTTTAGTTAAATTATTCAAGTATACCATGGTGAATAGTTTGAGATTTTATATATATGAAGCGAATAATCGAAGCCATTAATTAACTTGAATGCTCTAGTTACGTTCGCCGGAATAATTCGCGCGCCGGCATTTGAATTTCGCGCGGTTTTTAGGCAACCAATCGCTGGTAAAGCGCTGGTTTACTTAGCGAGCAACCACACTTGTCTTCCCTACATTTTCACACGGAATTACTACGCGCTAATACGATTACGCGCTAATAATTATATCTAGTTACGAAAACTGCCAACTCTCATAATAAATGTTAATCAAAACGTACAACTTCTTCACAAGAACGTGACTCATTGTTTGCATACAAACAATGAAAATGTAGGCAGCTGTTTTTTAATTGATATCTTTCAACTACACGTGTGGAGACCCAGCTCATAATAAGAAAGGTTTCAAGAATTCAACGTTTACCTCATTCACTAAAAGACTATTTTCCACTTTAAAAGTAGTCTTCTGAGAAAAAGATGTTAATAAAAAAAGCAACGTAGATGACAATTCCATTCACTTAAGTTAAACATTCCACCGTTTTGCAGCGGACATGTAAAAATACACTTGTATTACACTTGTATTGCCAACCATTCAAAAGCAACTATCTTATTTTGCGATCCCGTGGGGGTCACCGGTGACCGACGAATATTACGAAAACTTGAGTGAAATATACCGGTATTTGTAAAATTTTTAATAATTTTAATTTTACGATAAGGATGAAAAGTAACTAATCTATCAGAGAGCGCATAACAGTTTTACAACTCTCCCTCGATTTACGCGGTTCTCTTTATATGCGGTATGTTTTCATAACGTATGCTGACTTTTCTCTTTCGTATTGTTTTATTGCGCTGGCAATTTACAATCGTGTAGAAAGAAGAATACATGTTAAAAATGCGTATTTCGATGCTTTGTATAACACGGATTTCGGCACGGCAGTCAACGAGTTAAAGATTGAGTTATACGAAATATAGGTATTGAAGTACACTACCGTTCAAAAGTATTCGAACAACGACAGAGTTTACGAGGTTAGGTTTGAAAAAGGATTTGCATTCGCATCTGCTGTTTGGGGTATGACGACAATGACGACAAATATAATTACCGTATCCCTGGTAATTAAGACAGCAACAATTTCGGAGTAAAGTTCGAAAGCCATGCGAAGTCAAACAAGTATTTTGCAGCCACACAAATTGGAAAAAATTCGAAATTTCTGTAAAAAGTTTCAATTATTTTTGTTACACGCCTTTTCAGCGGCGGTTTTACCTCTGCAAATCGAAATTACGCGAATATAAAAAAAATTCGGGTCGGTTACTTTTTGAGTACTACAACGTACGCGAAATAAGTGGCGACTCTCAGTAGCCACTAAGTTTATTGCGGCAATTCGCCTAGCGACTGAGGGGCGACATGAAAATTGAGTCCAATTGTCAGCGATTTGACGTTCCATAACAAAATGTAACTAGATCAAATCTTAATGTCACCTTCCACGATCAGTCGGCACTTGTGTTACCGTCGTAAACTGAATGGCGACTGAGAATCGCCTCCGAGTGAAAAGGGTTAAAAATACGGCAGTAAATGCGTGATTTAGTTTCGCTACACAGCGTCTCTGTCTCTCTGTTTATTGAAATCGAAACGATTCCAAGAAAATATGACGCCTGAATGTGTTTAGACGATTAGGTATAGAATTGAAGGTTCTGTATAATTTCCAATGTATCCTGCTTTCTCGCAAGATCTAATAAAAGAAAAGTGTTTTTACATTCAATAATAAACGAAGAAATAAGATAAGAAATGTCTTATCAACATTTCGCAGCAGAAGACTGGTTTTAGCAAACCAAGTACATCTAACCTGTTAACCGACGAGTTCTTTCAAAAAACGTTGTTACGCAAATATCTAAAATTTCATTACGAAATATATATATATATATAAATTTATATATATGTCTATATATTACATGTATGTGTATATATATATATATACACACACACATATATATATATATATATATATATATATATATATATATATATATATATATATATATATATATCTGATAAATATGAAAGGCATCATCCTAATTTAATTCGTAATCGCTGAGATAAGTACAGAGTTGGATAACGTGTTAACTTCTCATCCCGATTTATAGGTTTTAACCTATAAATTATAAATAAAGGTTTTATAGGTATTTAAACGGTTAAAAACAGCGGGACCTCTGTTTACAAATTCATATAGTTATATTGTTCAGCGGGGAAGAACTAATACGATTCCAATCAATTTTGGTTAATGAATTACGTACTAAACATTTATCTGAGATTTGATAAGCAGATTTAAACGAGCTGTGAAATTAAATAAATACTTTGTAATTTGAATTATTAATAATGTTACGTTTTTTACTGATTCGAGGATGATTCGCAAAAAGTTAATAATATTTAATCGCATTTTAGGTAGATAAAAACTCGACGTACTTTAATTTAGTTTGAATAAGTAACTGATTTCTAACTATTTCGAAAAATAGCAAGATAACAGGATTATGATACGAAGGTATATGTATTATAACAGTCATTTTGGTAACTGATTTAATTTAACGTTTTCATGTTGCACATCATTCTCATAATATGCCTTCCATTTCATCAGAATGTTTTAATAACGTTAGGTCAGCTGGAAAACTCTGTTCGTTTTCTAGTAAAAAAAAACTAATAGAATTTGATACTGTTTATTAATATTTAACATTAAAACTACCGGCGATATATCTAGCTATATTTTCGACTGTACGCCCTTCAAAAAATGATCGATGGAAGAAATAAATTAATCGATTTATTTATGTGCGTTGCGCAACGTGAACCGCGAAATATCTCTGAAATTGAAACGACATAAATTTGAACGCCTTTTTATTAAACGCCGTGGATCCGTCATTTTGACTGCTTTGTTAGTTCTAGAGTTAATTAACAATGTTATTTACATTAACGATGATAATTACTTCATTAAAATGAGTCTTCTTAAAAAATATTGCCAGGAATATCATCATCTATCACGGAAAGTCTTCCAAAGCGTGGTTAGTTTTCGAGGTTAAAGTCTCCGTTCTTCAATTTTACGAACCATCTTCCGCGCGTTCTTTCAGATACCGCGCATGCGCCAAAAACATTTAACAAACTTCTACATGCTTCCGCAGCGTTTTTCCTTGTTGATATTCGTGAAGTTTACAGTGTCGTAAATGAACCTTATCGAGGGACATCTTTCCTTCGATTTTCCTTAACCCTTTTAGTGCCAGGCATTTTACGGAGTACATGCGAAGAATGCCACGGGCCGATTTGATATGCGCGCTTATATGAATAACTTTATAAGGAACAAAATTCCGATTTCCTGGAGGAAAATGTTACTATTTATTCTTCTGAAACTTAAAGAATATGGAATATAATGTTGGACAGCCAAATTTTTAGTTATAAAATATGTTTAATTCAAACGAGGCTGAGAAAAAGTCCCTCAGCACGTAAGCCCGCCACAACGCATCGGCCCGCTGGCACTAAAAGGGTTAATAAATACCGATGAGAAAGCATTTGTTTCCATTATGTCCAGGGGTACCATTGACAAAACGTAACGGTGAAAAGAATGAATCATATACTTTTGATTAAAGCATTTTCCTACGGGTTTCAAATAATTGCGCAACCAAATAATATATTTACTTAATTATGCGTATAATAAATTCAATAAGATGTTCCATCATTACACAATGATTGACACTGACGTAACTATAGCAGAAGCAACTTTATTAACTATTTTTATTGTAATAGTAATTAGTTGTATAATTAACGTTATTATCGTAGTTTTCAACATAATTAATCATCGAACGATCGCGGTTAGCGATATTGATGGTTAGCGTTATAATGATCGACAATCATGTTTATGGTATTAATAATATTATTTGATTAGATTATGCTCGATCAGATTAGATTAGATTAGATTGGATTTTATTCGGCTGCTATGTTGTGCAGCAAAGCTTCATTTTTGGAAAAATTAAAAGATCATAATTTAGTGTGGTGTTCTGATTTATACACAATCTATAATTTATATTGAAAAATGTCCGTTCGTTGAGCAATTAAAAATTTCTTGATAAATGAAATTGCGTAAGCATTTATTACGAAGGTGGTGTAAGTTCATTTTCGGTGAAACTTCGGAAAATAATAATAAATTATGTGTTATATAGGGTGGAGTTTTTATTTGTAGACAATTTGCAGTGTATATTTAAGAACTTCTATATGCATTGATCGTAATTGAGAATTCGTTGATAAGCGAAATTGCGTAATCATTTATTGTGAAAGTGGCGCGAGTTCAATTCCCGTAGTCTAATTAAACACTGGATAAGCCGAGGAGGAAAACTGGGCCATTTTACGATGTGACTCGTCACGTGACACGAAGATACTAGAAAACGAACCGGAATGAAAAACCGAGTCTGATGTTAAACGTACAACAATATTAACAGTAACTTTAAGTTACAAGCATGATTTAATTTAACAATAAATCAATAAATATTGTGATTAACTAATAGCATTTCCTCCCTTGTTTTTATTTATAAACAAAACCGCAGCAAAATATAGCTTAATTCAAGTGAAAATCAAATTGAAATAATTCAAATCTAATGATTCGAAGAACTTAATAATTGTGAATATAATGAGAGTCCATTTGTGGCTCAAGAAACAATACTTGGTTTAGTTCATTCTGATTAAACTCTTTTGCACAATGAATTAGTATTATTTGTATTTTTTAATCGATTCGAGAAATTAAATTAATTAATTTTCGATTTTTAACAGTAGAACTGGCAAAACAGTTCACAATTCGTTCACAATTTTTAATAAAATTATTGGAGTATAAAACAACGCGTTGTTTCCAATTTTATATACTTTTATTTTATGTACAGTTACTCCCAAAAGTATTCGGACAGTAATAAAATTTGACTACATAATGATGCATACATAATGGTGTTAATTATAAAAAAATTGAACTGAATCTTTTTTTTATTAAACGTCGTTTTTTGCACTTGACAATTATATATTGTTAGTTTAATAAATGTTCAATAAGATTAACAGAAGAATGGCATTCAATTAGTGCAGAATATTGAAAAAAATAACCTCAACAAATATACCAAAACGCTTGAAACAAATGATGCAATAAAAGGGATATCCAACGAGATATTAACACTGCGTTTATTTGACAAAAGACGTAAAAATATGAATTTTCGAGTATTTTTGTCACGGAATAATTATACATGATTTCGATTAATTTATATTACAATTTTATATATCAATACTTATTAAACTAACAATACATCATTTTCAATTACAGTAAACGACGTTTCAGAAAAAAAATATTTAGTCCAATTCGTTGATAATTGACATATATACATCACTATGTAGTCGAATTTTATTAGTGTCCGAATACTTTTGGGAGTAACTGTATTAATTGAATGCATAATTAATTTATGTATAAACAAATGGGTAAGTGCAACCTATTATTATAGATGTCATTGATTATATGTTCGAACAAAAACGTTGAAATTCATAAGGTTCCATTTTCAGAGATTTTTGCAACTCACGTTGCATAATGAACGTAATTGAATCGATTAATTGATTTGTTCCATCCATTCTTATTTTTTAGAACGAATACGTGGATGTATAAATATATGTAGCTGGTTATATTGTCCGTGGTTCTAGTGTTAATAACTGTATTTTTGGATTTGACAAAAAATTGCTAGCAATCAACACGTTTGCTTCCAAACAGTTGGTTTGTTTCTTATCATAAACTTGTCACGTTTGTCAACAATTTAAGCGATCGAATTAATATGCATTAACTATGCGACAATTGTTCGGACAAATTCATTGTATTTGCAATTACAGTCGAGTCTCTTTTTATGCGGTAGATAGGTTCACGGAATTCGTTTTGTGTATGCATACAAAGATTTGAAATTCCAACGAGAAAAGCTTTATTTGTGTTTATAAATTTTCTTCTCTCTTAATTCCCAACAGAGAAACATAAAAAGAAGGGAAATAAATGGATGAGCGCGTTACGATGTTGAAACTTTCTAGATTTCTTATTTTTTTGACTTATTTTTTTCTCGCTTTTTTGCTTCGCCGCATAACTTCAAAACCGCGTTAAAAAGAGACTTATCACAAAGTCATAGGTCGCAGTAAAATGAAAATGTGTTGATTCGTTGCAGAATGCTTCTCTTTGTGCACAGTAAAGTAAAATCGGAGGAATTCTATTTCTTGGAAATGCGTGATTCGAGGTGAATTGGATTTCCAAAAAAGTGAATATGATCTGCAAAATGGTTAATTTGGAGCGCAAAACCCGTATAATCATATAGAAGAATGATATTTCTATAAATATAATTATAAAATATATACAATTAATACATTATGCTTTGCCGCATAACTTCAAAACCGCATTAAAAAGAGACTCGAATGTGTATTGTATATAGTAGATTTATCAAATACTTCGCAACCTTAGAATCAACTTTATATAGAAACACATGTGTTCCTGATAATTACTAATCTGAAATATTATTTAAACTGGTTTGCCCAAATCAAATGCTTCATGAATCGTCATATTTTGCAAAAATACTTCACTCTGATTATCTAAATTGATAACGAATCTGAAGATATCCGATTAAAGCAATTGTTTACGAATTATTTAATTCAATTTTGCGTTCATAAAATCTAAACGTCGTCGACGAATTCACGCTTCATGAATTGTAAAATAATATTATTTAAAGCATAAATTATGATGGACGCGTATGTTGTTTACTCGCGTGAAACCTAATTGCATAACAACTCGAATATTCTGTTAGAATGCAAATGAAATAATTAATGTGCGCGCGCAATCAGTGAATTTAACGTGAGAAATTCCAGAATATTTACCTGCAAGTCCCATTTTCAATCCTCGACAGTTCACAAGGCGAGTCAAATTCGTTCTTCCATCGACGGATCGGCGACAATTTCCCTCGCGAAACTAACCTCACGAATGCGCTTCATCATAAATTGTTATCACCAAACGATCACAGCAGCACAATTCCATCGAGAAATCCGTGATTCGTCGATACGGTTTTCGCGCGGGCCAATTAGCGCGCGCGGTTATTTGCGACGTAAAATCAAGTAGCTCGATTATCTTCGAAGTTCTCGTGGAATTCGGGCCGGCATTTCTTTAAACGAAAGACCCCCGTTCAGTTTCTCCGACGATTCCGTGCACACGATTTCGACGTGACGTCCGATCGATCGACTCTTTTATCGCGTTACAAGCGCCGTGTAACTTTCCATATAACATTACGCAATCGTTGAGGAAATCCAAAATGCGAGGAGGAGCCCAGATTTCACTGGGGAACTAGCTAGTAGTAGTTTTATGGCGCTCTGGAATGTTTGATGTTCCTCGGAAGAAGAAACTTATGAACGAGAAACGGATAATACAGTTGCGTTACGTAGATAAACGAGTAACGAAGAATCGAGAACAGCGACGTTTGCCGGACGAAGTCGCGAAGACGACTGTCGAGCAGCTGACGCCTTTCAGACCCGATTCGGAAGGTCGGAGTGGGGCGAGACACAAGTGTGACACCGAGACAAGTGGGGGGAATTCTGAACAAATCGGAAATTAGAAAGACCGAATTACACAGCTTGAATAATATCTCAATTGAAATTTCTCTCTTGTTAGTTCACACTAGAACTAACAAGGCGGACAACATTATTTGCTATTTTTGTTAACATTAGAACTACCGAAACAGTCGAAATAACGGCTCCACGGAATTTAATAAAGATGATCAAATTTATAACATTTCATTTTCTGAGATTTTTCGCGGTTCACGTTGGAGATAAAACCAATCGATTAATTTATTTTATCCATTTATTCTTTTTTTCACTCCAAATTAACCATTTTGCAGATCATATTCGCCTTTTTCCACTCCAAATTAATTATTTTGCAGATGATATTCATCTCATCGCGAATCAAATTCACTCTTTCACAGATCAAATTCATACTTAAATAAGTATTTTACGTTAATTTTGTGTCGATAATTGACATATATACATCACTATGTAGTCGAATTTTATTAGTGTCCGAATACTTTTTATTCCTTTTTAACACAAAATTCCTTTTTTCACTTCAAATTAACCATTTTGCAGATCATATTCGCCCTTTTCCGCTCCAAATGAACTATTTTGAAGATCATACTCCCCCTTTTTCCCCCGAAATCAACCATTTTGCAGATGATATTCATCCTATCGCGAATCAAATTCAATCTTTCACGGATCAAATTCATCCTTAAATAAGTATTTTACGTTAATTTTGTGTCGTGGAAAAAACAAATTGGTGGAAAAGCTTGATATACAAATTGTGAATTTGATCGATAAACATAAAACAAGATAAAATGACATACAATTAATATAAGATACTTATTTAACACCAAAATATATTTATAATCATATTAACATATATTTATAATACTTATTTAACACCAAAAATACTCATAAATTAAATATTTGTAAACATTTTTGGCGTGAAATAAAAAATTAGGTATTAATTAAATTGTTTACATAAAATTAACAAAAAATACTTATTTAACACAAAATATAGTTATAAATTAAATATTTATTTATAATTCTGATAACATATATTTATAATAATGATAAAATATTTGTTTATAATTATTTTATAAATGAAGTGTTTGTAAATATTTTTGGTGTTAAATAAGTATTTTATGGAAATTTTATGTCCCAACTATTCATATCTAATTTTGTATTAATTATATATATTTTATAATTATATTTATAGAAATATGATTCTTGTATATGATTATACGGGTTTGCACTCCAAATTAACCATTTTGCAGATCATATTCACCTTTTTGGAAATCCAATTCACCTCGAATCACGCATTTACAAGAAATAGAATTCCTCCGATTTTACTTTACTGTGCACAAAGAGAAGCATACTGCAACGAATCAACACATTTTCATTTTACTGCGACCAATGACTTTGTGATAAGTCTCTTTTTAACGCGGTTTTGAAGTTATGCGGCGAAGCAAAAAAGCGAGAAAAAAATAAGTCAAAAAAATAAGAAATCTAGAAAGTTTTAACATCGTAACGCGCTTATCCATTTATTTTCCTTCTTTTTATGTTTCTCTGTTGGGAATTAAGAGAGAAGAAAATTTATAAACACAAATAAAGCTTTTCTCGTTGGAATTTAAAATATTTGTATGCATAAACAAAACGAATTCCGTGAACCTATCTACCGCATAAAAAGAGACTCGACTGTAATTGCAAATACAATGAATTTGTCCGAACAATTGTCGCATAGTTAATGCATATTAATTCGATCGCTTAAATTGTTGACAAACGTGACAAGTTTATGATAAGAAACAAACCAACTGTTTGGAAGTAAACGTGTTGATTGCTAGCAATTTTTTATCAAATCCAAAAATACAGTTATTAACACTAGAACCACGGACAATATAATCAGCTATATTTATACATCGACGTATACGTCCTAAAAAATAGGAATGGATCGAACAAATCAATTAATCGATTCAATTCTGAACAAAAAGAGATTTGCATGCAATAAAATTTTCAATTTCTAATCAATAAATTTACATTGGGTTTTATTTTTATTGCAAAAGTTTAAGGAAACAAGTTTAAGAAAACAATATCTTGATTAGCAAAAGGGTGGAATTCGATTTCTAAACGGTGAGTTTGATCTGCAAAAAGATGAAATTGGAGTGCAAACCCTGTAACACGATATTTTCACTGTTTCCCCGTTAATCATTTTTCGCACTTTCGATTTCTATTGCATTAAGTTTCTTCCGTTCGCGTAACACTAAAATAACTGAAAAGTACTCGGTCCGATCGCATGCGCATGCGCAAGATGACCACCATTTACGAAGATATGAATTCCTATTGACTCATCCACTTATAAATATCCTACTGCGAAAATAAAATCTAACAGCTAACCGTGAATTTAGTGTATTATAATTACTTAATTAACCGACTTTAAGTGAAAATGGTTACAAATTTGGTTAGTAGCGTTACATTATGGAATGCTATTTGATATGTGCATAAATTCTCGCCGTTTTTATTCAAAGAAAACATTCCCCACTATTTTCTATAACCTCATTCCATCGATTTACAAGCTTTTTAACTGCATTATTTCGTTTTCTTTTAATTTGACAGTAAGTACCTAATCATTTACTTCAGAATGGTATTTTTTAAAGCACTCTGGAGTATATATTACGATACAACTGAAAATGGCTGCAGCTTATGCACGTCTCTGAGATGTGCGCGCGCACTTAGGCTTCAGTGGTGCACCATGTCTCTGGCACGTTATTACGCGCGAATAGGTTAGAACTCTTTTTGATGGAATAAGAACTTATTCCTTTTACGTGATCGATGCAATTTTGTAGACATAGAAACTGTAATGTCGAATTAAGTTTCCTTGAATTGATAGGTCTTCGTCGTGATTCATTGTTTGTACAACTTACTGTTTCCATTAATGCATTCTTCGTTAAACCCTTGCTTTGGAATGCGATCAGTGAGACGGAAACACTTTTTAGAACTATGAATGGTGGAGTCAACCCTCCTGTAATATGATACGAGGTTTTCATTCTACGTTGCAGTAAGTTTGATACAAAATTGATTGTTATTATTTTTTATTAACCCTTCGACTGCGACGTGTTCTAATAAAAAACCATTAACATCGCACGATGCGATATTCACGTGACAGTAGCTGATACTAAACTGTGTCGATGAAAATAAGAAAAATCGGGGAGTTCAGGGAGTTGAGATTCGGTTATTCGATCGGTTGTTAAGTGACACGTAACAGTATGTTCCATACTTTATTAGTTTACTAAAATATTAAATGCGTTGTACCGATCAGAATTTACTGGACGTATATATACGCCTTTCGTATATATCAATAGACACGTGGGACCGTATATATCGCAGTTAAAACGTTAATAAATTGCAATATTCGCTAATAAATATCGAAAAGTGTGTTACAACAAGTTTGACAATTTCCGAATTATTCACGGGATAATGTCGTCAGAAAATTCCTGTAATTCTGTTCTTTCTACTATTTATTCATTTTGAGTCATGGCAAACGCTTTATATTAGTTTGTTTTGATGACAGCCAATCTTTTCAAAGGTATGTTAAAAAATTAGATTTTGGTCAATTTTACAACGGTAAGTCCTTTTTAAAACGGTCATTTCTTGTTTGTTGAGAACTTCGTGGGGGACAATACAGATACAGGTAACCCTCCTATAACACAGTAGATAGATTCCCAGAAAATGTTGTGTCGTGTGAGACCGTGTTACACGAGACCCGGAGCAAGTACAAAAAGAAGGGTTAGGTTCCGAAAATTTTTTAGAAGGAAATATTTCTTTTAAATCCTTACAAGCAACTTTATTTTTATTAAAAATACTAACATATGTATGTATAACACAAAACGAAAAGAAAGAAAATATAACTATTTTCTTTTGAATGACATTAATTTAATGATTTTAACGAGGACCCAAACGAAAATTGTATTATTGTATTATTGTATTACCAACCATGAAGTGCGGCGATAAATCCAGCCAATAGCAACTCAACTTGCGACGCAACACCAATTGTATTTTATTTTTGTATGTATAGTATTCATATGTATTGTGTGCCCATAGCGTGTAATTCAGATTTCTAAATACATAAGTACGTTAAATAGTAGAAGTACAGTGTTATACGAGGGTTTCTGCCAATTTTTGATCGCGTTAGAATGAAACCGTGTTGTAGGTGGCCGTGTTATACGAGGTTTTCCGCAAATTTCTGATCGTGTCAGAGCGAAACCGTGTTGTAGGTGGCCGTGTTATACGAGGTTTCCCGCACATTTCTGATCGTGTCAGAGCGAAACCGTGCTGTAGGTGGCCGTGTTATACGAGGTTTTTCGCAAATTTCTGATCGTGTCAGAGCGAAACCGTGTTGTAGGTGGCCGTGTTATACGAGGTTTTCCGCAAATTTCTGATCGTGTCAGAGCGAAACCGTGTTGTAGGTGGTCGTATTATATGAGGGTTTCCGCAAATTATCAGAAATTTGCGAAAACTACATAATTTTCCAAAACGACATAATTTTCTATTCGATCGATCGATTGACTCGAATGCTATATCAGTGTTTCATACATTTAGATTTATACAGTCGAGCCTCTTTTTATGCGTATCTTTTTAATGCGGTTTTGATGTTATGCGGTAAAAAGCAAGAAAAAATAAGCAATCCAAGAAATCTAGAAAGTTTTAACTGCGCAACACGTTTATCCATTTATTTTCGTTCTTTTTATGTTTTTCTGTTGGGAATTAAAAGAGAATAATTTCCGCACACAAATAAAGCTTTTCTCGTTGGAATTTAAAATCTTTGAATGCATAAAGAAAACAAAACAACTGAATGTGTGTAAGTCGCCTGTTTCGGGTTGCTGGTATCTCAAAAAATTATTTCAATTTTTACCACGGAAGCTATATCTTTTTTTGTGCGGTCTTATTTATGCGGAATTCTGTGAAACGTATCCAGCCCATAAAAAGAGACTCGACTGTAATAAATAATAAATTATATATCAAAGTAGCAAGACTGTAAACAGCATTCTCGGATTTGTGTAATTGAAATTCCGACCGGCTTTGTTTAACCCTTTGACATAAAAATAAGGTGCAGCTCGATAAGTTCAAAAAAATATTACTCAATATATCTCAACTTAACAGTTATATAAGCATTAGAAAAAAACAGAAAATTTACATTGCTAAATATCATAAGACAATATTAATAAACAGTATTGATTAATTAATAAATTAATCAATAATTTAACAGTCCTGTAGACTACCCTTTCGTCGTCAGTTTCGTACAACAAGTTCAAAACAGATACGGCGCAGGGATTATTTCTAATATGCACATTTTAATACTGAAAATTCATAATTATATGTCTGGAATATTTGTTTTATGTGTGCACTAAAATCGAATTGAATCGAATTGAATCGAATTGAATCGAATTTAATCAAATTCTAGTCGTCTCGGAGACGTCAATGTTTACAATGACATAATAAATTACCAATTATCAGGTTACCAAGAAAGTTCTTACCCTTTCTAGGTTTATAATTACCAAACTGCGCATGCGCGCAGTCTATCAATTAAAAGTGCGGTTATGTATGCTCAAACAAAAGCTTATTTAACAGAGAATCTACCGGTGTATAACACTTACGGAAATTAATAATTTAAAGTTTTTAAAAAAGTTACCTCAGCATGACTGTGTGAAAGTCAATTATTATTCGGGCTTGTTTACTTTATGAATTGAAATTGGCTGGGAACTTCTACCTCATCCCTTATATTCCCTAGACATCGTGCCTTCGGACTATCATCTTTTCTAGGCAACAGAAGTATTGTTTTCTTTGATCGAGTTTGTGTATCATTAAAACGTCACGAACTTTGGTAGTGTTTGGTTACCTAACACTTTTCCGAATTTGAGAAATTTCAAGAAGAACAGTCATTTCAAGCTTGACACCAATCCCTCCAATCTGAACCATCCTCGATGGTGTTGTTTACATACGACAATCGGCTTATCGGCTTGTTATACGATGCGTCTCCTTGCTTTTGCGATACCCGCTAGCTTCTTTTTTGCCGCGATAACGCGCCCCCTATAGCTGTCTCATTCTTACCAACGTAAAGGGTCAAAGGAACAGAATTCAGCCCCGTTTCAGCTAGAAATATTAATAGAATTCCGAAACACTACTATTTCGTCGCATTACATCTGTATTTTATGAAGTTCTTTATCTCCACTGATATTTAACACGAAAACTATCGACAATATGGGTCGTTCATTTTGAAAGTGGCTTAAGTCAATCTTGCAACAAAATCAGGTTAACGTTTATAATAATTACACAAAGTTACTTTGTAACGTTTTAAACGTCAACTTGATTGTTTGGAAAAATGGATTTAGGCCAGTTTCAAAATAAACGGCACATATATTCAGTTAAATTTCTACATTCAATTATACACCTATAAAAATCATAATGGATTTCCGAACTGGAACCGGAACCGGAACCGGAACCGGGGTTGCCGAATAAACTCGTCATTCGAAGCTGCACTTATCTCAAAGGTTAGAAATTAAATTACAATTATGCCTCTCATAATTCTCGAATTTTTATGCGTATAAATTTCAGTAATCATCTGTGAAACCCATATAAATATATGTCATAATTATAAAAACATATATTGCACGGATTTATATTATTAGAAAATTGAAAGCAGCCGCGAGATGTTTTTTTGCACCTTTTTTTAAAAACCTATTTCCTGCTGCAAAATTTTGTTACCTTTGGAGATTAGGTTTATTCTTGAATGTCAAAAAAAACTTTTTTTATATTAGGTTAAATGGGCTAATTGGGTGTAAGTTTTTTAACCCGGTTAACGGGTTAATATTCTTTAAATCCTATTAAATTTATAGCTTCTGGTAGCTTGTGGAATATTATTATATTTGTTACATCAATCGAAAATAATAAACTCTGTTTCCAAACTAGAATGTTCTACTTATATAATTATGTATGCTTATCTATTATATAAATAGTATTATATCATTAATGAGGGACCATGAGTTAACTCGTCATCCAAACCTACACTTATCTCGAAAGTTACGAATTAAATTGCAATTATTCCTCTCATAATTCTTGAATTTAAATATATATATATATATATAGAGTAATGAACAATCTATATATTTATATAGATAGTAATGAACAATCAAACCCGTATGTATAATATGTCGTAATTATAAATATATCGCACTGATATATTTTGTTATTAAATTGAAAGTAGTCGTGGCGCTCTCTGCAATAGTTAGTGATAAATAAATCCTTAGATTTAAGAAAACAAGTTTGGAACGATAAAGACGATAAAAGAGTGTCACCAATAAGTTCTAAAAAGCGAGAAAAAGTTAGCCTGATGTTCCTCGTAGATTTATAATATTATTCTGTATTCTTTTTTATAATTCATAGTTTACAAGTGTTACGAATGTGAAATAAATAAGATATTTATATACAGACTGCTTAATTTAATTCGGGTCAAGATTAAGATCTGTTAACAGATTAACAAACAACGCACAAATGAAACATATTTAGAATGGCACTGGAAACAAAACATGTTACGTAATTAACGAATCTGGATCATCGAAAATTCGAGAATTTCGAAATTATTCTCCCGCTCTTTTGCAACCTGCCAACAAGAATGACAAAAAGATCATCAACAATAATGGAAATTATTTCTACTATCTATCTAATAAAAGAATTCAAAAGGAATGAATTCTAAGGAAAGAATTCATTTCTACTGTGTCTACTAATAAATTGAGTTTCAAGTAATTCAATTACTCACTTCGTCAGCAGTTTCCAGTTCATGCCGATAGGAAATATACCACGTAGAACGTTTCTCAAATATTGACAAGATTCTAAATCTGATTCTGGAATGTTACGTATTACTTATCAGGCGCAAAACTTTCGGGTTCGGGGATTGTAGTATCGTGTCGTAATAGCAGGTAAACAGTTTTCCGGTAAACACTGATCCCATAGATACCAGCCTTTTTTTCTGTACGGTCAGTAGTCGAAATACATTAGTCAGCGGCGAGGGAAAATATATTTTCCGCCAATGTGAATCAATAAAGACAGTTATTCCAAACTGCATACTCATTTCCCATTTGTTGTGTTATGCCACTAGTGATTCAAACACAACAGAATTAATCTCTATGATGTGTCAGTACTGGATTGCGTGTCCTGAACGGATATTCATATTATCTTTTCCCTATATTTAATCTGCATCTGGAACTCTTACAGAACATGGGTTCCTTTTATTTTAACTAGATTAGAAGACTAGATGCAGATCAGTAAATACAATTAGCTTATCGCTTTTTAGGCCCCTTCAGAAACTTACGTTTTACTGATGATTCGTTATGCCAGATTCAACCGATATCATTACGTACTGTCCATATTAGAAACTATATAAATCCGATGAATTCGACGAAATCCATGTTATGTCATACCACGAGATACGAGTCCGTAAGTCTATATAACGTCCGTCTACAAAGAAAACTCTGTTTAACACGTTAAGCGCCGAACCGGAATCCGTGTTATACGATACCTCGAGATGCGAGTCCGTAAGTCTATGTAATGTCTACAAATAAAACTGTTTTATAACGTCTGAAAATAAAACTGTTTAACACGTTGAGCGCCGAGCCGGAATCCGTGTTATACGAGTCCGTAGGTCTATATAACGTCTACAAATAAAACTGTTTAGCACGTTGAGCGCCGAGTCGGAATCCGTGTTATACGAGTCCGTAAGTATTTATAACGTCCACAAATAAAACGTTTTTAACGTTTAGCACGTTAAAAATTAACTTATGCACATTCAGCTGTTTTTTGCTTTGTTTATGTATAGAAAGATTTTACATTTGAACGAAATACTGAGCGCCACGCCGAAATCCGTGTTATACGAGACCCCGAGATACGCGTCCGTAAGTCAATATAACGCCTGAAAATAAAACTGTTTAACATGTCGAGCGCCACGCCGGAATCCATGTTATACGAGACCCTGAGATACAAGTTCGTATGTCTAAATAACGTCTACAAATAAAACTTTAACACGTTCAGCGCCACGCCGAAATTCGTGTTATACGAGACCCCGAGATATGCGTCCGTAAGTCTATATAACTATATAACAACAAATCATTGCTTTTATAATTATATTTTTTATAATTATTATATTATATATATATATATATATATATATATATATATATATATAATTATTATAAATCGTTCCTTTATAAACTTTTATAATTATTAATACAACGAAAAAAATGAATTGAAATGAACGATACGGATGAACGAGTGTGTGACTTTAAAGTTACATGGAGTTATAGAAGAGATTACTGGAGTTTGCTTTTATAAGAAGGATATATCGGCCGTTTTCATGCGAACCATGTTAACCATGTTATTCAAAATGAACGAGGAAGACTTTTAAAGGCAAATCCATATAATTGCAAGGCTATCAGTAGAAACCAGCCAACGCATAAAGTGATTCACTTAACTCTATTTCATTGTCTGCACGGCAGACAGTGACTTCGTTGCTTTCCGCTTATCGCGGCAAACCTGACTCACTCTTCCACAGCTTTGTTACATTTCTCTCCTTGCCGAACCCCTCGCCAAACAAACTACCGACGCGTACATGGAAATATCCCCGGCTAATATGGAAAACACCATTAATCGGTATTTTCTTTGTTTCCCGATTCGAAGGTAATTTCAAACCACGGATTTGATTTCGTGTTTAATCACATTTATGGGAATCAGTTTAGTCACGTTCCCGAGAATTGTTCTTCCATCTTGACTCTTCAACGTCAAGGAATATTCAAGTGATAAGGCTTCAAAGGAATAATACAGCTTTTGCACTCGAAATTAATCATTTTTCAGATCATATTTACCTTTTTTGCAAATCAAACTTTTCTACAAATTTGTTTTACTTAACCAGTTAACTGTTTAGACGAGTATACTCGTCATGAAGAAATGGCAATATTTTCTGTTATGACGAGTATACTCGTCGTTCGTAAAAAATAGTTACAATTTGCTGTTTAATTTGCTGTTTAAATTCTATATCGTAACAGCCACGCATACTCTGTGTCTGACGGGCGGGTATACTCGTCAGCGTCTACTTTTTCCGACACATTTTAGGTACACGCTTTTCAAAGAGGTCGCAAGGTTAAGCTATAGCGATAAAATAAAATCCAATATGATATAGAATTAAGATAAAATACTTATATTTACACCAAAAATATTTATGAATTATATGCTTGTAAATATTTTAAGCGTTAAACAAGTATTTTATGGTAATTTATGGGTGATTTTGATCTGTGAAAGGGTGAACTTGATTTGCAGGAAGGTGAATATGATCTGCAAAAGGGTTAATTTGGAGTGCAAAACCTGTATATCACGTTGTTATTACAGATTCTCGTACAACACGGTATATAATATAATACGGGAATTCCCCGTTAACGCGAGTTCCTACAACGCGTTAAAGGTATTGCGACGACTTTGTTTATATAACGCGATTCTCGTACAACGCGCTGTACACTACCGGTCATAAGTTTCGGATCACTTACCATCGTTAAGCAAATTATTAATATCTCGTCTATAAAATGGAACAGAATACTTTTCTTTGGGTATATCTGTAGGTTGATGTATGTTGATATTATAAGATAGAAGAGTAGAATAAATTTCGTATATTTCATTCTATATTAATTATACATTTCGCTTAATACGCGATTCGTCGAAGTATCCCCTCGTTCTTCATTATTGCTATTTTACATATTTTTGACATACCCCGACAAGTTTGTGTAATGTTTCTTGCCGCATAGTTCGCCGACCTTCTTGGAGTAAAGACATTTCTTGTGGGGAAACTAAAAAGCGACCGATAGCAATAAACGGAGCCGATCGATTTTAAAGGTGACAAAATCTTATTACACCCAGGTGCCAATACAATATGTGTCTACA
This sequence comes from Nysson spinosus, assembly GCA_910591585.2. Taxonomy (NCBI): domain Eukaryota; kingdom Metazoa; phylum Arthropoda; class Insecta; order Hymenoptera; family Crabronidae; genus Nysson; species Nysson spinosus. The sequence continues at coordinate 2,158,391 of OU342830.1, forward strand.
TGGCAAGAAAATAGTTTAATATTAATGGTAATATTATAAAATGGACAAAGGTTTTATGTTCTATTTACTTTTAATGTTCATTTTAACATTTAAAGTAAACGTTAGAATGAAGACAAAGCATGTGATCCCAAACTTTTCACCGGTAGTGTATTTATAATAAAATGCGGGAATTCCCCGTTTACTTGAATCGAGCATAGCATAGCTTGTTGTCTCCATCGCTACCGATTTATTCCATTTCGTAATTGTTTAAACATAGAAATCAAAATTTCACATAAAAATAGTCATCCCAAACATATCGTTTATATTGTTCGATGTTATACAATTGATTTTGTTAAATGAGAATTTTCCTCGTATAACACGATTTCATATAACACGGTTTCGTACAACGCGTAACGTATTACCCGCGTTATACGGGAGTTTACTGTATTTCATTGATTTCGTCTTTAAAACATTTTTTACTTTGTCGTATAAAAAATGATATTTATTAAACGTTTGTTTATTTTATTGTTATTTTATTATGAAATTTTATTATTAAAACTTCAGGTGGAATTCCACGAATGAAACTTTCGACCGAATCCAAATTCACAGAAGAAATCCTTTTATTTCTATTATTACATTTTTCTTCGTCTTTTATATTTTGAATTTACCTAAAATAAATGTATTTAAAATACTGAAGATTAAAATAAGTTTCCACGAAATAATCTAAATATCTAATAATCTAAATTCGATTTTTGCAAAATAATCTATATTTTTAAGTAAAATTAATTCTGACTTTCAACGTGGAAAGGTTCGCCATTCCTGATCCAGATTATCTTAGAAGATCAATCATTTTTTGCGATCGCAAGACAATTCTCTTTGAATACTCGGAGCGTTTAAATATAAAAAAAAACAATGAAATAGCTATAAAGCTGCCCATAAAAAATACTAATATTTGTTGCTTCCTCAAAAAGCATTTTGTTGTTTCTTTCAGTGCTAGTTTCAAAACAATGGAAACTTTAGATTTATTCAGAGAAATATTATTCATATTAAGTAACAAGAACTGCAAAAGGTCACCGATATCTGTCTGAAGACTGTAAGTGACATAACGCGATATTCGCACGCGGGTTCAAATTAATCTGGAAGAATCTGGAATTAATCGTAAGAACTAAAATCATATTAATATTATAATCACATGAGAAAATGTGAAGTTTGCATTCGAAATTAATCCTTTGGCAGATTATCTTTACCTTTTGCAAATCAAATTTACCTTTTCACTTTACACGGGATTTGATTTTTGTTAAAATGGCTTAAGAAAACAAATTTGTAGAAAAGCTTGATTTGCAAAAAGGTTATTACTTGTAAAATAATAGAAATTTTGCTTTAACTTTTATTAAATATTTTTGCAAAATTTGTGTAAAAAATATGCTGTATTTATGGAAGCTTTAGAATCTACATTTTATTATTTGTAAAATAAAAGGGATTTTACTTCAACATTTATTAAATATTTGTGCAAAATTCGTTTAATAAAATATGCTGTATCTATGGAAACTGTAGAATCTACATTTTCCTATTCGTAAAATAAAAAGAATTTTACTTTAATCAGCTATATTTTTATATTTACGTACATGTTCTTAAAAATGAGAATGGATGGTAAATATAAGATAATCGATTTAATTATGCTAATTACGTAACATGGGTCGCAGAAAACCTCAGAAAAGGGAACGTCATTTTGATAAGTTTGGTAGTTCTAGCGTTAAGTAATTCATAATTACTTATTAAAATATTAAATAACTTATGGCGATTGGAAGATCGGTATCAGGTTAGCTACACGAAGCAACAGAAATCGTTATGAATATATAAATATTAACCCTTTCAACTCGAGAGTGGCGATTCAGCGGCGCCTCTCGAATTGCTATAATAAATCGTGTGACGACTGAGAGTCGCCTCTCGAGTGCAAACGGTTAATAAATAATATAAATGCAAACATGGTGTTGCGTGCGAGTGCGCATGCGCGCATGTGTATACACTACAAGTAAATCATAGCCGCTACACTAATTCTATTATTGGTTTATAACGATAAGCAAACAAAAAGACAAGAAAATAATTTAAGTGACGCAACTACTGCGATCCATGATCTCAGAAAAGTTCCTCCGGAATCTACTTAAAGCCAAGGAAACTGATAGAAAAAGGACCTTTGTCCGAACAGAGAGGAATCAATTTCACTGTTAAAAACGAAGGAAAAGAATGGCGGAGAGGGGGGGGGGGGGGAGGCAAGGGGAGAGGCGCGACGGGGAAACCACAGAGTATCGGCTGGTTTAGTGCTGAAATAATTTCCATAATGTTTTTGCTGAACGATCAAGCGCATTAATTAGCATGGATTTTTGCCGGTGCCGCTATCTCCAAGTTTTGCAAGAGTGACTCGCGATTAAGCACGTCCTCCGGCCAGCGAATCGCGCTTCTTTTTTCTCGAAAACGTAAACAGTCTCGGATTATGAAAGGCCGATGAAAAATCAAAAAGAAGCAGCAATTCCGAGTAGACGGCGATACGCGGAACGAAAATAAAACGGCAACTCCTTTCCGCCAAAGTATCTGTATCTTCTTCTTCCCGCTATTTGCAAACCTGAAATTCTCCGTTTTGCAACTCCGAGGTATTAATAATTCTACTTATGAACACATTCAGAATTATCGCATCGTATATTTCTTGTTATACAAAATCGAAATCATGTTTCCTTTCTCGTTATCGTAATGTCAGTCATCCGCTACGGATACGACAAATGGTCGTATTAATATCGATTGCCGATTAACACTTTGAGTACCGAGTCGAAATCCGTGTTATACGATATCTCGTAATACGTGTCCGTAACGTCTAAAAATAGTGCTCTACGATACATTAATTACTTTATATCGTAAAATTTAAAATATTGCAAATATTGCAAATTTTACAAATATAAGGGATATATTTTATTCAAGTTTTAGAAATATTGGCATCATCGGTCACCGATGACCTGCTCCCCAGAATTTTGTGGGATACGTAATATAAATCTCGATTGTACCACCGGTGGTACATTTTTGCCAGGTGAGACAATCTCGATAGCATCATCGGCGGTACATTTGCGACCGGCGAGACAATCTCGAGTGTACCACCGGTGATACATTCACACCGTAAAGCAAACTCACTTGTATCACCGGTGGTACAATCGCCAGGCGATATAATCTCGATAGTATGTACCGATGGTACATTTTCGTCCGGCGAGATAATCTACATTGTACCACCGGTGGTACACGTCGGAGTGAACGTGTTAAACAAGAGATTTGCAACGTTGCCTATTCTTGCGATGAATGATGTTATCACGTCGGATGTGACGTCACGCGTCATAACAGATTCAGAAAGTTTGTTCATACTCAACAGCGAAACACGTATTACGTTACAATTAAGTAGAACTTGCAAAACATAATGATAACGGGTCAAGTTAACCGGAGAGTTTTTCCCCCAAAAAAGCCACTACGCCAACTTTCGATTTAATAATGGAATAAATCTGTGCAAATAAGTGTAAATTCGAGTGACGAGTTAACTCGTCATGCCCGGTTAACAAGTTGAATTGCGATTAAGAAATATTAATTGCAATGCATTTCCATCTATTATCGAAGAAAGGAGTGACAATTTCGTCGGAATAAATATTGGGTTGATTCATAAATAAGTTCCGCCAGAGTTTTGTGCAAGACGACTCAACAAGATGCCTTAAAAGCGGCAAGAAATTATGAATAATGACGGGGCGAATGTATTAGATATAAATTCATTGTACTTCATTTTATTGACGAACGAACTTTATTTTCAAAACAGAACTTATTTATAACTCAACCCAATAGTTCTTCCAAGATGAATCGGGAAATAATCCATTAAAACATTGTAACATAAAATACAATAAACTAGACGAGCCACCGACGAGCTTTTTTCTAAAGAAAAGACAATAATTGAAGAAATCTACCAAATCTATGAAAAAGTTTTTTTTTTGAGTCACTTGTCGAACGAAGAGGAGATCCAATACGCTTCGTAATCGCTCCGTGATTAACGCCAAAATGATAATCTACTCGTATCTTCCAAGTACTGAGATAATATAAATCCCGTTAATAATATCTTCCGATAGAATTGACGAGAATTCTATCTCGAACGGTGATAAGAACAATCTGAACCATGAAATGCGAGAATGTCACGAGAAATGTTGAAATTATTAGGTGTAGAAATGATTTATTTCGACAATCGACAATTCGACAATCGACAATTCGACAATTCGAATTCATCGACAGTAATCGAAATTATTTTGATGATTGATCTGTTTTCATTCTGGTTAAAGAAAACTTGGATTCTACCAATAAAATCGAACAAAATTCATTTCTACGTCTAATATTTACGCAGACCAATATAACATTTCGAAATTTCGAAAGCAGACAAAAATGAAAAACGTCGTAAATTAAATATTCGCTATATATATTTTACATCTATCGTAGGCTTAAAAGAAATTAAACAATTACAAAGCGTGAAGTAATACGGATATGAATAAAAAATTAAATATAGAATTCTCGAGAGTTTCTTTAGAAAACTACCAAAATTATCGACTTTTTCGAAAAATTCATATATGGATTTGTAAAATCTCATGGAATCGTTTGTTCCTTTCACAAATTAAAAGCGTATCAGTTGTATCAGAATCGTCGTTCGAAAAGCCAAGTTAGGTTAGGTCGACAATGTAATTGCTTTAACACCGGAATTACCAAAGCAGTGAAAATGACGGGTCCACGAAATTTAATAAAAATGTTCCAATTTATAACGTTTCATTTTCGGAGAATTTTCGCGATTCAGGTTAGGTTAGGTCGACAATGTAATTGCTTTAACACTGGAATTACCAGAGCAGTGAAAATGACCGGTCCCCGGAATTTAATAAAAATCTTCCAATTTATAACGTTTCATTTTCGGAGATTTTTCGCGATTCACGTTGCGCAACATAAATTGCGGACATAAATAAATCGATTCGTTTCTTTCTTCCATTCATCCTTTTGTTTATACAAATATAGCTGAATACGTCGCCGGTAGTTGTAGTGTCAAAGCCTGTAATTTAATGTAACAGTATAAATAAGCAAATGTAGCGACAAATTCCTGGAAGCATGAAGATTCATGTAATTTAGTAATCAAGTTAATCATCTCAGACGGTAGTGTAATTACTAATTAGTTTCTTGTTTTCGCATCATATCTTCGCATCACGTCTTCCATTACACTGCTTGTTACATCTTGTTACATTACGATAAGATTATCGTACTTTTGTCGAGATTAAAAAGGTGTGCAATAAATTCCGGCGTTTTATGGTAAGTTTTCAGAGAATTAACTTGTTATGTTGGCTACTAATATGACGTAAAAAGCGTTATTAAATTGCTCATAATTAAGTCTTATACTACCTTATAAACAGACCTGGGCATTATTTGAGTAAAAGTCCTGGGCATTATTTGAAATAACGATTAGGATAAATAGTCATCTTATTTGATCAGCTGTTATTTTCAAATAACCAGTGATTAGTTTATTTGTACGAGCAAATCATTTGTTTGTTAGTTATTTCGTTATTTGATTTTTAGTGGAATAATTTCTTATTTGATTTCTTATCCAAATAAATGCGTTTGAAATAATCTTGCAAAGAACTTGTAAGATTTTCGTGGCCGTTCTAACTGTTAGGGAAACTTTGATTTCATTGTACATAAGATACTCATTAGCATTATTAAAATAAGAACTTCATTATGCAATGTAGTCGTCGATTTTGGAAACTCAGTAATAACATTTTCTTTATTATTTTATTTGAGGCAATTAACTTAAGTAAAAAATTGTTTTGAATTAATTTGTTTGGGTCCGATATGAAATGAAGATTTTTTTCACAAATTTATTTCGAAATAAAAATGATAAAGTAATTCAAATGCCTCAATATTTGAAATATTATTTTTTATTTTTTATTTGCCCGCGAAATAATAAATGCTCAGGGCTGCTTATAAGTTTCCCGGTAAGTGTACAGTTAAAAAACACCTTGAAAAATATGTGATTTTTTAGGAATCTGCTAATTTTACGTGCCATTACACGTGTTTCAATTATATTAACACTTTGCACTCGAAAGGCGACTCTCAGTCGCCACTTAGCTTATTAAAAATGCAAAGCCGATATATCGGCTCAAAGTATTTCTCGAAAAATCTGCAAAGCCGATATATCGGCTCAAAGTATTTCTCGAAAAATCTACAAAGCCGATATATCGGCTCTAAGGTATTAACCCTTTGCACTCGGAGGCGACTCTCAGTCGCCACTTAGCTTATTGCGGCAACTGGAATGGCGATTGAGAGGCGACATTCAGATTTTCTCCAGTTATATTTTATTATTCGACATTAAATCACCGACAACTTGAGTAAGTTCTAACGTCGCCTGTCAGTCGCCACTCGAATTGTCGCAATAAATTGAGTGGCGACTGGGAGGCGACATTAAGATTTTCTCCAGTTATATTTTATTATTCGACATTAAATCACCGACAACTTGAGTAAGTTCTAACGTCGCTTCTCAGTCGCCACTCGAATTGCCGTAATAAACTGAGTGGCGACTGAGTGGCGACATTAAGATTTTCTGCACTTGTTTTTTGTTATTGAATTTTAAATCACCGACAATTGAAGTAAGTTTTAACGTCGCCTTTGAATCGCCGTTCGAGTTGTCGCAATAAACCCGAGTGGCGACTGAGAGTCGCCTTTCAAGGTTCAAAGGGTAAAGGGATAAAAGGACTCGTTTGGTTTCCAAATAAACTGCCATTTATAATCGAATCTCGAATTTCATAATCGATAGAAACCTTTGCTTATCAGTCATGAAAAACTAATAAACAAGAAGCGGTTACAATATGTCGCATGCAACATTTTTAACCTTCAGGACACTGCACGACTCGTTTTTTAAATAATTTTCAGTGCGCATTAAACTGGCCTTGAAATTCCTCGAACCTCATTTTACGTAAACACCTTCGAACAAGGCTTTAAATAGGAATCTTTCAGTGATCATTAAAGTTATTTTTGTCGGTCAAAATGTGGATCTTGTCTTACAAAGAGAGATTATTATCATTACCGCCTTTATTTTTCGGACTGCAGAAGTTTTTCCGCATCTGATTCTGAAAATGCTGTGGGAATCTTGAGTCTTTTCTTCACAGAAAATTGAAAGTTGAAGAAACTCTTTTTTAAGTTGACTGTGTATAACCTCGCGACTATCATACAGGTGCTCCTACAACACGGATTCGGTGTAACACGGTTCGATAATTTGTGAAATCCCCGTACAAAACGGCACTTTTTATTATTATTTTAAATTACTATTACGATAACTTGCTAAGCTCACCATGGATTTTCGAGTACAGGACCCGAACATCCCCCGAACAACACGGATTCGCACTAACACGTTTCGAAGAATCCGGGAAATCCCCGTACAATACGGCACGTAATGTGAATATTAAGTGCAAGCACCGTCATTCGATATTTTTCAGTCGAGCATGCGTGCGAATTGTCTAAGATTTGCGTATGGAATTTTCGAACATTGAAATTTGAAATTCATTTTTTAGTTCGTGCAGTGTTAACCCTGTGCACTCGAAAGTTTGTCCGCTGTACGGAAGTAGCAACTCGAAGCTTTTCTGCTAAAAAGCCGATGGCATCTCTTACAACTAACATAAATAGAAATCATACACAAATTGAACGAATGGATCTATTTGATTTCAATATTTCATGTATCGTTGCATTGCAAAAAACCTAATATTGAATAGCAATCTATAATTTTGCATCGTGTGAGATTTTACAAAATATTCGCCCAGATGCATTCGCGGTTTGTCAATGTGTAATAACTTTTATTGATTATTGATTGTTGCAATAAACATAATCCTCTCTCTAATCGTTAGTTACGAAAAGAAAATACAATTCTTTTGTTAATTTCTGGAACCTAACCCTACTTTTTCTACCAGCCCGTTCTTTCGTATAATATGAAATTTTTCCGTAACCAAACTACCGTGTTATACGGTAGTTTGGGGGGATACCTGTATTTTCAGTTTCAGTTTTACCGAATGAACCACTGGCTGTCGAAATCACGTGTACGTGACTGCGGCCTTTAAAGCGTTAAGATAAGAAATAAATAACGCGATACAAGTTCGTAATAAGGTCTTGTGGATATGCGAAGCAATCTTCTTTAGATGTGTTTTCTGCACTATCTCATAAATATCTCAGAGGAAGCACTTTTGTCGAAAAAATTAAATGAAAAAGCTTTAATCGAGTTATGAAATGAATTGAACATTGATTTTGGGTCTGGGACCCCTATTTTGATCCCATGGAGCCCAAGTCAAGATTTTTACACTGATATCACAATTTTTCATGAAAGATTCGTGTTCCGCGTGATTTTTTGCATCTGGGTATGGTACTACTGGATTTTAGATTGGGGCCCCTGTAGAGATATACGGGGTGTTGCAAAAGTCTGGAAACGGTCAAATATTTGATAGCGGAAGCATTTTGTTCAGAACATTCAATGGTGAAGTATTTCGATTTCAATCGAGCTATTAAATGAGCTCATTGATTTTGGGACCCATGGGGCCCAAGCAACATTTTTAAATGGTAACTCTCATTCTCATTGGATATATCCGACGTTGGGCATTTTAGATCGTGTCGTAGATGTCGGATATTTTCGACGGTTAGGCATTTTGGATTGTTTCGTGAACGTCGGATATATCCGACGGTTAGACATTTTGGATTGTGTCGTGGACGTCGGATATATCCGACGGTTAGGCATTTTGGATTGTGTCGTGGACGTCGGATATATCCGACGGTTAAGCATTTTGGATCCTGTCGTGGAAGTCGGATATATCCGACGTTAGGCACTTTGGATCGTAATATTAATTGCGAAATATCTACATTAATGAATATTAATTGGATGGAATATAAAAATTCGATTACATCCTTCATAAGAAATTAGAAGTACGATGCTTTATGGTTTATTCATACCAAGTCATTTTTATCGAAGTTTCGGAGATTTATGACATTACTTTCATAGTCAACGTTTAAATCGAGTTTAATAATGCATTGCAATTTCTAAAGACATTAATAAAAATTATATAGGATTATAACAAGATAAACCTTACTATTCAAACGGCAGAAGTCACATTTAAAATTCCCGCGTTATATCGTCTATAGCGCTGGTTTCCAAATGACAATCGAGTCTCTTTTTATGCGTCCCTTTTTAATGCGGCTTTGAAATTATGCGGTCAAGCAAAGCTAGAACTACTAAAGTAGTCAAAATGGCGGGTCCTTGGAATTTAATAAAAATGTTCAAATTTATAACATTTTATTTTGTGAGAGTTTAATCGATTAATTTATTTCTTCCATCTTCATATATAATTATTTTTTTTTTCGGGTGGCACCCTTTGGTAAATATTACAAACATAACGAAGGTGAATGTTAAGAGAGAAGAGAATAATTCCCACGCACAAATAAAGCTTTTCTCGATCGAATTGAAAATCTTTTTATGCTGCTGGTATCTCAAAAAGTTATCCCCAATTTTGCACTGAAATCTATATCTTTTTTAATGCGGATTTATGCGGAACTTATCTACCGCATGAAAAGAGACTCGACTGTATTTCATATCGATTTATCAATCATCTTCGCTGCTGATAAAAATATTGTAGACTGTTTAAGTAAACAAAGAATCAGATTCAGATTGATCTAAATGATAATTACTCTTGCTTAATTAAAATTATGCGGGTCCTAAAGTATTTTACCGGTGAAAGAAAGGAGGAGATATTGTAGAAAAGAACCTAAATCCGTGAATTAGGTTAAAACCAAATCATGGATTAATACCGGCTTTCCACTCCAAATTCACACTTTTGCAAAACAAATCAACTGTTTGCATATAAAATTCGGCCATTTGCAATCATAATTACATAATTAATGAATTGTTAATTACGATGAAATAACTGTTTCATGTAAATCCTTATATTACGTCAAATGAAATTTTCAATTTCTTACCAATAAATTCACTGTTGATTTTATTTCTAATACAAAAGCTTAAGAAAACAATTTTGTGGGAAATCTTGAATTGGAAACGGGTGTGTTTGTTTTGCAAAAAGTTGAGTTTGGTGTGCAAAGGGGTGAATTTGATTTGCAAAAGGTTGAATTTGGTGTGCAAAGGGGTGAATTTGATTTGCAAAAGGTTGAATTTGGTGTGCAAAGGGGTGAATTTGATTTGCAAAGGAGGTGAATTTGGTGTGCAAAGGAGGTGAATCTGATTTGCAAAAGGTTGAATTTGATGTGCAAAGGGGTGAATTTGATTTGCAAAAGGTTGAATTTGATGTGCAAAGGGGTGAATTTGATTTGCAAAAGGTTGAATTTGGTGTGCAAAGGGGTGAATTTTATTTGCAAAGGAGGTGAATTTGTTTTGCAAAAGGGTGAATTTGATTTGCAAAAGGGTGAATGTGATTTGCCAAAGGTTGAATTTGATGTGCAAAGGGGTGAATTTTATTTGAAAAAAGTTGAATTTGACAAGCAAATGGGTGAATTTCATGTGCAAAGGAGTGAATTTTATTTGAAAAAAGTTGAATTTGACAAGCAAATGGGTGAATTTGATTTGTAAAAAGTTGAATTTGAAGTGCAAAACCTGTAACAGGGCTACGATATTCGTCATCTAAAATGAATTGGATATACGGAAAAAACTGAGAACAATTCAATGAGGCTCACCGAGTACAGCAAACAGTTGATCGTCGAATCTCATTTCGGTGATTTTTCTCGAAATTTCTTTAATCCTGCAATTCGATGCTCATATCTCACAGACACCAAATCACAAACACTAGAATCCCGTGAAAAGTCACTAGAAAATTCACGCTTCCTTTTCAGTAAATGGAACTAGACATTAGATAAACAATTAATCATTCATGTTAACGATTTCCGTAAACGATGTGTTAGAGGTCCCGGAAAGTAATCAATCATTTTCTGCATATTTTAAAACTCGTTTGATATTCTCATATTAAACATGATTCCATTAAATAATCGCTATCATGATCTATGATCCTTGCCCGACGATCCTATAATGTCATAATTCCCATTTTGAAAGAAATCAAATCCCTATCTTTCGATACGAAACAATTCTTCACTCCCGAATCGACATTCATAACATCTCTGAAGGTCCTATTTCTATGGAATCACCTGAATAGCTTAAAGATTACATAGAATTTAAAATAACTGTAAGTTATAAATAGACCATGCAATTTCGTTGTTGCACCGCGTGTAATTGTTTTATAAAGGCTAATCGAGTTAAGTGTTACAAACCGATTGATTACTTTCTGGTACCTCTAATATATTGTATACCATGTATTACCACGGATGAAACAACGACCGACACGCGCGCTGGTCGTCGAACGACTGAGACGCCACTGCGTGTTCAGTTTCTCTTTTGAAAGATTTGCGCGAGCGGCGAGGTGGTGGGGGAGTGGAATTCGTGACGGTATAGTAATGATAGTTTCGTTCCCCGAATGACACGATTTACGTGCGTGAATGATCTGGGTAACGTTGAAATATAATTACAATAGAACCTCCATTATCCGAACTAACAGGGAGACAAAAATGTTCGGATAAGAGAATTTTCTGATAATAGCATAATTACTTTTTTCATATAAAATTCCACTTATTCGAATAAAGATTCAGATTAATTAACAGTTTCCTTAAGTATTTATGAATCCCATATCTTTTTGGCTACTAAATCACATAATTTTGTCAACATAAGTAACTGTGTAGAGTTACATTCGTTCTGCATCTCTTAATATTTGTAATTGCGGATTTTCCAACACCATGTGTTTTTGCCAATTTTGTTGCAATTACACCACTTTCGAGTTTTCTAATTACGCCGTACCTTCCGTTTATTTGCCATTGTTACACCGAATGTTATCAGTTTCATACTAAATGATTGTGATCAGAATTTGTTCAATCGAATAAAGGAAAGATCTCTGATCTTGCAGTTTCGGTGTATCAATGTCAATTAAAAATAAGTTTATTATGAAATTATAAATATCTTGCTTTAATGGAAAGTTCATTTTTTCTAAAATCTTTTTCAAAGCATCTTTTTTAGACGACAGTGCGTGTGCAATATGTACACTGTACACAATGTGTATACTATACAGTGCGCTGTTTTGCCGCGGCGCCTCGAGCAGCAGTGCTCTAGTGGAGAGGATCGTTGCAGAAAGGGATTCTATTATCAGCTTTACGTTGAAACGAACGCTATTAACCCTTTCACAGTGTATCCCGTGACTGTCACGGGCAGAGCGTCAGTACCAAACAGTTTTTCCCGTGACAGTCACGGGCAAAGCGTCAAGTGTTTTAAAATCTACCATAAACGAACTGATTACTAACAAGGTACATATAAAACACGCTTTTTTACATTTTTGATTACATGCCGAAGTGTTTTCGAACATAGACACAAAGAACTAGACACTTTTTGGACCAGAATTCGTAATTTTACCTCACTGTGAAAAGGTTAAACATCCCATACATAATGATCCCAAGCATACTCTTAGAGTTCGCATCAATTATCTTGAGCGGTTGCAGCAAAATTCGAAACTAAAATTAATACGATGACACCCCTCAATCACCAAATTTCAACCCCATCGGGAGTTGAGTGGTGAACCATAGAGATGTGTATTTAAACGATACCCTATGTCGGAGAGAATCTCTGAACATATTTGCAACGTTCCTCGACAGAAATACAGGAAGAAACACAAAGCAATAGCACTGCGAGACTGGCAAACTTAGTTCGTGCTATCATCGGAGAACGGGGAGCGTATATTAATGAGAAGATTTCAAACTTTGTATATAAATTTTGCAATATATTTTAACGCTTGGAAATTGTACTTGGTGCGGGGAATCGGTAGATAATAGTGCGGTGTGAAATTTCGGATGTTTAATAGCGTTCATTTCAACGTAAACTTGAAATTAGTAAATGTCCCACTACTTACCGACGGAAGCGTAAGTGTTATACAAATATTTATTTCACATAGTTTCATAAAAAACTAATACTGAAAATTTATTAAAACCAAAATAAATATTATTCGTTCTCTGTGTCGGTACTGTAATCCAAAACAATCAACATGCTCACTACAAACCAAAAAAAGGTCAGAATTATGTAATTAGTACAGCTATATAAGAATTTGCTTCTCATTGATATACAATAAATTGATTAAAGATTATAGAAGGTTGTTTTTCTTGGACTTTAATAAACTCAAAGGTACGATGAAGCGATAGGTGGAGCTGTCGTCGTACAATGGAAACTGCGAAACAATAGGTGTGCTTCTATTAGGTGCCCAACTAAGTTCGTGCGGTTTTTCCCGCGCGGACCACTTTATTGCTCCTAGAGCCAATGTTTTTATTGCTTTACCTGATTTACCTTTGGGAGGTGTTAGAGGAAGTCAAAATGAGTCAGTATGTAGAAAATAATTAGTCTAGTTTTGGGGAACGAGTCGCTTAGTTGCGTTTCGCGCGTACACAAAGTTATCCGCACGAATCTAGAACTATTATTATTTGATCTTGTTTGTCCACGTATTTTTCGATTTTTATGTTTTACAGTAAATTGAGTTCATTTAATATTTTTCTTTCTTGCTACCAGAAACCCACCAAAATGTCCAAAAATACATATCCGCTGAGAGTATTTTCTGACCGCGTAAAATGAGATCGTATAAATTGATACCGCGTAAATCGAGGGACGGGTGCATATACAAATACAATTTTATATTTCAAATGTCATTTTGTAGTCTTAGAGTTGAATGCCTGTCTAAAGAAAAGAATTCTTCAATTTTCAATATTTGAGTTATTTCGACTATTTCAATAAAACGAGGGCAAAATATTGAATTCTTCAATTTTCACCGTTAATTCGGTTGCATAAAAACATCTGCACGGCGCAGAATTCACCGAGTTCGAATGAATTATAAATTGGTAAAGAAATAACAGATTTCGATTACCTTTTCTTTGTTAAAAAACGAAATGTGAAGTTGAAAGACAAAGTTCAGTTTTCTCATCCGGATATGTAAGTGGCGTAAAACCAGTTAAAAGTAAGGAAAGTCTCCAAACACGCAATCCACAAACCTTTCCATTAATATAATATCTTGCGAAAATGATCTTTCTTATCTCTCGGCGATTTATTTTACAAGGAGTTTAAGAAGTTTGGAAACAGTCAAATATTTCCTAGGTGAAGCATTTTTGTAGAAAACATTAAATAGGAAAGTTATAGGATTTTAATCAGGCTATCAGATGAGCTCCTTGATTTTGGGACCCGCTATACGTATTTGGGCCCCATGGGGCAAAAATCAAAATTATTAAATGGGTACACCTATATTTTATTACAGATTCTGGAAACGGTTAAATATTTCCTAGGTGAAGCATTTTTGTAGAAAACATTAAATAGGAAAGTTATAGGATTTTAATCAGGCTATCAGATGAGCTCCTTGATTTTGGGTCTGGTGTACTTATCTGGGCCCCACGGGGTAAACACCAGATTTTTACAAAAAGGGGATATATAAGGTTGTAAAACGTTGGAAAAGAATTCTAGAAACGAACGGTGAATACTTCTTCAAATAAAATTACTTTCCAGAATGTCCAGAGTATTTGAATTTTGACTTTAAAATTCGCAGAAATGTTTTCTGCTGTAGGTAGCATTATTATATTATATATTATTATGTATAATAGTTATATTATATTCAACAATGGAGTATCACATTATTCGTATGTTTATTTATAATACCTAAATAACATACAAATCATATTGAATTTAATTTCAAAAGCAAAACATTTTCCACTTGTTTTACATTGATAAAGAAATGTTATAGAAAATATTTTATCTTTGTATTTCACGAGTCCTATTCTAACCAAAACTTGGACTTTCAAGAACCTTTGTTTATCTGTTCTCTTCGGAACTCATAATTTGAGAACATTTTTCCAAAAAGTACCACATTGATTAAGTTTCAATGGAACTCATTAAAAAGTTCCATAATCAACATCGTAAGATGCCATATTCGCGTGACAGTAGTTGACATTAAATTGTGTCGATAAAAATAAGAAAAATCGCGGAGTTATTGAGATTCATTGATTCGATTGGTTGTTATATTCCATTCTGTATTAATTTACTAAAAAAGTAAAGTTTACTGGTCGTATACATACTCAAATCACTAAAATACATGTATATTAATAAAATATTAAATATATATCATGTCGACTTATATATCATTATATTTAATCATTTATATATCATATACAGAGTGAGTCAATAACTATGATCACCTCAAATAACTTGTTTTCTATTGAGCGCATCAAAAATGTTTATAACGCATTTTGTTGCATTTCGAGCGCCCCATCAGATGGATGCAATTTCATTTTTGAAAATTTTATATTTTCCGAAATCTCAAGGTCACCTTGAGTTTTTTATAGGTCAATGTGCTTTTTTTCACTGGTATCATGTAGCCGATGAAGAGCTCAATCCAGCGACCTATAAGAAGATGACCTTGATTTCGACCAATCCATCGATTGGGAAAGAATTTTTGAACAGCCCGCCTCGAAATCAACGAATAATGAGCGGGACAGCCGGGACAGTCCTGTTGGTACCACATTCTTCGGCGAACGTTCAATGAAACTTCTTCCAACAATGAATCTAAGGTTTCCTTTAGAAATGCTACGTATTTTTGAGCATTTAATGTCCCTTCGATAAAAAATGGACCAATTATACGGCCTAATTGTGAGGTTCAAGGTCAAGTCAAGGTCATCTTATTGCAGGTCGTTGGATTCAGCTCTTCATCGGCTACATGATACCAGTAAAAAAAAGCACATTGACCTATAAAAAACTCAAGGTAACCTTGAGATTTCAGAAAATATAAAATCTTCATAAATGAAATTGCGTCCATCTGATGAGACGCTCTAAATACAACAAAATGCGTTATAAACATTTTTGATACGCTCAATAGAAAACAAGTTATTTGAGGTGATCATAATTATTGACTCACCCTGTATATCATTGATTTATAGGGGGTGTCAGACATTTTTCTGTACAAACATCGTCAGCGTATTCTGCGCAGCAAAATAAGAAAAGAATGATAAATGAAAATCGACCGACAAGGCTTTATTACAAAATTATAACAAATTGTAAGACTGTCTAAATGTGCTGTTCAAAATGTTCCCGCCTAAGCGAATACAAGTTTGACACCGCTGTAGTATGCTGTTTTTGACATGGGGAATTTCTTGTCGATTTCTAGTCATTTCTGCAACTGTATGTTGCTGTAAATGAACATTTTGAAACACTGTGCGATGTGGTACTCTTCTGTTAGGAAATCTACGCTGGTACTCTCTCACAGATGCTCGAGCATTTCCATTACATAAACCATAAGTGAAATACGCGGAGAAGGTAAACATAACCTAATTTCGATAAGAATACGTTGAATCACACTCCAAGATAGTAAACAACATACGCATAACCGCGAAACATCATCTTTGAACAGCACACTTACAATTAGACAGTCTTACAATTTATGTTACAATTTTGTAATAAAGCCTTGTCGGTCGGTTTTCATTTAACATTTTTTTCCGATTTTTCTACGTTTCTACAGAAAAACGTCTGACACCCTGTATATAAAATGAGAGTATATCAAATCTCTATATTTAAATAATTTAACAAAAATTACCGGATAAGTCATTTTGACTTATCATTTGACCACTTTGGTGGTTCCAATGTTAATGAATTTTCAATCAATAACAATTGTTATTGTTCCATTTTTGTATGTCTGATGACCTTTATTACACGGATATGGTAACATCAGTTGCAAATCGTTGATATCAATTAATATATATAATATATAATGATACGTTAGTGTAAATATTGGAGGAAGTTTAGATTAGGAATTTATCATAAACGTGACTTTTTAAAGCAGTATTTTCCAATCATAAAAATGTCACGTAGCTGATTAATTATTAACGATGTGACAATTACAATTCTTATTATAATAATCGCGGTGCATTATAATGTTTAATTTATTAACGTCATATTTAACGTTTATTTACTTCATTTATTAACGTTATATTTAACGTTCATTTAATTAATTTATTAGCTTTGTATTTAACGTTTATATATTTAATTTATTAATGTTATATTTAACGTTTATTTACTTCATTTATTAGCATTATGTTCAACGTTTAATAAATCATATTCTTCAAACTGCAAAAGATTGCGTTGAGAAAGACACAAACAATTCACTTAATCACATTTCCGCAACTTGCAAGTTATCAGAACATGTCTCACGTGAGATTAGACTTCGTATGTTGGTATTAGTACGTGATAATAAAAGTGAAGGAACGCTCTCGTCGGGGGTTTCCCAGAGATAAAAATCAAGTTAAAAAATCAGAAACACTTGTTTTTTAGAAAATGATCATTTACATTAAATTAAACAACAGTTAATGTATACTTCATGATGTATTTAGGGTACCAGAAAGTAATCAATCATTTTTTGCATATTTTATGAAACTTGATTTATTTATTAATATTAAACATTATTCGGTTAGGTAATCGCTATCCTTATCTACGATCTTTGACCAAAAATCTTCCAATGTAATAACAACAAATTTCGTTTTAATAAAAATGAAGCTAAAGAAAATGTCGTATTTTAAGATCGACGATCGTCCAATGTCGTAATAATAATTTTCTTTAAATATTCTTTACATACCCTCTAAATATTTTCTATTTTGATCCCGAATTAAACTTCTCATGGGATTGAATTTTTTATTCCCAATTTCCTTTCTAATTGTAACCAGCGCTAGTAAATGTTTAAAATAAATTACATATACTGAAATGATTAGCCACACGGTTGAGCCCCTAAGTGCTAAACAGAACAAGGCGTTGTTGGGAAAGGCGTGTGGAAACAGAAAAAACATAAACTTCGATCCTTCAACTATTCCTAAGTATTGACAAATCGTTCTGAGTTTGGCCACGGTTTGGACGAGTTTTCGTTCGTTGTGCGCAGGTTCCCAATACCATTCCTTTTTCCGAACACGCTATTGGCCTTAGTCCCACTGTGAAGTCACGGAAGGCGGGAATAAAGCAGTGGTGGGAAGAAATGGTAGTGGGGGACTGCGCGAGCCGGGTGAAAGGTTTCCTGGGATGGGCTATAGTCCTCAACTTTAACCCTCCTCCTACCATGTCTTCAACTATTATACTAATGAAAAGAGGGTCAATTACTAGTTTTTTCCTTTTTAAGAATGGTCAACTTCTGACGCAATTACTGAACTTTCAAAAATGGTTTTAACATTTTTATAACATAACTCTTTTTGTAAATATAGAAACTGTTTTGAAATCACGTAAGAGAACATTATTCTTGATTATTGTTGATACATCTGCGATTGTGTGTTTGACACGTTGGCTACAGTGGGAGTCACTAGTGACCGATGACGCGAATATTACTAAAACATGAATCAAATACAGCGGAGTCTCTTTTAATGCGTATCCTTTTTAATGCGCTTTTCAAACTATGCGGTGAAGCAAAAAGCACGAAACAATAAGTAATCGAAGAAATGTAGAAAGTTTTACCAGCGTAATGCGTTTATGCATTTATTTTCGTTCTTCTTATGTTTTTTGCCGGAAATTAACAAAGCAGGGAATAATTCCCATACACAAATCAAGCTTTTCTCGTTCGACTTTCAAATCTTTGTATGCATAAACAAAACAAAACAACTGAATGTATGTAAGATATCTCTTTTGTGCTGCTGGTATATAAACAAATTATCCCTAATTTTGAAAAGAAAGCTATATATTTTTTTGCGTTTTCATGGGGATTCCTGTGGAACGTATCTACAGTATAAAAAGAAACATCGGTTCTAATATTTCTAAAATGTTCAATATTTGTAATATTACGATAACGATGTAAAGCAACTAGCGTATGTTAGAGCACTTAAATGGAGCACTTAAATTTTGTTTTCAAATATTATATAAGCGTCACAAATGCGTATCGTGTAACACGGATTTCAGTGCGGCAGACATGTTAATTACTGTTCGATGTTGATAAAGCAGTAGGCGCGCGTGCACCCGCACGATAAATCAGTTTGGTTTTGTGATTGCATATTGAATATACTGGATGCTTCTTAAATGCATGTCAATACTTTACAAGGTATATCTACACACTAAAGAAACCAGTGAAACATATCAAGGAACATACACGTTTGTCCGATATACCTTAGTTTCCGAGTTACGGATGCTTAACCGTTTGCCCACAAGACGGCGCCATCGCGCTCACCGTCTTTCGTGTAAATTGCATTTCGTTTACTTCGTCTTTACTCCCAGATGTCGAGTACGTTTACTTCCTTCTCGTCCTTTTTAATGTGCAGGATCGCGCTTCAAACGAACGTATAAAAAAATGATCTTTATTAAACGTATGGGTTTTTATCGGCTTTTAAAAACTTGAGATGGAGTTCGTCGCCACATCCGCCGACATTTTTCGACTGGGAATCGGAGAAGCGCGGTCGCGCCGCCCAGCACTCATACGATGTCATCCGTAACTTGGAAACTAAGATATATCGGACATATGTTCATTAGGGTGGTCCTTATTTTTCGACCTCGAAACTTTTATTGTGGCGCCCCGCCAAACGGTTACATTTCATGAAAAAGTAATTCCAGCAAAATTTCAGCTCAATCGGATAACGGGAAGGGGTGCCTCTCGGGTTTTTTTTATTGCTCAGAAAAGCATGGCCGCGCGGCATTACAGTTCGCGGCTGCGCGGTACGCATGTACGTCCTGATTTACACCAACAGCTATTTTACTTACGAAAAGGTTTCTTTGTTTACAATTTTACTCCAAAATTATTAAACTCACAAGTAGGATAAATTATATATTAAATTTATTACATGTTATACATTAATACCGCACATAAGAAATATTGCACATCTATTTTATCTATATTAAAATATTTATGTCAAATCGTTTTGGACTGTGATTCATATTATAATCCTCATCCGGAGATTCTAAAGCTTTAACCATTTTTCTTTTAATATGTGACGAAAATTGATTGATTGCTATCAAAAAAAGTCATTGCAATCGGCTCTGGACTTAAATACCATAAATGATTTTTAAACTTTCTTATTGTGACCTGCGATATGGTTTCATCGACATCATTATATAATATCATTTTTTTAAAAATCTAAATCCGTGTTTGCTGCTTCAACTGCAAAAGGCGCACGGAACCATACTTTTACACAGATTCTAACAATGAAAACGCAAATGTCACAAATACCGTTATATTCCTCGGCAGTTAAATGAAATTCCTCACGAAATAAATATATCTTTAAACGATTCGGTATATCACCAAGAAATATAAGTGATAATTCTAATAATTCCTTGTACTCTTCACGGGGTTGATAATTTTCTAAAATACTTTTTCAAAATAGCTCAAGATTATCTAGATTATTGGTTATTTGAAGTCTCCAATACCCCACCACCGAAAACTCGCGTGCAGTCCAAGAATTAATTTTTCTTAGTCTCAAGGAATAACATCGAACAGAGTTAAGAAGCAAACTATACCGTGATTACAAGAAAGGAACACTCAACAAGGTGGAGAAACCTTTCAAGTCAGTTAACGCTAGAACTACCGAAGATATACTCATGCTTACATCTTTATTTACATATAAATTCACACTTAGACGGCCGCTCATTTGACTGAAAGTCTCGCGACTACCGCCGGCATCTCTCGCGTACTAAAGCACGGAAAGTTCACAAAACCAATATTTTGAGAATTAAAAAACGCCAATGCACTCGTAAGAATTGAAAGGCAGTAACTCAGGACCTACGATCTCGAAATAATTATATAATGCTGGCCTAAGATTGCTAGTGCGAAGTCACATTTACGTGACACCGGCCGATAACCGCTGGCTGTCGAAATCACGTACACGTGACAGCGGCCATCAAAGTGGGTGGGTTAAGGCTGGAGGATATAAGTTAATTGATGGATTCAATTATTCGGGTTATGTATATAAAATAGAAGTATATAAAATGTCAAACAATCTGTCGTAGTATATTTGAATAATTTTATTCCAAATCACAGACAAGTCATTTTGACCATCTTGGTAGTTCTAGTGTTAAGAACTGTTTGAAAGCTCTGCCATTTAGTGCATTATTTGTTTCAATAGTAATATACCGAACAGGTATTATGCCATCCTATTTACTTTGGACGAATGGTAATAGTATTATCACAGTCAAATTTCTTGAGTGTTGAAGTTGGCCGTAATATTATACACTACATATTAATAATATTACGGCCAACTTCAACACTCAAGAAATTTAATTATATCATCTAGGCTTAAAAACATGAATAATTGGCTTTATCAATAGCCGCAGAAAATTATACACTACATATTATCACAGTCATATAAATATTTAACTGAATGCACAATGTTCATAAATTGTATTTATTGAGTCGCCAATAATATAGTGCCGCGAGAAAAGACGAACTCGGTGTTCCTCTGCGCCAATGTGGCGGTCCTTAGTGCGACAAGGATGGTTGAGAGTTAGTACGTGTTTAACGTCTTGCATAGGCGTAGCCCGGCCACCGGCCGCGCGCTTTAACACGTTGAGCACTACGCTGACATCCGTATTATGCGATACCTCGCGATACAAGTCCGTAACGTCTACACAATGTCTAAAAATAAAACTGTTTCAGCACTCTACGATACGTGGGATACTTTACATCGTTATCGTAACGTTAAAAATATTGAAGATTTGACGGATATTGACGATATATTTGATCGGAGTTTTAGTAATATGGGCATCGGGGGCATCCGGTGACCCTTACGGCACTCAACGTGTTAAAGAGCAGCGCGTTGCAAGAAGATGAATAATAAAAGAAATCGATTTTACGTTATCCGATTGCGATGAAACTTGGATATAATTCTTTATTTCATTTCATGAAATGGAACCGTTTGAGGGGGCGCCACAATTAAAATTCGGAAAAAAGTTTCATCAAGTATAACCAAGGGCCACCCTAATGTTCATATGACATTTTTTATTTGTTATTTATTAGTTAAAAATAATAGCATCTTATCTTCGCTGGAAAACAATTTGTTCAAAGCATAGGAACCCTCGCACAGCGTGGTACTTATACAACGCGTTCCACAAATAATACCGATCTTCGTATAACGCGGTTCTAGCAGCGTATGTTATTATTACGATTTCCATGTTTATTAACTTAATTATTAATTTTAAGAATCTTATTCTCGTTGCGTTAAATGAAATTTTACGAATTAAATAAACCAAGGTTTTGTTGATTCGATAGATAAAGTTTATATTCTATTAAAAATTTTTTTATTTAAAGTTCCTTGTTTCTTCGATATATTTTTTGTCGTATTAATAATAATGATAACACCGACTGATATTTTTAAGGCCACTGTACTAGCGTACTAATTATATCGATAAGAGCTTATCACTTGCTGTTATCAGCTGAGTTCAGACGAATTGGACAAAGCAATGATATAACGATCCAGGTGCTCCAATTAAAACGTTCACCACAACGCGTCAACAACAACGCCACAAGAAATCTTAATTCTTCGTTTCTTAATTCTTACATCTACCTGAAAAAACTTTCGATAATAGCTGAAATCTTGAACAAATTTTGTGTATTCTAGTTTGTACAATACAAGAGAACATATTTTACCAATAATTCATTAACACTAGATTTACGGAATGAGCCAATTTGACTTATTTAAGAATTTATTTATATATACAGGGTGAGTCAATAACTATGGTCACCTCAAATAACTTGTTTTCTATTGATCGTATCAAAAATGTTTATAACGCATTTTGTTGTATTTCGAGCTCCCCATCAGATGGACGCAATTTCATTTTTGAAGATTTTATATTTTCCGAAATCTCAAGGTCACCTTGAGGTTTTTATATGTCAATGTGCTTTTTTCACTGGTATCATGTAGCCGATGAAGAGCTGAATCCAACGACCTGCAATAAGATGACCTTGACTTGACCTTGAACCTCAAAATTAGGCCGTATAATTGGTCCATTTTTTATCGAAGGGACATTAAATGCTCAAAAATACGTAGCATTTCTAAAGGAAACCTTAGATTCATTGTTGGAAGAAGTTTCATTGAATGTTCGCCGAAGAATGTGGTACCAACAGGACTGTCCCGGCTGTCCCGCTCATTATGCGTTGATTTCGAGGCGGGCTGTTAAAAAATTCTTTCCCAATCGATGGATTGGTCGAAATCAAGGTCATCTTATTATAGGTCGCTGGATTGAGCTCTTCATCGGCTATATGATACCAGTGAAAAAAAGCACATTGACCTATAAAAAACTCAAGGTGACCTTGAGATTTCGGAAAATATAAAATTTTCAAAAATGAAATTGCATCGATCTGATGGGGCGCTCGAAATGCAACAAAATGCGTTATAAACATTTTTTATGCGCTCAATAGAAAACAAGTTATTTGAGGTGATCATAGTTATTGACTCACTCTGTATATATATATATTTATTATTTGTATATTTATATATTTATATATCTACTATTTTCAAAAATAGTTAAAAATAGATATACCACATTCGAAAATACGAAATTAAGGTGTGGGCGATGGGAACGTATATGTATATATTTCATGATATAATTAAAAACCGACATACGTTTTAAAAAAATAATCGGCAAGCCCCAATTCAGCGAAAAATTTAATTATAATCTCTTAATTTTAGAGAAATAATGTAAATAAAATTATTGAATAATGGAAATGGAAAGAATATACAAAATTTAATCAAAATTCCTTTCTAATAACACGTTAAAACCGCACGAACTTTTTGGCGATAGGTGATTCTTATAGATTTTGACGCGCTGAAAACGCATCCGAAAACAATTTTTTTCCATCATTCTGAATTTTGGAAAACATCAATTTTGAGGAAGGGACATTTTTGTCATTTGAACAAGTTTTGCGACGCAAATGTAAAAGTTGGACCGCTTTTATTTATTGCCAAAATTCTGCGGACTTTTGCGAATAGATACCATTGTGCCCGACAGAGTGGAAAAGGTAGAAGGTCTTTTCCTGAGCGCCAAATTGCAGAACCAGACAAAACATGGTGAATTCTGAAAGGTTATCGTTTGACCTCTTTGAGGATTGCTCAGACAACCTTCGATTGGTTATTCGGAACTTCGATTACTTCGCGTAGTAATTTCTGCTCGCTTGAATACAATACAATTAGTAATTTTCTCAATATTTCGTAGCTATGTATGTACAGTAAGTGTAAAAAGTATTAAATCGTACAGTCTCGGATTTTAACCAAGGATCGAAATGAACAGTTATCTTTCGTTTTTAAAGAGTTTCTGTACGAACTTGTATGTTTCGTTTAATAAATATATGTTCCTGTAGAATTTTTCAGGAAAGAATTGTAACCCCCGGGAACTTATTGAACAGATACTTTAGAATCTGTGTAATAAACGTTCCATGGAAACAGGTTATTTCGGAACATTTATCAACTGTATTCATTATTGAATATGGTTGTAATACTGTTCGTTAAGTAGTATTCACTATTGGTTACAATGATTGCCAACTGTTTTGACATCGATGAAGAAAGTGTCTGTTCCTGTTATAGAAACAATTGTATCTGTATATTTCACGAGTTCTATTCGAACTAAAACTTGGATTTTCGAGAACCTTTGTTTATCTGTTCCCATCGGAACTTATAATGTGAGAACATTTTTCAAAAGAGTACCACATTGATTAAGTTCCAATCGAACCTATTCAAAAGTTCCGTAACACTTTCGATCCCCGATTTTAACTTTTTGCACTCGAAGGCGACTCTCAGTCGCCGCTGAATTTATTGCGACATCTCGAACGGCGATTAATAGGCGACAATAGACGATTTACTCTAGTTGTCGGTTATTTAAAATTCAAGAACAACAAATAAATGGAGCAAATCTTATTGTCGCTTCTCAGTCGCCACTCGAATTACAGCAATAAACTGAGTAGCGACTGGCAGTCGCCTTTCCGCACGAAATAAATTGTGAATATTTCCATAAAAAATATGGATAAATAATATTTTTGTTAAAATTCACTGCTGTACGAATACTTTTTACAAAATTCAGTAAAATTCAAAGGCAGCATTTTTATACGTCGATATATATTTATTCAATTATGTACGCATTATTTTGTTGCACACCTTTCTCCATTTTTTATGCAATTTGAAGATTCCATTCTCACAGTACTTTTCAGTTTTTTCGTCCAAAAACTACAGAAAATCGATTTTTCAATTTCCACAGGTTTTCATACAAAAAGTCATGATTACGATTTACACGGTATGCTGAGAAACCGATCTTCCGTGTAAATCGGGGGGGAGGTGTACAGGTATCCCCCGTATGACACGGATTCGCTCTAACACGTTTCGAAAAATTGGGGAAATCCCCGTACAATACGGCACGTAATAAGGATTTTTATGTGCGAACACCGTCATTCGATATTTTTCTTTCGAGCAGGCGTGCGAATTGTCTCAGATTTGCGTATGGAATTTTCGAATATTGAAATTTGAAATTCATTTTTTAGTTCGTGCAGTATTAATCCTTTGCACTCGAAAGTTTGTCCGCTGTACGGAAGTAGCAACTCGAAGCTTTTCTGCTAAAAAGCCGATGACATCTCTTGCAACTAACATAATTAGTAATCATACACAAATTGAACGAATGGATCTATTTTATTTCAATATTTCATGTATCGTTGCATTACAAAAAACCTAATATTAAATAGCAATCTATAATTGTGCTTCGTGTAATATTTTACAAAATATTCGCCCAGATGCATTCGCGGTTTGACAATGTGTAATAACTTTTATTGATTATTGATTGTTGCAATAAACATA
This sequence comes from Nysson spinosus, assembly GCA_910591585.2. Classification (NCBI taxonomy): domain Eukaryota; kingdom Metazoa; phylum Arthropoda; class Insecta; order Hymenoptera; family Crabronidae; genus Nysson; species Nysson spinosus. The sequence continues at coordinate 2,184,290 of OU342830.1, forward strand.
ATCCTCTAATCGTTAGTTACGAAAAGAAAATACAATTCTTTTGTTAATTTCTGGAACCTAACCCTACTTTTTCTACTAGCCCTTTCTTTCGTATAATATGAAATTTTTCCGTAACCAAACTACCGTGTTATACGGGGGATGCCTGTATTTTCATTGTCAATTTTACTGAATAAACCACTGCAATGTGTAACTGTTTTATAATTGTTTTATAATATTTAACCCGATTATTCTTTATAAAACAATTACGAAGAACGACAGAGTCTAAGAAGTTTGTCAATTTGAAGAAATAGGTACGAATTATTATTTTATTCCTAATTAACGTTTTATTAGAAGCCATGCCGCTTTGGTTTTCATGCAGTTGTTTTCTTTCCCGCGTTGTAATCATTTACATAATCTCTTTATCACGAAGATATATGCCATCAATCTTACTCGGAGATTACTGTGGTCATAAATAAGTTGATCTTGACTCACCCTCGTAGAAATAAAAATCATTTTGATCCTAAACTCGCTGTAAACAATTACTGTTTACTGTGCTGCTATGCCACGGAATCGAGTAATTGGATTATGATTTATTCGAAGTTCCCTTGATTTTACAATAATTGCTTTAAATTGTTAAATCGGACTTGTAATTGTCACCTTACAATTAGATAACAAGCAGGCCATCGACGTTTAAATGTAAAGACTAATTTAGGGATGTGTCTTAATTGTATTAGAGTAAAGTTGCAGGTTTGTGATTGGTCGTTTGAAAATGGCAATTGACCTACTAAGTGAAGAATGACAGAACTTTCGGGATAATATAATACGTATAATTTCTTTACGAAAGATACTGGTCTTTTCTTAAATGCTGCATGCAAATAATGTACTTCTAGCAACTGCATAATACTTCATTATAATACACGACGCAGAAATTGCCGGCAGAAGTCTGCCGTGAAGTGTGCTGCAGCCAACTTCAAGTAGAACGAATACGCGACTAGCTATATAATCTTTTGGGTGAAAATCGACGGCATAAAATATATCGAGAATCCACGAAAGAAACGGAATCTTGAAACGAATCGAACGTAACGTTTCTTGCTGCGCAAAGTCGTGGGTCTACCGGGTTATCTTTGCGACGCGCAGGGAGGAGGCAGGGACGAATTTTATCGGCGAGACCCCTTCCCCGTGGATTTCTACTTGACTACGCGATTCTCCTAAAGACGGTTGTCTACTTTTAAGACTTTCACGGCGAGCGTCATATATGCGTGACTTCATTTACTTGGCCGCCTTTTTATCTTATTTTAACGATTCGTCTTTATTTTTCGTCACCATACTTTCGCCGTACGGACAGTCGAACTATGAATACGTTGACACTGTGCGGGACAATTATTACGCGTATAACATTATAACAATAATCCGTAACCAAGGAGATAACAGGCTATGCACTGCTCAATCTAAGTTATGAATTAATGCGAAATTTTTATGGGCGACGATAGTCGACGTTAGTATGGAAAGGGTTAAACCAGATATCTTATTTCACTCAGTCTGTATAAGAAGCATAGAATTATTAGAATAATAGAGCAGGGTGCTATAAAAATACCCGAAGAGCCTGCAAAGTATGTAACGCAGCAAAGAAAAGAAGCTCAACGACATTCGTGTGTTTTTCTCGGGGCGTTCCTGTTAGTCGAATCTTACAAGGCTTGGAATCGTGCGAACCAGAGAAAAAGATGATCCGTTTGTTGACAAAAAATAATATTTCGCAAAAGTGTAGTAATAAATTTTAATAACAAATTTTTCCGAGGTCGAGAATCGAACTCACGATACTTTCCGGAGCTGATTAAAGTCTTAACCGCACGGCTACCGCCGCAATTAAATCATGTGTTTTGAGTAATAAGAAAAACGCATTTTTCCCAAAAATGGTAAATCCTATTAAGGGAGGATATTAAAGATTTTGATTCGTCTTAACGAGAGATACAAGGATCTGTAATTTTTTTGCCCATTAGACGACTTCGAAATGTTGACCTTTGAACCAGTTTTTTGGGAGCAAGGTCACTAATCTACACCCAAATTTGATTGCGTTTTAAAACACACGTCCAGGCCTACAACTTGTTAGGAATTGCTACCAATTCACAGTAAGCCTTTATTTGAGAATTGTAAAATGTGATAATCGATTTCAGAGTTGGTAGCATTGCGAACACAACTGAATCGGCCAACAAGTAATGTGACTCAGGACACCTTCTTGAAAGAATGTTTTCCCTTTGCACTGGAGAGGCGACTCTCAGTAGCCATTCATTTCGTGGCGGCAATTCGAGTGGCGACTGAGAGACGACATTAAAATTGACTTCTGTTGTCGGTGATTTAACGTCCAATAACGAAATGTCACTGGACACAAATCTTAATGTCGCCTCTCAGTCGCCACACGAATGGCCGCAATAAACTCAGTGGCGACTGAGAGACGACCTTAAAATTGACTTCAGTTGTCGGTGATTTAATATCCAATAATAAAATGTAACTGGGATAAATTCTAATGTCGCCTCTCAGTCGCCACTGAGTTTATTGCGGCAATTCGAGTGGCGACTGAGAGGCGACATTAAAATTGACTTCAGTTGCCGGTGATTTAATATCCAATAATAAAATGTAACTGGGATAAATTCTAATGTCGCCTCTCAGTCGCCACGGAGTTTATTGTGGCCATTCGAGTGGCGATTGTGAGGCGACATTAAAATTAACTCCAGTTGACGGTGATTTAACGTCCAATAACGAAATGTAACTGGAGAAAATCTTACTGTTGTCTATCAGTTGCTACTCGAGTTGCTGCAATAAACTGAGTGGCGACTGAGAATCGCCTTCGAGTGCAAACTGATTGCTCAAAACCGTTGAGGTTAAAAAATGAATACATCATAACATCATTTACTTTTTTCTTCATCTGACAGATCTTAACCTATGAACATAGCGCGGGTGTCTTTTTATCAAATCTTGTATTAGGTTGATTCATAAGCAAATTTCGTTGTCATTTTTCACTTTATTTGATCATACAAATTTGTGCCGTACATTTTAATCTACAGATTTTGCACTCCAAATTAACCAAATTTTACAGATCAAATTCACCCTCTCATTTTGCATTGGATTTCACTGTTATCATAATGCATTAAGAAATCAAATTTGTAGAAAAGCTTGATTTGAAAAAGGGAGAATTTGATTTGTAAAATTTGGTTTGTTTGTTATTTAATCATTTCGGGGGTGCATTTTTAACGATCTTAATATCGATCAATTATTTTCAGAGTTCCTTTATGACACAGACTTTGCACACCAAATTAATCCTTTTGCAAATCATATTCACCTTTTGCACTCGAAATTAACCATTTTGTGGATCATATTCACCTTTTTGTACTCGAAATTAACCATTTTGCAGATCATATTCATTTTTTTGCACTCGAAATTAACCATTTTGCAGATCATATTCACCTTTTTGCACTCGAAATTAACCATTTTGCAAATAAAATTCAACCGTTTGCAAATTAAGCTTTTCTACAAATATGTTTTCTTAAGCTATTGCAATAAAAATCAAATCTAGTGTAAAGTGAAAGAGCGAATTTGATTTGTAAAAAGATGAATATGATCTGCAAAATGGTTGATTTCGAGTGCAAAAAGGCGAATATGATCTGCAAAATGGTTAATTTGGAGTGCAGAAAGGTGAATATGATCTGCAAAATGGTTAATTTGGAGTGCAAAAAGGCGAATATGATCTGCAAAATGGTTAATTTGGAGTGCAAAAAGGTGAATACGATATGCAAAATAGTTAATTTGGAGAATAAAACATGTAAAACATATTCTTCCTTATTTGCAGCTTTTTGTTATTTAGTAGATAAAATCAATGCATTCGGCACAAAAACTTATTGGTTTTTAGAGAAACCAATTTCCTTTCCGTTAAAAATCAGTTTTCGACAAACTTCCAGGACTGGTCGTTTTGTGACGATTTAATTGAATCGTTTCTGTTGACACGTTTGCAAAAGTTTGTTAACAGCTTTTTTTAATAAAAAGAGATATTAATGTTAAGAATATTAATTTTTATGCTGGGTTCATCGGCAAGTTTTATACTACGTCGCTAGAAGTTGTAAATAATAGTTGCAGAATATACGTTTTATATACACCCAAGTCTCTTTTTATGCGGTAAGTACGTTCCACAGAAATCCGCATAAAAAAACTGTACAAAAAAGATACAGCTGTCTTGATAAAGTTAGGGATAGCAAATATTCTCTTCTCTCTTAATTTAAAGCAAAAAATCGTAAAAAGAACGAAAATAAATGGACAAGCGCGTTAATCTATTAAAATTTTCCAAAGGGTCTAGCCGGTTAAGGGGGTCAAAACTGCCCTTAAACCAAATTGGACTTGCGATGGGTCATTCGATAGCTTATGAAAAAAAAACAATCTGTGCCAAGTTTCAACTTTGTATCTCGACTGGGGGGGGGGGGGCAAAAAAAGGGTAAAAAAACCGAACTATATCAATATAAAATATTTAAAAAATATGCTCAAACTATGCTTAAACTAGTTCGGTTGTTATGTAGTTAGAAGTTAAGAAAATGAAATGCAAAAAAAAATTAACCTAAGTAGGATGCGAACCTACAAAAAAAGTCCGTAGCGTTTCAAGAGCCTGATACTTTGCCACGGGACCACCGAACCACTTGAAAATATTCTTTACGCTCTACACTCTAATAGCACAGTAATTCCAATTTTCTCTATTTATTTAGTTTCCTTAAATGCTATATTGCTTTGCTGCATGCAAAAACATTGATTACTGCACAAATACTCATTTAATAGAGAATAATACGAAAGTTCGGTCTATAAGTCAGTCTGACACGCAAAAAACACCGAAAAAACCGGGTTTCAATTTTTTTAACTACGGCGCACCTAACAAAAAAACCAACAAAAATTGAGAGCAATACTATCACTAATACCTACTTACTAAAATTATATAGTTATAGTTCTGCAACTCCTTCAATACAAAATCGGCATTTTTCGGCATTTTTTTGCGTTTTTTATTTTTTACAGCTTGGATTTGCAACACAAAAATCTAAGAAAATTCTATAATATGTATATTGCTAACTGACGTGCCACTAATTTTTTTTCAAAATTTTTCATGCACTCGGTTGGAAGAAATTGAAGAAAAACGTGATTTTTTCGCCCTTTACTACCCCTCCCAGTCGAGATACAAAGTGAAACTTGGCACAGATTGTTTTTTTTTCATAAGCTATCGAATGACCCATCGCAAGTCCAATTTGGTTTAGGGGCACTTTTGGCCCCCCTTAACCGGCTAGACCCTTTCTTGGATTACCTCTTTCTTCTTGCTTTTTTGCTTCACCGCATAACTTCAAAGACCGCATTAAAAAGACTCGACTGTATTTTTCATGCATTTTAGATTGAAATGTATCAGGAAAGTATTCCAAACAGATGAAGTCAAAAAAAGTAAGCGGAAATTGCTTATTAATTAACCGAAAATCCGATAAAATCCGAAAGCAAGCAGATCGTTTTAATCAACCAAACCGGTTAGCTTAAGATATAATTGATATTTTGCTATCTCAAATGACATCATAGGTTTTGCTTTTACAGATTTTACAGAAAAATCAAAGAGATTAAGCACTAAACATTAATTTCCTACGAAAGAAAGTTACATCACTTACGTAAGTAAATGAGTCAAGAAATTAAACATTCGGCTAGTTTAAGTAAAATCTGTTTCATTCGTATCGAATTGCATGTATTCGAACCTTTGAGAATCGAGACTGCCTTGATAAATAGCCGAACTGATAAGAATGATAAGCTTTTAAAAACTTACTGTCGGGGGAAGAAGAGGAACCAGAAGAACAGTTCACTCGAAGGCCCTCCGTGTCCTTCGACAATTCCTCCATGTGAAGGTCGGTCGTCGTAGAACGAACTTAGCGCGCATGCGGGAACACAACAACAAAAAAGAAACAATGGCGCACGGGATTCTAACTTGGAAAAGAATCGATAGTCGCGTGGCTCGATTTCGACTCGCTCCTAACCTCGTGGACGGATATTTCGGTAATATGGCGGCTTTATCTTACGGCGACGTGGTAATCTTCTTTTTTTCGGTGGAGATTAGAGTGCCGCCATCTTGATGGGGGGAGTCTGTCGTCATCGTTATCTGTCGGGGAAACGATTGAACGGGTGGTCAAGAAGAAAGACGCTTTTTCTGTTTAGCATAGCGAACTCATCGTACAATACATTTTGCAATTATTCGGAAACGGCAAATGCATGAAAATCAAAAGCTTTTATATTCTAGAATCCAATTCTTTTCGTGGCTAAAATATAATCGTATCACGCGAAACTAGTTCACCCTTTGACTGCGGCCTGTTCGAACAAAAGACCGTTAACATCGTACGATGCAATATTCGCGTGACAGTAGTTGACACTATATTGTGTCGGCAAAAATATGAAAAACTTATTTACTAAAAAAGTAAATGCCTGGTACAGAGCAAAATTTACCAGTCGTATATATACGTCTTTAGAAAGAGTTAAACGTGAATCCAACGAAGACACGCTACGCGAAAATAGTAATAAAATTACATAAACGCACTGAAAAAGGTGACGATTGTAGCGCGTACTTTTATAATTATTATTAAAAGACAGAAACAGAACGAAAGATATTTCAGAGTTCATTACTGTATAATTAACAATATTGTTAATTATACAATTCACCTAACCCTCGATTTACACGGTGGACTTTTTTTCCGAAAATGCCGTGCAATCCGAATTCACATTTGACACTGAAAATAAATATGTAATACATTGAACAAATCCATGTGTAACAGTATTATGTATTTTTGGAAAAGGTCAGAGTGCATATTTTTAAACAAAGATTTATTAACTCAAGCTAGACGTACATAACCTAATTCAAAAGTACACATTTTCCTCCGCATTTCGTGCAATTAGAATGTCGCGTTGACTACCGCGGGGGTCACCGGTGACTGGCGATGCCAATATTACGAAAATTTAAATCCAATGTTTCCTAATATTTGTAAGATTTGCAATATTTTTAATGTTACGATGACGATGTAAAGCAATTAAAGTATCATGGAGCACTTAAATAGTTTTGGGTTTGGATGTTATGTACTCGTTATAAACGCGTATTACGAGGTATCGTATAACACGGATTCCTATTCGCAAAAGTCTACAGAATTTGTTGCTATAAATATTATACAAACTGTCTGACTTTTATACTTCTTCTTCGAAATTGAATTTTTTGAGTTTTCAAGGTTACTGAGAAATCGCAGAAAACGTCTTAAAAATGATTGGCAAAAGTCGTTTAATTATATCCTACAGAAACTGCTGAAATAAACCAACGCCTTTGTTCATAAATCATTAATTTGTTTTTAATTCTGTTCATTCGGTTTAATTAATCTTTTCAATTAGACAAATAAGTTTGTTCTCGACAAAAATTATGCGCGCATGAAAAGTTCCAAAATTAGTAGAATCGTTAAAACTAGTAGCCAAAAATCATTTATTGTTGCACCTGCAAAGAAACTGAAAATATAATGTATTAGGTTGGCAACTAAATTCGCGCCCTTTTGTTTCGCGCCATCTTTTCTTGTTTATAAGAACCATATTTAGAGATTATTTTTGTTGATCGGTATTATCATTCGAGAGCCCTCATTTTTGCGAGCATTTTGATCATTTCATATAATTAAGTTTGTTCAATTGAAATTAATAATACAATAATTTTGATAAATCGCAGATTTTTAGGGAATATGCCTGTTGACATTTTCGTGCCGATTTTCTAAAGAACTATTAATCTTTTAATATATCGCTATATCAAGGTTTAGTAATAATCGCTTTTTCAATATTATGTGCTACCATGTCGTGTAATCAGTTTTCATATTCTGGCAATAGTGATATTTGCAGATCACAAGATCGTTAATCTTGCAGGAAAAAGGCTATTAATTTTTTACAGGAAACTGTAAAGACTTCCAAACACGCTTGACGTCTTGTGCGAGGAGAAAGGTTTGGTGGTTAAGAACTTGGTACAGCTTATCCCCGTTGTGATACTGGTATGATGTTTCTACCAGAAATATGTTTTAAAAAAATGGTTGGCTTATAGGTACATTTTTCTACCTTCTAATATAAAATATAAAATGGATTTTAATCAATGTGTCGAAGGTAATGCTTTAGAAGTACCATGGACTATAATGAATGTAAGAGAGCTAGTAAGCTTCTCTTGATTATACTTAAAAAATACCGACGCAGTAAAAGTTACCAAGCACGCAAGCCAATTTGCAATTCCAGAGTTACCGACTTCTAGAACTCTTTACATCGGTTAGCATAGATATTACTCTACATTTATCAGATATATACATATATAAGTGCCTCATTATTCTACAGTTATTGAATAAATATGCCACTACTTGATCATCATCGCGAGAATAAAATTAAATTATTGCTATTAAATTATTACTTTGAAAAAAGGATAAGGGCAAAGTGGCATAAAATTCCCAATAAAGTAAGTAAATGATAATTTGTTTCAGCGTCTAAAATAAATATTAATCCGTAATTAGCAACTGGCAATATATCATCCGAGTTTATGTACCACTTGGCACGTGTCTCATAAAATTCATTAAAATTACGATTCTTATAGATTGTTGAAGTTGTTTAATTAACGCTATATTAGTTCTTATTCTCTCCTTATAACTTAATTTTCCATATAGCGTAATAATTAATATTCGTTTGAGTCGTTTAATAAAACGTGAATTAATCTTGCGAAATGTTTTTCTATTTGCTATAAATTTGCTTTCGAATATCCAGTAATATATTGCTCACAGATGTAAGAGATTTTGAAAAGTAACACTGTCCAACACCAAAAAAGGTTGTAACAGCAAATATGTGATTCTCATAGATTTTGACGTGCTGAAAACGAATCCGCAAACCATTTCTCTCTGTCACCATCAGTTTTTGAAAAAAACCATTTTGAAAAAACTGGTCATTTTCATCTCTTGAACAGGATTTGTGATGAACAGTTTAGACATTTTCTATTAGTTGCAAACCATTCTGTGGACTTTTGCGAATAAAATGATACAAATTACATTTGCAATATCAATTTGCAAATTTGTTAAAACATTAGTTAAATTTAACGAGACATGCTCCACACGCTCATTTTTCGAAAATTGGGCCTCCGGCGAGGATTCGAATTACTCTACGCGAGAGAGCAGACATTTTTTTAGAAAGCACTCCTAAAATACACAAAACGGGCTTTGGTGTCGTAAATAAAAGCTAAAAAGTTTGGATATTTTTAGAGTGCGTTTTAAAGAAAAATGTCTGCTCTATCGCGTAGCGCGGGCCTTATCTCGCGAACTTCAATCAATATTTAAACATATTAATTTTAATGACTTCATTTACGGAAATATTAACAAGAAGGCCTTCTTCGTTAAAAAACAAACCATTTTTGTTAGTATATGTATAGTAACATTTTATTAATATACAAGATATTTAAAGAAAATTATTTTGTATTTTTATTTCTGAATCACCCGAAATTCATGGGCAAAAAATGTCGTCCATCTAGCGGTGAAAACGTGGAACTAATGTTTAAACATATTTGCAAACTGATATAACAAATTTAACGTACATCATTTTATTCGCAAAAGTGCACAGAAATGTTTGCGATCAATAAAAAACTGTTTCACTTTTAACCTGACGTCACAAATCTTGTTCAAATGACAAGGAACGTTCTAAAAATCTGAACGCGGAACGTGTTTCGCCACATTTAACTAATGTTTAAACATATTTGCAAATTAATATTGCAAATCTAATTTATATCACTTCATTTTTAAACGTCCAGAGCATTTATGGCAATAAATCAAGACTGTCTGCCTTTTACATTTACGTCACAATTTTTATGCAAATTTTAAGTGGATCTCAAAAAATGGACGTTCGGAACGGGTTTCGCAATATTTAAATAATGTTTAAACATATTTGCAAATTCATTTTGCAAATGTAATTTATATCGTTTTATTCGCAAATGTCCGCAAAATTTGTTGCAATAAATAAAAACTGTCTAAGTATGTAACTGTCAACTGCCTAAACTGTTCACCACAAATCCTGTTTAAGAGACAAAAATGACCCGTTTTTCAAAATTGTTGTTTTCGAAAACTGAGGGTGATGAAGTGAAACGGTTCGCGGCTCAGAGCGTTTTCAGAGCGTCGAAATCTATAAGGATCACATATTTGTTGTTACAACCTTTCTTTGTGTTGCACAGTGTTGTTTTTCAAAGTCACTTACATATGTGAGCAACATATTACTGGATATTCAAAAGAAAATTTATAGCAAATAGAAAAAGAATTCACAAGATTAATTCACGCTTTATTAAGCGACTGAAACGAATATTAATTATTACGCCATATGGAAAATTAAGTTATAAGGAGCGAATAAGAACTAATATAGCGTTAATTAAACAACTTCAACAATCTACTTGAATCGTAATTTTAATGAATTTTATGAGACACGTGCCAAGTGGTACATAAACTCGGATGATATATTGCCAATTGCTAATTACGGATTAATATTCATTTCAGACGCTGAAACAAATTATTAAGTATGTTGCGTATGCAGCCCTTGACCATGGGGGTTAAGTTACGACCAACGGAAATGGGTCCCATGGCCAGGGGTCTTATTTATGGAATAGACGCGGCTGCGATGTTCGGGAAACTTGAGGCCCATACCAGATAAGCGGTGTGTGGTGGAATAAATGTTGATATTACTAAACTAATATATTTATTGAATATAATAAAATACAAGTTAGAAATCACTTTGAATACACTCTCTATTAAACACTCTCTATCATCTCTTGGCGGGCACATGGGAGGCACTAACTCTGGCTGTTACCAACGCATGCATCCTCGCCACTATTCTTTCAGAACAAAGCCTCTCATTCATTCTCCGTCTCTTTCACTCTCTCTCTCACTCTTCCTTTCTTTCACTTAAACTATAAACTCAATCACACTCACACACACCCCCCTTTGATTTTGTAGTTTCACAGTTTGTAATATTTTCTTTATGTTTCTCATCAGGCGCACACCACTCAAACCTTTCGGCAAACAATCCGCAGTCATGAACTCGCTCGATATGTGAATCACTTCTAAATTTTCTTTCGACACACTTTCTTTTATAAAATGACATTTTCTGTTCAACAATTTAGATTTTGTCTTAAACTCACCACCATTCGCCATTCTTACTGCATTCAAGTTATCACACTTCACAATTTTTCTCACACCATTTCCTAGACCAATCTCTTTTATAATATTACACTTTATATACTACACACTTACACAGTGCACCTTGGGGTGGATTTATGACCTTTCCCTTTTTCCTTGTGTTTTTCCCTCACCACACCGGAGATTTCACCCACCCTTTTTCCTTCGGCCCGAGCCACAAAGTTTCCTTTAAAAGAGCAACTTTCCACCGTGCCCGGCAGTCTTGATTCACCCTTAGGGGAAGTGCTGCTAATCATTTTAATGAGATCGGGCCTCAGTTTCTCTTTCGATCAGTTATCGCGAGTTCGGGTTTGTCAACATCAAATCACGTTCGCTCTAGATTGGTAGGCACCATCAGACTCAACACACCAAACAGCTTTGTAAGGGACTCTCCCGCCGACGAACGTGTAGTATCATTTCATTCAGAATACATATATAGTGTTATTGTTAGAACTTCCGAGTTTAACTCACTATTTACCGTCCCTGCAAAAATATTCAGTAGCGACATATCCCCATCGAACCGTTCACTCCAGCCGCTCGGAGTGACCAAGAAGAAATTACAGCCCAGTCTAACGTAGTAAGACATAACTCGCCCTGGGCTCGTAACAAGTATTTCAATTATGGGGAATTTTATGCCACTTTGTCTTTATTCTTTTTTCAAAGTAATAATTTAATAGCAATAATTTCATTTTATTCTCACGATGATGATAAAGTAGTGGCATATTTATTCATCTACTATAGAATAATGAGACACCTATATATGTATATATCTGATAAATGTCGGGTAATATCTATGCTAACTGATGTAAAGAGTTTTTGAGCAAATAATTTCATGTTTTATTTTTGTATTTTCAGGACTAAAAATATGAAAAAAAACAGCTATTTAAACAAAAATCCTTACGGAGTTCTACGAAATTCTGGAATTACAGATTGGTTTGCATGCTTGAGTGATTCTACTAAAAAATTACCAATGCTGTAAAATTCACAGCAACAAGAAGTGCCCCCCTCCGGAAATGAGTAAGAAAACTGTGAACTACGAATACCTTCAAACATCATCATAAAAATCAAAGTCGCCAATTTTCCTCCTAAATGGTTCAAATCGATGGTAGATGTTGTGTATACGTATTCTACGACCATTTTGGGTCGAAAAAAGCGGATTAAAAATGTTTTCCGGTAGAAAAATGCGTCGATCCAAAATCGCTAAAATAAGAACGAGTCTTCAAGATTAGTTAAAATTTCGAATTCGCAAGTTTTAGTCCCAAACGAACTAATTGGATAGTAGATGGTGGATAAATAGTAAATTTAATTCGTGCACATAACGAATCCACAATTTACCAATGTTAAGAATTGGTTATTTTACAGTTATCAATGAAATGTTCATTCCACTTATAAATGTAAAATAACCTGCAGCCGATTAGCTCGAAATTATTTATGGTGCAATAAGACCGACAACTAAATTATAATGCTGGTACTTGTTCCGTAAAGGAATACGAAATAATATCAGCTGTAATTACTATAATTCTACATAAATTTGATACTGTAAAACAATGCCTTAAAATAATTTTCGTGTCATTATTACACGAGAAATAATTCCGATTGCCCAGGTCTCCACCACGTGGAGGTTGCTGCTGCAAGACCCGCCCTATCGGAGGGCGGGAGGTAGGATCCTACCTCCCAATCATTTCAACCAAATTTTAACTCTAATTTATATTTAGCATAAAAAAGTATATGCTGAACTGAACAAATCGTCATAAATGTGGCGTCTGAGAATCCCTGCTGTCGATCCGTCACTTCCTTGACTTTTTGGCTTTTATTTACGACACCAAAGTCAGCATTGCATATTTTGGGAGTGCTTTTCAAAGAGGAAAGTCTGCTCCATCGTGTAGAGCAAGTGAAATCTCCGTCAGAGGTCTAATTTTTCCGGAAATTTGAAACGAATCTCGAAAAATGAGCGCGCGGAGCGTGTCTCGCCAACTTTAACTAATGTTTAAACATATTTGCAAATTCATATTGCAAAAGTAATTCATATCATTTTATTCGTAACGATCCACAGAATGTTTTGCAACGAATAAAAACTGTCTAACTTATATACATACGTCACAAATCTTGTTCAAAAGATAGAAAAGTACCTTTTTTTTCAAAATTGATTTTTTTGAAAACGATAGCTGCTGGAAAAAAACGGTTGACGGATTCGTTTTCAGCACGTCGAAATCTATAAGAATCGCCTATTCGTTGTTACAACATTTTTTGTGTTGGACAGTATAATTGGTCCTCGAGTGCGCGGGAAATATTGCAAAAATCGTTATACGATTTGAAAATGTCCATGCGTTTGATAAAAAATGCATTACATTTAATAATATATATACATATATCATTTTCAAATCGCACCCCTGATTCAATTCGCTGGACAACAATTTTCAGTCGCATAAGAATTCCAACAAAATTGATCCTTCAAACTTTTCAGCATAAATTTCAACTATATATTTTTATTTCTATACACATAGTTGGAATTTACGTGAAAGGGTTGCGGGACAAATATTGTCTTCGTTCTTGAGATCTTAAAAATGGCATTATCCGGAGAATATGTACCAGAAATAAGATTGGATTATTATACACACGGAACATGAAAAAATGTGTAACTCTACATTTGATACTTCATTTAAATAATTTGTTTCATTCCTTTATATAATAATCCTTCAATAGTTCGTTCATATAATATTCGTATAATAATGCATCTTGAAAGAGTTCGTACTGGTTCCGTTATATCATTTCATTTTATACTTCGTATCAGGAACCAGTATTGATAATCATTTTCAATCAGGCCGATCAATTCAGGCCTATTTTGTCATATCAATAATATGACTATTTCAGATATTGAAAGCCATAATTCGGCTTCCGTGTGTGAACCCTGGGGACGCGGGGCAACGGAGATCGAACACTACTAATTCAATAAAAATTACTCATTATATACTAAAGTTAATTTCAAATAATATACTTCTTCGAAAAAGATTTCAAATCATACAATCTATAAATATAAAAATTGACTCGCTTTCAATAATATTTATGTTACCTAGAAATATAAAAACTGACCCGATTCTAATAATATTTATGTAATCTACAAATATAAAAATTCACCCGATTTTAATAATATTTATTAAAATTGCGTTCCAATAATGACTTCGTATAGTTTGGAGGTTTTAGGAAGGGTGTCTTTTCAGACATTATGGGTTACCACATAAGAGACGACTTATGCCGAAAGACAGCGCCCCGTGGTAATGCTGTGTAAGAGGGATACTATACGAAGTAACTGGAAGATGATTGACTCTATCTCAAGTTATTTATAATAAAAGTTTGCTTGAAAGAGTACAAACTTTGTAGGGATATGAAACTATTATTGGAATAAATATAACTTTAATCAAATTTCTTAAAGATTCGCGACGCGGATGTTTGCGTCCAGGTTCACAAGGGGGTATGGGGGTATGGGGGCAGGGTGGGCAGAATAAAATATAATTAGCGAGCATAGCGACTTAGTAGCATAAAAATGACGATTCATCTTCAGATGGATCGTCATTAAATAGGTCTTCGCCACTTAGGTCCTTCGCACTTGGCTCTTCATCCCGCGTTGCGTGAAAAGTATTTGCTCGGACATTCTCTGTTCGTACAAAGAACTGGTGGTTCCACAGAAACGACGAGTGTTCCGGTACAATAAACCAGCTCATAAACTACATTTACTACATTTATAGAACTTGAATTATTCTTGAATATCCGTGAACATTCATCCGTCGAATATTCTTCAACATTCAGAGACTGAATATTCTCTTGAACATCCTGCGGTGAAATATTCTCGAATACCCACGAATAGAATATTTTCGGTGACATTCTCCGAATTATACTTTAATTTAAGTCAATTTAATAGGATCAACTTCACTATATAATATGAATATAATATTGAAATTGACTTTACTTCGACAGAAATTAGATATAACGTTAGATATATCATGGACAAAATAGCAGATAAAAAGTTTATTGGTATCCTAGCACAGAGCACGCCCAGCCATTTCATATTAACGAAATGGATGCTCGTACCTGTACACATTTAATCGAATGTCCGAGTATATATCCGAGTATATAGAATACAATCCACGTGCTGCAAGAACAACCTTACTAGTCCGTGATTTAAGGACTCAGCGAATTCAGAAACCAGTGTTTAAGAACCACTGTAGCCTGTTAAACCACGTGCGTTCTAGGATTATTACTTAGAAATACATTAATACATTAGCATATCGGTAACGATATACTAAGTTATTAACAGTTTCCAGATGAGGGGGCACACCTTTACAAAGAACGCCTATAAATGTTAACCGACGGTGAGTCCTCAGCCCTGGCCCTTCCTGTTTAAATATTCAAAAATCTGCTACGACGGATAGTAAATGTAAAGAGATTCACTTCCAAGTGGGGTAGAAGAAGCTTTAGTAGGCTTGCGAACCTCGCAAGGAAATTGATCGCTTTACCAAATGTTTAAGAGGCGATGCAATTTCACAAAAACCACCGGACATACACAAGACACACGCGTGGAAATGCGTTGTGTACGGACCGCGAAATCCTCCGCCAATCGCCACATATGATTAGGAAATATTAAAAGTAACCCATGCCCACCCACCGCATTCGTCCGTATCACTTCTAAGATCCACGGATAATTGCGAGCTAAATAAAATGGGCATGCCTTAAGACTAAATAAATCAACACAGAACACAGGAGTTTCGAGGAGCTTGAGGTTTGCTGAAAATCCTGTGTTTAAATAAGTGACATCTAATTGTTTCACTCGGTCACGAGTCTCATAGGTCATTTCTTTTTCTTGAGTCTACCGAGTTTATTTGACCGGTGTGATTCGAAAAAGGAATAGAAAAACTATCGAGGCCCAATAACAGGCATATTATTGTTTTGGACAACACCGCGGGAAACCAGAGATCGACACATCTAACCGTTACATATTACTTTGGGGAGACGTTCGAATTCGCAAATAGCAAACGGAGATGAGAGAGAGTGAGAAAGAGGAAATAGTTTGACGAAAGCGCCGCGTAACGAGTAATTATTCGTTCGCGCTTGTCGACGACGGTGTAACGTCGCCGACAGTTAGTTGATTCCACAGACTCGTAAGGAAGAGTTGATTCCAGATAGTCCTCCGAGACAGTTGATTCCGGAGAGTCGTCAGCAGTAGTTGATTTTCGAGAATCCTCAGCAGCAGTTCGCAAGGAGGGCATCGACATTCGATCGTGCTCCTGTTATACCGAACACTGTTTTAGCTTGAAACTTGTTAGCAAATTGTGGAACTGAATTGAGACTAACACACGACAATCCGTGTTGACTCTTCAGCACAAATAGCTGCGCCTTTTTGTAATTTAGCGGTTTTTTAACCCTAAATTAGTACTGAGGCGAAAATCGGTGGGTTTCACCTGATTTTCGCCTCCTATTGTTATTCGACATGGGAGCGTAAGGGGTCCACTCCTTGGATCACCACTGGTCGGCGGAGCACTACGTTAGTTGGCGCGCTGTTATCAACTTAAGACCCGCTACTCGTTCTCTACCGGGAACCGCCTTGGTGACGAATAGAAGCACTCAAGAGCGGCCGGAGTGTTTCGATATTGCTGTGTCCAGGCTTCCTTCCCGACACGGCGTGTTAAGGAAGACGGGTTATAACTAGCGTTGGTCCACTCTTACTCCACGTCAAGGCGTGTTGAGAAAGAAACGGTTAGATCAGCCTCCGTTGTTAGCCACCGGGACTAGTCACTAGTAACCGTGGAACTCCCCGCTCACGGAATCCATACAGGAGATTTACAACCTCCGCCTTGGTTTTCCGTTCGAGGCAATACGACTGTGCGGTCGTTGCAGTAAAGATTTAATTGCGTTAAATTTCACTGACCGCCACGATTATGTTTCTGAAAAATACGGAACAGATAGGCAAAAACAGTCGACGCGTGGCTTACCGTATTTAAAAGTCACGCACCAGTACGCGCTTTAGCACACACAGCACGGTTGCTGTTTAAGTGTGCGCGTCAAAACATTCCCGAGACAGAACATTGGTACGATTATCGTATTTGAGGTGATTACACCCGTGTGTTCTTTTTCTCTTGTTCCAGAAACTAGAATCTAGGACAACAAGGCCCGCCGAAAACCAGGCTAAATATTTAAAAACTTTGTATTGTACAAAGCAAAAGGGTCTAAAATAAACGACTGTCCTTTTCAGGACAGTCAAAGGGAATCAAAAGTCATATTCGTTTGGTTTATTTCTTTACCCACTCTCCCTCGTCCGGACCGGAGGAGGAAGCTTTACTTCCTCCAATATCGGCTAGAGTTGGCCGATAAATTTAACATTCAAAGTTTCAACATCCTGACTAAAAAATTGCAGTTCACAGAGTGAAACAATAAGTATATAAGCGGACTAAATTGACTCTACTTTAAATCATTTGCTTAAAGGGAGGGCTGAAGAATTTATTTATACGAAGGTAGAGAAGGGTATTCTTTATTTCAGTGACGCGTGTCAAAGGGGTATCACAATATTTCATTTAATATTCAGAAAAAATCAAGTTCAACTAATATATATATAAAAGTATGTACTGAAAAGTACATATGGAAATTGAAATCTTTAAGTAATCTCGGGCGACCCCTTTATCGAAGACATTACATTCGTCGTTCGACTCCAGAATCTACCCGTCGCGAACTGCCTTCTTGCTCATATCAAAAAACATATTTTGCGTGAAACATACGAACGAAAATCGAACGAAGCAAAATGCACATATTGAATACATATTTTGATGTATAATAAAATTAATAAGGTTTAGTATATAATATCAAATCGGATGCATTATCCAATGTTAATATAATAGAATAAAGTATCCGCGATTCCACGGTACGAGAATCTACAATCGGCGGAAATAATCCGCACATGCATATTATAACTGAACGCGCGAAGCTAGAAAGACAAGAAGGCCTACCTTCAGCTAATAAATATAAAACACTCAGTATTGATGCTATCCACGAGTAGATTCCACAAGTAAAATCTACCCGCGGTCGCTATGCTCGCAAATATTTCGAAAGAATTATAACCAACACCCCATGCCGATTCGGACCAATCGTCCTACGGCATAGGATACCGGGGTACAGAACTCGAAATTTGAAACTTTGAAAATTGAAAGTCGGGCCAGGGGTGTCTACTCACTGCGGCAGATGTCTTAAAACTGCCTGAAGTAGTTTGAAGATGAAGACGATGTTGAAGATGGTGTGAAGACAATGATGAAGATGATGCTGGTGCAGCTGGAACCTCCTACGAGGTTGAATTTAACACTCCCGAAACGGATATTAGAGTTCATTATATAGCAAGTTTTAAGTCGCGGCCGACTTAATTTTCCCCGGCGAAAAAAGATGCACGCCCTTTCTCGCGATATTTTATCCTGTAACAAGAGAGAAGAAATCCATTATAACACAACGTTCATCAAAATATTTTCTTACTGGAAAATTAGAACTGAAAAAGAGAATATAAATGTGGATTTGGAAAGTTACCCGCCCTTTCGCTGCAGCATGCCCGATGGAGATCCTCCCCGCATGTACCGCCTTTTGATTCTAATTATCGCGGACGAACAAATTGCAAAAGATTTTGATAACTCTAAATACTAATCTCGCGATCGAACTCTTATCTCCGGCGAATAACACAGAGTCTAATTTCCGCGATCTTTTTTTCGGAGCAAATGACTCTAAGATCGCATTGCGCGATCACAAAATTCCTGGAAAGAGGACCTATTAAAGTGTACACAAGAAATATTCAAGCCAAGCGTTTAATCGGTTCTACTATCTCAGTAAAAATTGAATCTTCAATATTTATTGAAAATATAATATAACACTATAATACGTGTAATATAAAAAGTATTGCACATATTATAATATTAAATATATATTTAATTCATGGTGGATGACCATCGTCGTAGCCAAAATCGAGTACAATAGCCAAAGTTTTAAATGGGGAAATAAACCGGCTTCCTCGTTTTTCAAGCAACTCTAACTGGCAAGATTAAAGTTTCTTGAGAAGACGTACGGAAATCAGGTTTACGTGTATGCACGAATTCAAGTCAAAAATACAATTGCATATTATACACACACTTCGAGTGAAATCTTAAGCCCTTTGTATGTCGATACAACGGATGAATGCGCAACGAGGAAGTGGAGTTAACAAATCCCGAAAATCGCGGAAAGAAGTTGACATACTGAAATCGGAAATTTAAATCCGAGAGAGAAAGAGAGAGAAAGTGTCGCTAGCGTAGTTGCGCCGCGGACAAGATTTGACTTTGAAAGGTCACGAAGGAATACGAACCAAACCGCCTCGTTGAACCGCGTAGTTGATTGACAACCTTCTTCCAGACACAAATTCTGAATTAATTTCGCGAAATCTACGGAGATCGAACTCTAATTGATTTTACATCGACAGAAATATTGGGAAACTCGAAACAGAAGGTCGCGGCGACAAGAAGCTTGCGAAGTACGTCGCGAGAAAAGTGACGCTGTGTCAACAAAACTCGAAAATTCACTAATTATTTATCAAAAAGATTACTAAACCGAACCGAGGAAGCTTCGTGGCACTTGGGAGAACACGTTTCGAAACGAAAAAGTAACATTTTGAGGAATAAAAACCAAAAAATCGGAGTACGCCGACACGCTTCTGTACTAAACGGGGAACGACGGACGAGTGACTTTACCACACCCCGCGCCTAAGGTCCGCGCATGCTCGGGAGTGGGGAGTCGGCGCGTTGAGCACGTAGGCCCTACTACTTGCTTAATCCCCTGTGGCGCCCTCCTTAATAGATAGGAATAAAAATCCCTAGATTTAAGACTGAAAAGTAACGGACCAGAGAGTCACGCCCAGTCAGAAAAGAGATTCTAAAGAGATAAGTTTAGTCTAGCGTTCCTTAACAACTAGCAAATAGTATTCTTATATTAAATAGTCTTAAGTGTTATTATTTGGTAAATAAATAACTTTAAATTACTTATGGTCTGCTCAGTGATATAACCCGAATAAAAAATAGAAGATTCACTTGCATAAGCAGCCATAAATGGTGACCCCGATGTCGAAAAAAGGATGCGACTAAACGACCCAACTAAAAGTTGAATCGAAAAGGAAGACACAAAAGGGAAATCAAGACTGAAATGTCTGTTGTTCACTCTCCATTAGACCAGGAAGACGGAGAAGTCACAATAATGGAGGATACTTCCCAAGAAAGAAAAGAATCTGTAAACCCCGTAATTAACGCCGTGTCTTCGGTAAAACTTCCGCCATTTTGGAAGGACAACCCGTCGCTTTGGTTCGCTCAAGTAGAAAATGCATTTGTATTATCACGTATACATTCGGACGAGACTAAATTCCGGTATGTAATATTACATTTAGACAATAAGGCATTACCTGTGGTATCGGATCTATTACTCTCGCCACCCAAAAGCGACAAATACGAGGCGTTAAAGAGGAGAATAATAGACGCATTCGACGAGACTTCCGAGTCGAAATTAAGAAGGGTCTTGAGAGGAACAGAGATGGGGGAAGAAAAACCGTCCAACTTCCTACAACGAATCCGGAATGAAGCCGGTGGCCAGTGCAGCGATTCAGTTTTAAGAACTCTATTTATGGAACAATTACCGGAAAACATAAAAGCAGTATTAGCCATAAGCGAAACCATAGATTTAAACAAACTAGCG
Organism: Nysson spinosus; assembly: GCA_910591585.2. Taxonomy (NCBI): domain Eukaryota; kingdom Metazoa; phylum Arthropoda; class Insecta; order Hymenoptera; family Crabronidae; genus Nysson; species Nysson spinosus. The sequence continues at coordinate 2,205,253 of OU342830.1, forward strand.
AGCCAGGCAGATAAAATACTTGAAATTATCCGTCCATCCATAAACCAAGGCCGTATCAAACCCTCCAAATTCGAATACTTTAAAAATGGAAGAGGAAATCTCAGACCTGACAAAAAGAGTGGACGCTCTGTCAAGCGATTTAAGAAGAAGTCGATTCCGAAGCAGAACCGGAAACTTCCGCCGTTCCAGATGGGGTTATCGGGGGAATAAATCGAAGGATCGCCAGCATAAATTATGTTTTTATCACCACGAATTTGGGAGCGAGTCATTTAAATGTAGACCGCCGTGCGCATGGTCAGGTGCTGACAAGCGAAAAAGTGAACCGGCACAGGGAAACGAATAAAACCGTCCTTCAGGCGTGTGAGGACGGGATTACAACAAAAAATCGCCTGATTATAAATGACAAGAAAACAGGTATGCAATATCTAGTAGATACAGGCGCCGATATCTCAGTCCTGCCAAGGAAAATAATAAAAGGCAAAACAACATCCACACAAACGAAACTCTATGCTGCAAATGGTACTCAGATTAAAACTTACGGCGAAAGAACATTAACAGTGGATTTTGGATTGCGCAGAGTATTTACATGGTCATTTGTAGTGGCAGAAGTCACCTCTGCTATTATAGGAGCAGACTTCTTGTTAAATTATAAATTATTGGTAGACCTGGCAAATAAAAAATTAATAGATCCGATTACTAATTTACACTCAAGCGGAAAGGTAATCAGATCAATAGAACCAACATTGTCTACTATAAACGCTACAGAAAAATTTTCAAAAATATTTAAAGAATTCATCGATTTAACTAAACCTTCACCAATCAGAGAAGGGATACACGAAATTCAACACCATATAATAACAAAAGGAGTACCCGTCGCAGAAAGAGCCCGAAGACTACCTCCAATAAAGTACAAGGCAGCCAAAGAAGCAATAGAAGAGATGATCCAGAAAGGAATTTGTCAACCGTCTTCAAGCAGTTGGGCATCACCAATCTAGTTCCGATTAAGACGGGAGGATTTCGATTGTGTGGCGACTATAGAAGACTAAATTCAGTAACTATACCTGATAGGTATCCAGTGCCACACATCCACGATTTTGCTTACCTTTTACACGGATGTACAATATTTACTAAAATAGATTTAAAGAAAGCATTTCATCAAGTTCCACTAGCTACAGAAGACAGGCATAAAACTGCAATAATAACACCTTTTGGGTTATTTGAATTTAAGACTATGCCTTTTGGACTATGCAATGCAGCTCAAACTTTCCAAAGATTAATAGATACGACATTAAGAGGTTTAAAATTCTGCCATGCCTATATAGACGACATATTAATAGCATCCTCTGACGAAAAACAACACGAAGAGCACTTGCGGATCGTCCTGAACAGAGTACGCGAGTATGGTCTTTCAATTAATTACTCTAAATGTGTTTTCGCAGAAGAGGAAGTAGAATATATAGGCTATAAAATAAACAATGACGGAATCCGTCCTTTAGAAGACAGAATCAAAACGATCTCAGAGTACAACATACCAGAAACAGTTCAGGACTTAAGAAGATTTTTGGGAATCACCAACTTCTACCGTCGATTTCTTAAAAACGCAGCATCTATTCAAGCACCATTGCAAGTATATGTAAAAGGATCAAAGAAAAAAGACAAACGTAAAATTAACTGGACAACAGAGGCCATTAAAGCTTTCGAAGCATGCAAACGTCAATTATCAGATGCATGCCTGCTAGTACACCCCAAAGATAACGCTAACTTGGCATTATACACCGACGCTTCGGATACGAGCATGGGAGCAGTACTGGAACAACTGGAAGGAGATACATGGAAACCCCCGGGTTTTTATTCTAAAAAGCTGTCAGAAACACAAAGAAGATACAGTACATATGATCGTGAACTTTTGGCAATTTACAACGGTTTGAAATATTTTAAACATTTAATTGAAGGCCAGAGACTTATAGTTAAAACAGATCACAAACCACTAATCTATGCATTCAGACAGAAATCAGAAAAAGCATCTTCTCGACAACTCAGACATTTAGATTTCATTGCCCAGTATTCAACAGAAATAGTACATGTAGCAGGAAATGATAATATAGTAGCAGACGCATTGTCCCGTATAGAAACTATAGACATGCCAGTCATCGTATCCACAGAAGATTTAATTAAAGCACAGCAAGAGGATGAAAAACTTAAGGAACTGCTACATTCCAATTCTACATCTCTGGAATTACGGAAACTATACCTTGAAGACTCTGAAAAAGCTCTATATTGTGATGTATCAGGAAACGATGTTCGACCGTATGTTCCACGTAAATTAAGACGGTGTATATTTAACACTATACATAACTTGGCATATCCAAGTGCTAAAGGATCGCAAAAATTATTAAGCAGGAAATTTGTTTGGCCCGGTATGCGAAGTGATATAGCAGAATGGGTACGAATTTGTCTTCCATGCCAAAGAAACAAAATACACCGTCATGTTAGAACATACCCAGAAAAGATAGCAATTCCAGACCAAAGATTTAGACACGTATATATAGATATCATAGGACCAGTACCACTCAGAAGAGGATTTCGATACTGCCTAACAATAGTTGAGAGATTCACTCGATGGCCAGAAGCTATACTAATCGCAGATACGTCAGCTGAATCAATAGTAAATGCATTTTTTGCTGGTTGGATAGCACGCTTCGGTGCACCATCAGCAATTACTACAGATAGAGGAACCCGGTTTGAGTCAATGTTATTCCAAGCACTAGCAAGGATGGTTGGAGCAAAGAAAATCCACACTACAGCGTATCATCCAGCTGGAAATGGAATGGTAGAGCGATGGCATCGCTCATTAAAAACATCAATAATGTGCCACAGCAACAAAGACTGGGTGGAAATATTACCTACAGTTTTATTAGGACTCAGAACTAGTATTAAAGAAGACATAAATACCTCAGCTGCCGAATTAGTATACGGCACGACACTGCGATTGCCGGGTGAGTTTTTCATAGACATTAAAACTAATGACAATCACAAATGGATTTTAGAGAGACTTCGCGCAGTGATGCGAGAAGTAAGGCCAATTCCAGTGGCACATCATAACAAGAAGAAAACCTTTGTCCATGGTACACTATATACATGTTCACATGTATTTGTCAGAGTAGACGCCGTCAAGAAACCCTTAGAATCGCCTTATGAAGGTCCATTTGAAGTCGTAGAGCGTATCAATGATAAGGTATTCAAAGTTAACGTAAGAGGCACGCCAACGACGATTTCTATAGAAAGATTGAAGCCAGCGTTTATTGAAGAAAACGCCCAAGAGACGCCACCAGGAACATCAGATGCAATACCACATCCAAGAGAAAGTCCGTTACGGACTTACGAAGGACCTAAAAGAAGACTAAAATTCGCGCTTTAAATTAAGACGCTCAGGGGGGAGTATTGTGGCGCCCTCCTTAATAGATAGGAATAAAAATCCCTAGATTTAAGACTGAAAAGTAACGGACCAGAGAGTCACGCCCAGTCAGAAAAGAGATTCTATAGAGATAAGTTTAGTCTAGCGTTCCTTAACAACTAGCAAATAGTATTCTTATATTAAATAGTCTTAAGTATTATTATTTGGTAAATAAATAACTCTAAATTACTTATGGTCTGCTCAGTGATATAACCAGAATAAAAAATAGGAGATTCACTTGCATAAGCAGCCATACCCCTCGTACGTGTGAGCCATCTTACGTACTCACACATATAACACCATGTAGAATGACGTCGATATGTGAATATTTCTGAAATAATTAATTTTAACGAATTATTAATAAATAATACATAACTCGTTAATGAATATGCCTTACATCTTATCCCTTTTCATTGAAATTATTGCGTATGAACATAGAATAAGCTTGTTTAAAGCCAAAATTGTTCATTAACGAACTTCGAATGTTAATTAACAGTTGAAGTAGTTGAATTCGTATAAATGTTATCAATCTATACACAATCTTGCAATTTGACGCTTCATTAATTAGCATCTACTAGAAATGAATTGTTAAATGATGCTTAAATTAAGAATTAATGTACAATAGAATATGTACGGTTTCTTTGAAATATCATTGTAATTTAGAAACAAGCGAATCGTAAAATGCCATTGAACAAATTAATGACATCCGAAGTCATTAATAACGTCATTCAATGTGTTGTCTCAAGTACTCAAAACCTAGAAGTGTGAATATTCGTAACCTCCTTCGAATCGTTTACAACATTAAATTGTTTTCCAACTTGTAAATAAGTGTATATTTATCTGATGTTTCTACGGAATCTTATTGAAAATAGGACGTAATGTTCATAAAAATGATATCATTGAAAATCATTGTATATTTAGCTCAGGAAATGGGAAAAACAGGATTTTTTAAAAATATTTTAGAGACTAGGGATATATTTTATACAGTACCTGAAACATTCTAAAAAGTACATCAATTCCAAGAAATCTCAATGTTTTGGTGTCGACGTATCTTAAGAGTGCTGCTATATTCGGTTTGTTTATATAAAGGATCACTAATGCGGAAATATCAGTGCCGTACGAACAGAATTCCTGGCCCGGCCATTTCAAAGCGACACCAGGGGCGCAAGAACGAGGGCTCCCAAGGGCGTTATATATTTTTATTATTCTATAGTTATTAATTAAATACGCCACTACCTTATCATCAGCGTGAGAATAAAATTAAACTATTATTATTTTCGGAGTGGAATAAGTTACGTTTTCGCAATGTTAGTTCCATAGCTCCCATAGCTAGTTTAACACTAACCGTACCGGGCCGGTCAAATGACCGGTTTCAAAGTTTGATTTAAAATTGTACATTCGTTATTATTTCTTTTGTTCATCTAACTTTACACAAATTCTTATATTATCTGATTAATCAATTTGTCCATTTTCATTTTTTTTGCTTCTTTTTTTTTACTGATTGAGAAAAATTTATCATCTGGGTTGCTTATCGTGACCGGTCATTTGATCGGTCGACGAATTTACATCTTTTTCTAAACAATTTATAAGACCACGTCGAGAAAAAAAGTTATATTACTAAGTTCGGAGCACAAATGTGTAAAACTCGACAACAATAGCAAGCGATTACCTGAAACAATTGCGAACTATAATAAAACCAAATGCGGAGCCGACGTGACTGATCAGATGGCGAGATAATACAGCGTCAAATCCAAATCTTATAGGTGGCCTGTGCTGGTTTTTTTCAAAGAGGGGTAGTTTGGGAATAGAGAATTAAGAAAAACGTCTTTCCTCCCCGAGTGCATCGGGCGGAATGAAGGATCGTTTTGCAGGAGGTCACCACGTCCCCTCGGTTCCTCAGTATCCAGGAAGGGGTAAAAATTGGTGGGGTGTGACTCCTCTGGACAACCGCGATCGCCCCTTCCTCGAAAAACTAACCGTCGAATGTTATTCATTTTGTTCGATCGTTATCGGTCATATTCGTATAATTATTAACTTTTTAGCTTCATGGAAAATATTTTGTCATGCATTTTCGAAGATTTTTGAAATGACATTATAATTGGTGCAGCGGACAAGCAGTGGTTTAATAAAGAAACTCTTTCGGATTCCCCTGAGATTTTATTAATTTGTTATTATTTCGCCAGATCCCTTGTTAATAATGAATTAGTATAATTAAAATTGTAATAACTAAGTCGTAATTAAATAAATTTATTAAATTATCGATGCGGAAATATTATGCTTTCACTAAGTGCAACGATCGTTACAACGATAAATAATTTCTGTATACAATTAATAAAGATATGGCAGAGATATTGTTTTAATTTCTGCAAGAGTTGTGCTTTGCTCTGGTTGGTTGTGATACGGTGATCGGCGTTTCGTTCGTCAAACAAATCCACTAATCGTACTTAAATTATTACATTTTTACAGCCATTCGATTCACGAGTTGATGTAATTTAGTTAACAATTAAACCTTATGAAAAATATACCTCCAACATTTATATAAAGAATAAGCAATTTTAAAACGTGAGCCAAAGTGCGTACGTAAAACTTCCAAAGTACACGCATTAATCATAATTTAATACCAAAAATATAAAATAGCTATTTGTTAAATTATATGTATGTAGGATCGGTTAATAGATTGACGAACTCCCAGGATCGCAAGGATTTAACAGAAAAGCTTTATTATAATATTTTGGAAAGATTGAATATAAAGTAACAAATGCATTAAACAAAAACCACTTCTCCTGTCGGATGACGAGCATCAACTAACTTATAAATCGAACGGTCCTCCGCCGAAGGATCTCCGCTGGGCCCTCAGGCCCCTCGCCGTGAAGCGCGCGTTGCCAAGATACGCGTCCCTCATGTATTGTCAACCATAGTTTTTAGCCACTGAATATGTGAATAGTATGAGTTAATCGTTTAATCGTTTTACATGTTCGATATGTTTTTCATTTGTTCTTCTTCTCCTTCTTCTTCCTGATATATTCCGTTTATTGATTATTCTCCCTGCTGTGGTTTCCCTCGTTTATCTCCGTTCCTTGTACAATTATCTGTTCTAATAAACCACTTTTAAACCGTAACACTATTTTTTTATATTTTTAGTCTTTTTGTACTTTTAATAATGATTAATTGTATTGCAATAGGAAAACTGCAAGCTCCTTCAGGTCCAGATGAGACTTTATTAATTTATTATTATTTAAATACACTACTGCATCTTCTTATTAAATAATTCAATAAAATAATATTCATTAGCCCTTATATTTCCTAAACTTAGAATTTACCCAAATAAGTTGGTAATGAAATTTAATTCATACGAGTAATATTTATAGTAATATAATATTTGTAGTGTGTATTGTGAAAGGTCTGGATACCTTAACAGGTTGAGCGCCATGTCAGCCATCTGTGGCTGACACTAAACTTTCCGTCTAGGCCGCGTCGACCGCCGCTGGCTGACAGCGTGTAACATGATATATAACTATAAAATTTACACTGTTTTATGGAATTACAGAAAATTTATTTAAAATTTACTTAATTTTGATTCATTACAGGACTAATGGATTTCATTGAAACACGGTAAACATAAAAACGGTTCTCCTTTACAGCTATTACAAAATGTGACAACTCTCTTAGTCTTTTATCTGGCCATTACTCTACCATCTTCTGTTGCATTTTTATCATAACATAATTTACAATATTTCCGTACTTCAGAGGCTTTTCCCGGGTTTCTTTGTAGTTTATGTTGTCGTTTTTTAGATATTCTTGCATTTCTGTTCGATGGAATGTCTTCTTTTTCACAACTTGTAAGGGATAGCGCTAATTCTTTCCGGAATTCAGTAATGCTAATTTTCTGCTTCGTAATATCTTTGTATAGAATGTAACTGTTTACAACCATAGTATTTAGTAACAATTCGAAGGCTAGTTTTCGATACCATTTTATGGTCCTACGATAAGAATCACTGGCCCTACAATACCAGCGCTTTTAAGCGGCGCGCGTGGCCTGAACGGGATTGCCTAAGAAATACGCGTGGCACTCAACGTGTTAAGTGATTAAAATATGAGTCAGGATGTCTATCTCAAACCGTTTAATGTCGCCCAGATGTCGCTTCTCTCGACTCTTCCGAGCCCTCTCCTCCTATCTCTCCCCCTTCGTCAGTCTACGGGAGTGGGGACCGTAAGGCCCACTCTTCTGACAGTATCATGCACTTCACTACAGTTCGGCCAACCTGACAGAATGATTGACCGCAATCATAAACGCCTAAATACACGACTGCAAATCGTATTCATCAAACATAACGATAAGGTGCGTATCACAGACATAAAGTGCGTACCACAAACATAAAGTGCGTACCACAAATATAACAGAATATAATCATGGACACATAAGAATTACAGTCTGCCAGATATACAAATTGTCCCATTCTCTACATCTCTCTTTTCCAATAACAATCATTAAACTTAAACGATACTCTGCGAGACTTCAATCAGTTAACTTAAATCTAACATCACGATACGCTTATTACGGCCATGGCTTATATACTACGACTTAACTTAAGGTACATAAGTAAATCTAATAACAGCTAACCCAAGGTTTCATGTTCCCTGGAGAACAAATGCTCTGAAAAGGCATCTGTGTAAGTTGGTGACCTTCAGGGTCAGAAACAACATATCTATCGATCTATCGTTGTCTAGAACCGCTTTGACGACGTACGGCCCGCGATACTTTGGAAGTAATTTTTTATTCACACCAACGGTGACATCGACGTTTTTAATCACTTTTATGCCGTTTGTTATAATATTGTTCGTTATAAGCGTTAGCGTCTCGTATTCGTTGTACCGCATTCTCCCGAATAATATTCAAATCTCGATCATTAGTCTGCTTTTCTTCGAATAATATTCGCAGATCATCATTAATTTGTGTATCTCCTGTTGAGCGATTGATACTATTATTTAATGCAAATTCTACTTCCGTAACTACACGATCCCAGGTACTTGGACTTCTCGATAACTTAGCTAACATGGGTGTCAACGAGCGATTCACTCTCTCAATTTGACCGTTTGCGTGAGGGGTAGCAGTTGCTATTAGCGTGTGCTGTATCCCATTCTCAGCCATAAATTCCTTAAATTTCGTAGACGTGAAGGCACTTCCCCTGTCTGACACTATTTTCGTGGGCTTACTATACGCTGAAAAATATGTTTTCAAATATTCTATGGTTTTATCGAGACCTTGATGACCGACTGTTTGGTTCGGGCTTGAACGCACTATATTCTCTTGCATTGTACTCGGAACATAAAATAGCAATTTGCCATTCGCCTTACGATATATTAATCCGTTATTTAATTCGTACCACTTGTCCTCCTGGTGTTCTAGTTTTTGCCGAATGCTCTCCATTTGTAGATCTAAATCTTGTAATATCGTTAAATTCCTTTCAAAAGTATTTTCTGTTATCAGTCGTTTATTGTAGACCCTTTTTTCTTTGTAAAATACAAAGTTTTTTACCTAATTACGAGAATCTGACTTCTTGCAGTCTGGCTTTCGGCGGGTCTGGTTGTCCTAGGTTCTGATCTCTGGAACAACAGAAAAAAACGAACGGGTGTAATCACCTGAAATACGATAATCGTATTAACGTTCTGTCTCGGGAATGTTTTGACGCGCACACTTAAACAGCAACGGTAACCGTGCTGTGTGTGCTGATGCGTGTACTGGTGCGTGGCTTTTAAATACGGTAAACCACGCGTCGACTGTTTTGGCCGATCTGTTCCGTCTTTTTCAGGAACACAATCGTGGCGGTCGGCCAGATTTAACGCAATGAAATCTTTGGTGCAACGACCGAACAGTCGTATTGCCTCGAACGGAAAACCAAGGCGGAGGTTGTAAATCTCCTGTATGGATTCCGTGAGCGGGGAGATCCACGGTTACTAGTAACTAGTCCCGGTGGCTAACAACGGAGGCTGATCTAACCGTTTCTTTCTCAACTTATTTAAACATATATACGAAATCGTTCTACTGAATAAACTATTGCTAGTGCTTCCAACTCGAAACTATGATAGTCGACTCAGCTTTGGTTGCGCGCTTACTAAAATAACTGATCGGGTGGAACTCTCCGTCTTTCTGCTTTCGCAGTAGAACAGAGCCATAACCATGCGCGCTCGCATCGCAATGTAATTCGGTCTCAGGTGAATGCGAATAGATAGATAATAACGGTCCAGCGATTAAAAATTTCGTAAGAGCTTCAAAACATAACGCTGCTTCCTGATCCCATCTATAATCAGATTTAGATTTCAGCAAATCGTACAATGGCTTAGAGTGCAAGGCAACATTTCTTATGAACTTCCGCAAATAAGAAACTAGTCCCAAAAAGCCTTGAAGCTCTCGATAATTCCTTGGGATGCGAGAATCATTCACAGCTTGGATATTATCAGCGCTCGGCTTGATTCCAGAGGAGTCTATGTTATATCCTAAATATACGATTTCCGTGAGCAGAAAAGCACATTTCTCCAACTTCAATTCAATAACACTTCTATTAAAATTTCTAAATTTTCCTCGATGGTTTCGGTTGCGATCAGCATATCATCTAAATAGATTAATATTTTCTGTTCCCGTAACAATCTCTGAAAAGCTGTGTTAATAAATCGCATAAAGAAGGAAGGACCATTCGCGAGTCCAAATGGCATTCGCAAGTATTCGAATTGACCCATAAATGTAATAAAAGCAGTATATTGGGCAGAGTTTTCTTTCATCCTAACGTGATGAAATACATTCTTTAAGTCCAAACGAGTAAAATACATTTTGTTTCGTAAATTATCGATCTGGTCATCGATTCGCGGAATTGGAAAATTACTGTGTAGCGTTAGCTTATTTAAATCTGGGTAATCAACAGCCATTCTATATTGTCCTGTTTTCTTTCTAATCAATACGATAGGGCTGCAATATGGTGAAATACTAGGACGAATGATCTTTCTGTTTAATAAGTTATTAATCATGGTAGTCACCGCTTCCTTTTCGCAGTAGGATAAGCGTCTAGGATGATAAAAGAATGGTTGATGACTAGGTTTCAATGCTAGTTCCATCTATAAATTTGTAACTGGAAATTCGGGTCGTAACGGTTGCACTCATCCACAAGAGATTGCACTCGATTCTGGATTTCCCAATCGATCTCCTTACTAATCTCAATACTAATAGCTTCGATATTTCTGACACACCAATTTGCAATATTTCCGAAACGAATTTTGTACTTTCTACGTCGGTTTTCTTATAAATTCGAACAGGATTATTAAACTCTATTAGCATATCTTGCTGTGAAATAAAATCACGGCCTAACAAACAAATATAACTCATTGTACCATCCGGCACTATGTAGAAATTGATGGGTACCTCGCAACCTTGTGCACGGACCTTTTGTTTTATACAACCTAACATTTGAATCCGACTTTTATTAACACCTCCAAAATACAACGCGTCGATATACGGTTCAACCTGGATCTGCGTTGGAACGAAACTGCTACTTAACACCTTAAGTGCCACGCGATTTTATAAGGAAATCGCCGTTAGGCCACGCGCGCTGCTTAGAAGCGCGCTGGTATCGTGGTACAGCAATGCGAAGCGCACTACTAGCAAATTGAAATTTACTCGATGCCGGCGTTTAAACATATTCGGGCCATTGTTTCTTATCGTAATAGAAGATATTTACGTTTGGAATGAAATGCTTATATGGACATTCATCCAACACGTTATGCGCCTAGTCTGTTTTGTCTTTGTTGCGTATGCATAAGTTCATACGATTTAGTTAAGAACGCTCGGCGACAGAAATGCGCCTCGGAAGAGTTTTATTTAACTTCCCAGGATACTTTCAGTGAATTCAAAATGCGTTTCCCACAGTCCACGTCGGTCCCACTTGACTTCAATTACCTAAACATCCCCTAGGCAGTGTAGCCTCTCCGGACCCTAAATGCATCTCCTACCGTTCACGTAAACAACCTAGACCTCCGACGAAGGAAGCCTATTCCTCCCACTCGCCCTATAGTTTCCTCCCGTTTTCCCCAAAATCAAGCCGCATAAAAAGGGACCCATTTTCCATCCAAGCCAGTGTAAAACCATCTTACGACATCACAACGTTACTCTGTCCGAATAAGTCCACGCGTCTTAGGAGTGTGCCGCTCGAATTCACTGAAAATATCTAAGCTCAATTAAAGTGTCGTTCACCATTGTGATCTTGCGATAAATCAGCAATCGAAGCGGAGTGACCTATCAACGAGTCAACGAACGATATACGTCGTGGCTACTTAGGTAAGCGTTACACTCACACACTAAACACATTTGTAAAAGAGTCATTCATAGAGATTTGTTAGAATAAATTTGTAACTGTTCAAAAAGGGAACATCAACGTCTTGTGCATTTCCTTTACTCAAATCAATAACAGCAACGAGCCCATCACAGATTCACTCTAACCGCTCGGAGTGAATCAATTAATTGTTAACGGGTAGTATATCGATTCGTCGTCACTCTCTCTCCCAGCCTAGGTGGTAGTTCTTAGGACCTATCCGCAAAAGGTGCAATACAGCCTTCCGGTAATAACAGGTGACAGCAGTTCCTAGGACCTGTCTCGTGCCTGTCGCAAGCAATACGCAAGCGAGGAAGTAACTGCATTGTTATTAACGGTTGCCTGCTGCGGTCTTAGGATCCCCAGTCAGAATCCGGTCTTATTTATCGAGAGAGGACGGTCAAACGAGGTACGCGACGCGATTCGGTCATCTGCCATTGATAATTAAAACTCGCACGCCCCAGCTCGTAACATCTTGTTTATCGTTTGGCCCGCTAGGTAAGATTTCATCGAAATCGACTTGCGGCCGGGGCTCTGTTTAGGTTACGACAAAGTAATACAAACATTTTAGAAATGTCTCACGTGATGCATTTTAGAAATGTTTTACGTTTACATTCATTCAGTCTTCTATGGTTCTTGGTTCAGTGCAGACGAAAATCTTTCCTTAGCCTTCAAAATGTCAATCGAAAAGTCTGAAAGTGATAATAGTGAAGTTATTTTTGCTAAAAGACGGCATAGAGTGACTGCTTTTTCTTCATCAGAGGAAGAGGAGGAGAGTGTTGAAGATTGGAGTGATCCGAAGCGAAATCAGCCAAAAATTGTATCTTTTGCCTCTCCTTCTGGGTTTATAATTGAAGATTTAAATCTAAGGTCGGGTGTAGCGGTAGAAGGTTGCTATGAACTATTTGTGCCGGATAAATTGTTCGAGGAAATTGCCTAACAAACAAACTTATATGCGTCACAGCAATTAGAAGGCGAATGCTCGAAGCGCTTGAGAAAGTGGACAGTGACAAATAAAAATAAAATAAAGAGATTTTTGAGGCTAATTCTATGGATGGGATTAGTGAAACTACCAGCCATACATTTATATTGGTCCCACGATCCTGTGTATGTGCAAATATTTCCAAAAAAAATTATGTCCAGAAACAGATTCGAACTATTACTGAGAATGCTACATTTTGCAGACAATAGAAACAATAATGGATCCAACCGTTTGTTTAAAATCCAACCACTTGTAGACACATTGGAAACAAATTTTAAATAATACTTCAATCCGACAGAGAACGTATGTATTGATGTGTTTAAATAAGTGACTAGTAGTTGTTTCACCCGATCACGAGCCTCATAGTTGATTTCTTTTTCTTGAGTCTACCGAGTTTATTTGACCGGTGTGATTCGAAAAGGAAATAGAAAAACTAGCGAGGTCCAATAACATGACAATGATTGTTTTCGTCTAGACCGTGGGAGACCAGAGATCGACACGTCTGACCGGTACATATTACCGTTTGAAGACGTTCGAATTCGCGAATAGTAAACGGATATGAGAGAGAGTGAGAAAGAACTAATAGTTTGACGAAAGCGCCGCGTAACGAGTAATTACTCGTCCGCGCTGGTCGACGACGGTGTAACGTCGCAGACAGTCAGTTGATTCCAGAAACTCCTCCGAGACGGTTGATTCCGGAGTGAGTTCAATTTAGAGTCCTCAGAAACAGTTCACACGGAGCGCATCGATTGTCGATCGTGCTCCCGTCATAACGAACACAGCTTTCAGCTCAACACCAGCAATTGTGAAACTGAATCGAGAATAGCACACGACAATTCGTGTTGACTCTTCAGCACAATAGCTGCGCCTTTTAGTAATTTAGCGGTCTTCACCCTGAATTAGTACTGGGGCGAAAATCGGTGGGTTCACCTGGTTTTCGCCAACCATTGTTATTCGACGTGGGAGCGTCAGGAGTCCACTCCTTGGATGACCACTGGTCGGCGGAGCACTACGTTAGTTGGCGCGCTATTCTAACTTAAGACCCGCTACTCGTTCTCTACCGGAAATCGCCTTGGTGACGTTTAGAGAAACCAAAGAGCGACCGGAGAGTTTCGATACCGCTGTGTCTAGGCTTCCTTCACGACGCGGCGTGTTGAAGAAGACGGGTTAGAAATAGCGTTGGTCCACTCTTACTCCACGCCAAGGCGTGTTGAGAAAGAAACGGTTAGATCAGCCTCCGTTGTCAGCCACCGGGACTAGTTACTAGTAACCGTGGATCTCCCCGCTCACGGAATCCATACAGGAGATTTACAACCTCCGCCTTGGTTTTCCGTTCGAGGCAATACGACTGTGCGGTCGTTGCACTAAAGATTTCATTGCGTAAATCTAGCCGACCGCCACGATTGTGTTCCTGAAAAAGACGGAACAGATCGGCCAAAACAGTCGACGCGTGGCTTACCGTATTTAAAAGCCACGCACCAGTACACGCATTAGCACACACAGCACGGTTACCGTTGCTGTTTAAGTGTGCGCGTCAAAACATTCCCGAGACAGAACGTTAATACGATTATCGTATTTCAGGTGATTACACCCGTTCGTTCTTTTTTCTGTTGTTCCAGAGTTATAACCTAGGACAACCAGGCCCGCCGACAGCCAAGACCACGAGAAGCTAAATTCTTGTAATAGGCAAAAACACTGTATTATACAGAGAGGAAAAGGGTCTATAATAAACGACTGTCCTTTTCAGGACAGTCAAAGGGAATCAAAGGCGTATTGGTTTGGAGTTACCTTTACCCACTCTCCCTCGTCCGGACCGGAGGAGGAAGCTTCACTTCCTCCAATATCGGTTATAGTTGGCCGATAATTCAAAACAAATTTCAACAAGGTCCTTCGAGCCGGATATACGGACTAGAGGTCGAGAGTTTGGGAAAGACATCCAACCAAACAAGCTTGAGCGTGTGGAGTAACACACGCAGGTTTGCGAGTCGATTATTTAATCCTCAATAAATCACAATGGCTCAAGTTGAAGAGACCGATCATGACTTGGAATTTGATTTCAAGGGGCAGATCGATGATCTCGTATTCGTTCTAGAACGACTTAAGCCCGTGATGACAAACCTGAAAAAAAGAGGACGAGCTAACTTCTCAGAAGCGCTCCTTAAAGAAAAGCTGCGCTACATTACGGGAATTTGGATGGACGCTCTCTCACGCCACTCGGAGTTGATGAGAGTCATTCCTCCCAACAAACGTAAGAGCTACAGCTTCTTTAAGTTGAACCGCATGGTAGAGGCTGAGGAAGAATTCCTTGAGAGTCAGGATTACCTGACCTCGGCATTAGACAGCCTCGCCGCAGCTGAGAAGGAAAGGGAGAAGGGTGAAGCCTCGCGAACCTCTTTAGAGGGCAAAGCTAGCCGCATCCCCTTCCCATTAGAACTCCCGAAGCAAAGTCTCCCAAGATTCGGAGGAGATCCACGGAACTGGGCTCAGTTCGAGGATCTATTCACCTCCGTTATAATTAACGACGATAGGCTGTCGGATGGACAAAGGTTGCAATACCTTAATGCCTGCGTTGAGGGAGACGCTTCGGCGACGATCGCATCCCTCGAAATTAGGGATACTAATTTCGAGGTGGCGTGGGAAGCCCTGAAGGACAAATTCGGGAAACCACGCGTAGTGATCGCGCAGCTTCTCGAGCCAATCGGGAAGCTAAAACCAATAAGGAAGGGGGATCTAGCGAGTCTGCAGCAAGTTACGGTTGGCATAAAGCGAACGCTTGCCGCCTTGCAAAAGCTGAACCGACCAGTGAAACACTGGAGTGACTTGCTAGTCCTACTGGTAAAAAATAAGTTGGAGCCTGCGCTCGATTGGGATTGGGAAAAGTCGTTGAAAAACGCCAAGGAATACCCCTCGTTTGACGAGATGTTGGCGTTCCTGGAGGTGTATGAGAGCGCTATGCTGGTGCCAACCGAGCAGCGTCGGAAAGCCTCAACCGATCCCCAATCGAAGCCAAGACTACGGGCTCATAATACCGTGGTACAGGCGTCCCCTTCCACGAACGAAACGTGTGCGTTTTGCTGTCAGTCGCACGACGTATCATATTGTGATAGCTTCAAGCGACTGTCGCCCGAGCACCGTTTCCAGTTTATTAGAGGCAGCCAGCATTGTATACTCTGCTTGGCCGCCACTCACACGACGAAGCAATGCCAGAGCCGTACAGTCTGCGAGAAGTGCAGTGGGAGACATCATAGCCTGCTGCATTTCGAACAACGGACAAGTAAGGCACAGGTAAAACCGTCGCCGATGAGTACGGCTACGCCGAGCAAACGGAGAGCGGGACGGAGCAACGCCCCACCCCGTCGCTCGAGCAGTAAGCCGACTGATACGTCATCCGCCTCAGTGACGTCACACTGTAGCGCGACGATGGCAGTAAAAACTCCGCCGGTGCTACTCGCTACAGCGAATGTGCGCCTGTTGGGAAGGGATGGCACAACGCGCATCGCGCGTGCCCTCCTGGATCAGGGGTCAGAGACTTCTTTTATCTCCGCGAGTCTAGTCAATGACCTTAGACTCCGGCGGAAAAGATCACCAGCCACGGTAACGGGCTTGGGGGGCGGTCGAACCCAATCCATAACCCACAAGGTGCAGATGAGTCTGTCGTCACTGCATAACGCCTCGGAAGTTTTTGTAACGAGCGCGTATGTGGTCCCGAGGATCACGACGTATGTTCCGCCGTCGGTGCAAGTACCCGATAGCGATGCCATACGTGACCTCCCACTCGCAGACCCGAATCTAGCGTCGAACCACCGTATTGAGGTGTTGATCGGCGCTGAGCTGTATGCGCAAATTATTCGACGGGGTTTCCGTCGGATAAGCACCACAGGTCCGATAGCCCAAGAAACCGCGCTCGGTTGGGTGCTATCCGGACCTTTAAGCGCAACAACCTCCTCCACCAAGACGCTGAGGACGTTGCATTGCAACGTCCTTGAATCGCTGGACGAAGCGATACGGCGTTTTTGGGAGATTGAGGAGATCCCTCGCAAATTGGTTTTAACCAAAGACGAGGAGGATTGCGAAGCGCACTTCGCAAAGACCGTTGCACGCGATGCAATGGGCAGGTTTGTCGTCCGCTTGCCCTTCAACCATCCGAGGCCGGAAGAAGTGCTGGGAGATTCCTTTCACATAGCGCTCTCCGCCCTCACAAGGTTAAGGAAGAAGCTGGAAGCAAACCAGACCCTCGAAGAGGAATACGGTGAGTTTCTCACTGAATATGAGTCGATGGGGCATATGACCCGTCTTGAGTCGCTTGACCGAGCACGACTATATATTCCACATCGAGCAGTCATCCGGGAGGATAGTTCGACGACGAAGTTGCGCGTCGTATTTAATGCAACCTCCGGAACCACGAGCGGTCGCTCGTTAAACGACGTCCTTCACGTGGGGCCAAAATTGCAGAATGACATCACGTCGGTTCTGATGAGATGGCGTCTGCATGCCTACGTGCTGGTGGCAGACATTGAGAAAATGTTTCGACAAATTCTCGTCGCCCCGGAGGACCGTCGGTTTCAATGCATCCTATGGCGTGCGCCAAAAACCGAGCGACTTATCGCTTTCGAGTTAAATACCGTGACATACGGTACGGCTTGCGCGCCATATCTATCGATGCGAACCCTTCTCGAGTTGAAAGAGCAGGACGGAGGTGATTTCCCTCTTGCCGCTCCAGTCCTCGAGAAGGACATATACGTTGACGACGTATTTATGGGGGCTCCAGATAAATCGTTGTTAGAGCAAACGCGAAGGCAAATTTGCGAGCTTCTACAAAAAGGTGGATTTCGCCTGCGAAAGTGGGCTGGAAATTCACCAGATTTACTGAGCAATATCCCCCAAAGTGCCCATTCGCACGCGGTCGACCTTGCACTGTTCGAGGATTCCGAACTTAAGGTATTAGGCCTACGATGGGTACCGTCGGGAGATTATTTCTATTTCAACTTGCAACGGTTTCAACCGTCGCTGGTCCCGATAACGAAGCGCACTTTGTTCTCGGAGATCGCGAAATTGTACGATCCAATCGGGTGGTTAACCCCGGTAGTGATTCGCGCAAAGGTCCTCATGCAGGCCCAATGGCTGGAGAAAATCCAGTGGGACGAACAAGTCTCCGCGAATACACTCAAAACGTGGAATGCGTTTTGTGTGGATTGGAGCAAGTTGAATTAATGGAAAATTCCCCGATGGTTCAGATGCGGAGCCGACACACTTTCTGTGGAGTTACACGGATTCTGTGACGCATCACTCGCTTCCTATTCCGCCGTTACTTATTTAAGAGTAACGTCGATGAATAATGATGTAAATACTACATTGTTGATGGCAAAAGCGCGAGTGGCTCCCTTCAAAACACAATCAATCCCGATTCTGGAGTTGAACGGGGTTGTGCTCCTCACCGAACTCATGCTGCATGTGCAAAGCTCGCTCTGCACAAGAGTTGAGCGCGTGGTCTGTTGGACAGACTCCACGATTGCACTCGCATGGTTGAGGAAACATCCCTCGACATGGAAGGTGGTTGTTGCCAACAGAGTGTCGAAGGTACAGACGATGCTTCCGAGTGCACAATGGCGGTATGTTCCGACAAGCTCCAATCCCGCGGATCTTAATTCACGTGGAGTGGAAGCTGCGGAGCTGCTATCCTCGGAGCTGCGGTCGTCAGGACGTGG
Source organism: Nysson spinosus (assembly GCA_910591585.2). Lineage (NCBI taxonomy): Eukaryota > Metazoa > Arthropoda > Insecta > Hymenoptera > Crabronidae > Nysson > Nysson spinosus. The sequence continues at coordinate 2,223,751 of OU342830.1, forward strand.
CGTGTTGCGTTGGATACGACGGTCACACCTCCGCCACCAAAATGTAAGTCATAATTATACTATATAATTAACTTGCAGTAATCCTCTCTCTCAAACGTCTATTCAACTTGAATTTGTAAAATTCCGCGATTCGAGTCTCGATGTCACAACTACCAAACCCTACAGAAATTGCACAGACAGTGCAAGGGGGGCGGTATGTTTAAATAAGTGACTAGTAGTTGTTTCACCCGATCACGAGCCTCATAGTTGATTTCTTTTTCTTGAGTCTACCGAGTTTATTTGACCGGTGTGATTCGAAAAGGAAATAGAAAAACTAGCGAGGTCCAATAACATGACAATGATTGTTTTCGTCTAGACCGTGGGAGACCAGAGATCGACACGTCTGACCGGTACATATTACCGTTTGAAGACGTTCGAATTCGCGAATAGTAAACGGATATGAGAGAGAGTGAGAAAGAACTAATAGTTTGACGAAAGCGCCGCGTAACGAGTAATTACTCGTCCGCGCTGGTCGACGACGGTGTAACGTCGCAGACAGTCAGTTGATTCCAGAAACTCCTCCGAGACGGTTGATTCCGGAGTGAGTTCAATTTAGAGTCCTCAGAAACAGTTCGCACGGAGCGCATCGATTGTCGATCGTGCTCCCGTCATAACGAACACAGCTTTCAGCTCAACACCAGCAATTGTGAAACTGAATCGAGAATAGCACACGACAATTCGTGTTGACTCTTCAGCACAATAGCTGCGCCTTTTAGTAATTTAGCGGTCTTCACCCTGAATTAGTACTGGGGCGAAAATCGGTGGGTTCACCTGGTTTTCGCCAACCATTGTTATTCGACGTGGGAGCGTCAGGAGTCCACTCCTTGGATGACCACTGGTCGGCGGAGCACTACGTTAGTTGGCGCGCTATTCTAACTTAAGACCCGCTACTCGTTCTCTACCGGAAATCGCCTTGGTGACGTTTAGAGAAACCAAAGAGCGACCGGAGAGTTTCGATACCGCTGTGTCTAGGCTTCCTTCACGACGCGGCGTGTTGAAGAAGACGGGTTAGAAATAGCGTTGGTCCACTCTTACTCCACGCCAAGGCGTGTTGAGAAAGAAACGGTTAGATCAGCCTCCGTTGTCAGCCACCGGGACTAGTTACTAGTAACCGTGGATCTCCCCGCTCACGGAATCCATACAGGAGATTTACAACCTCCGCCTTGGTTTTCCGTTCGAGGCAATACGACTGTGCGGTCGTTGCACTAAAGATTTCATTGCGTAAATCTAGCCGACCGCCACGATTGTGTTCCTGAAAAAGACGGAACAGATCGGCCAAAACAGTCGACGCGTGGCTTACCGTATTTAAAAGCCACGCACCAGTACACGCATTAGCACACACAGCACGGTTACCGTTGCTGTTTAAGTGTGCGCGTCAAAACATTCCCGAGACAGAACGTTAATACGATTATCGTATTTCAGGTGATTACACCCGTTCGTTCTTTTTTCTGTTGTTCCAGAGTTATAACCTAGGACAACCAGGCCCGCCGACAGCCAAGACCACGAGAAGCTAAATTCTTGTAATAGGCAAAAACACTGTATTATACAGAGAGGAAAAGGGTCTATAATAAACGACTGTCCTTTTCAGGACAGTCAAAGGGAATCAAAGGCGTATTGGTTTGGAGTTACCTTTACCCACTCTCCCTCGTCCGGACCGGAGGAGGAAGCTTCACTTCCTCCAATATCGGTTATAGTTGGCCGATAATTCAAAACAAATTTCAACATGATGAATCGATGATTCCGTTTCGTGGCCATATTATATTTAGACAGTATTTGAAACAAAAGCGCCATAAATATGGAATTAAAATATTTAAGTTATGCTGCGAATCTGGCTACACACATGCATTCGTGTGTACACGGGGAAATCTTTAGAACAGGAAAACACAACGCCCACTAAAATCGTGATGTCCCTTGGCCGAGATTTATTCGATAAGGGACACACGTTATATACCGATATCTGGTATACAAGTTTAGAATTAGCGGACAAATTAATTAGTAAAAACGTTCATTTAGTAGGAACATTACGTTCGAATCGGCGAGGGAATCCGCCGCAAGTGATATCGAAAAAGTTAAAACGGGGAGAGGCTATTGCTAAAGAAAATGAAAATGAAAAAGGAATAACCATTTTAAAATAGAAAGATAAGCGGGACATACTAGTTCTATCAACAAAACATTCATCGGAAATGGTGAATGTTCAGAGCCGATCAGGATACAAGTTAAAACCAAAAATTATAGTGGAGTACAATACAGGAAAGGCAGCTGTCGATTTATCTGATCAGATGAATGCCTATAATAGTCCATTAAGAACATCCTTGAAGTGGTATAGGAAGTTGGCTTTTGCACTTTTATTAATTACTGCAGTCCTGAATAATTTTATTTTATATAAAAATATCACGAGGAAGAATATTAGCATTACGGAATTCCGGAAGAAATTGGCCGTACACCTAACAAATTGCCGGGAAGTCGACGTTCCATCCAGCAGTATTGCAACTTGTAGAAAACAACGACACAAACTCCAGACAAAACCTGGAACAGTTGCAGTAGTGTAAAAATATTGTAAATCGTGCTATGAAGAAAATGCGGCACGATGTGGCAGAAAAAAAGCAAGAAATTTGACCAAACAAGTTGTAACATTTTGCGATAGTTGCGAAGGACAACCATCTTTATGTTTACCCTGTTTTAATGAAATCCATTAAAATTTTTTGAAAAATGTTTAAATACATTAATAATACAATTCCGTATTAAATAAAAATTAAGTGGACTTTAAATAAGTTTTAGGTAACTACTTAAAACAATGTAAATTTTTTAGTTTTATATCATATTTTACACTGTCAGTCACCAGCGACTGTCGCGGCCTGAACGAAAAGTTGTGTCAGTCATCGTTGACTGACGCGGCCTGAATGGAAGGTTCAGTGTTAGTCAACGATGACTGACGTGGCACTCAACGTGTTAACCCTTTGCGGACAACGACTTTTTCGGCCGGGCGGGTGGCAGCTCGACACGATTTTCGCGAATGTGTCGGGCGCCTTATAGGTACAATAAAATGATCTTATACATAAATTATCTTACAAAAACATTATATTTTGACAGTGATAGATATAGTTTATTAAAGTATTAAAGAATGGAAAACTTGAGAGTATATACATATGAAACGTGCGAACGATTAGCCGTGTTCTCCATATGCATCTTAACAACCGAGCATCGGCCAACGTCTTAACATATGAACATCGCTATTATAACGCGCACCGAATTGAACCCAGGTTCATCAGACAGTTTATCTATATTTATACCTTTAAGAATATAATTTCGCAAACCTAATCTCTGTATTTTACTTTCGTGTGGTAATTTATAAAACATTGACCAAGATGCATTCTTGGCTTGTGTGGACATGTATCGCAGTAAGAACTCGTCTCGTGTCTTCCACCTGGTGTGTTTCGGCTAGAACAAACTTTGCAATCCCTTTTTGTAAGCATTACGTGGAGCTTTCCATTGAGCCGAATCTCATCCGAGTTGGAGGTCGATGTTGACATTTTCAGAGCCACAGTCTTAGAAGTACCTTTTACTAATTTTACCTTATCTCCGTTAAGAGGTGTCATTTGACACTTCATACGAAAGAACATCAACAGCTAAGGAACCTTTTCAAGAACCAATACTGCATTCCTATCGCTTGGAACTAACGAAATCTAACATAAACACCGATTGTCGCCGCCCATGCGCCTTCCGACCTGCGGCGCGAATCGCCGTGGCGCCGGAGCGGCGCCTTCCATTCGCAAAGGGTTAATAAAGATATTGGATAGCCTGTATCTAATACGGCATTTACCTCGCCCATATCCAAATTAACAAGGACGCCATACGACGGAATTATTTCCCAATGCGACTGAACCAAATGAGTCACTGCATTGTTCGTGGTTCCTATAGCGTGTTGTCTGGCCGGTATACGTTGCGGGCACGATTTCCTTTGATGATCCGCCGATCCGCAAGAATAACACGTACCCCTCTCTCTCCTGGGATTCGGGCAGGACGGAGCGATGCGGCCCCGTTCGTTATCATTATAGCAACGATCCCCATACTTTGTTTCTTTCGTCGGTGCACCGCTTCTGCTTCCCAGCGGAGTTTTGCCATAAGTCCGATGTTGCGTATTTCCCATATTTTGTGTTTGTCCCTTCCGCTTCAATTTTTGATACACGTCTAATTTGACCTTTAAGTCAGCCAAAGTACGTGCTTCATATAGGCCAAACTTTCGGTTGTTCTCTTCAGGAATTCCATCTGCGACGTATTGTATCAGAGCTTCGCACTCAATCGATCCTCGTGCGGCGAGCTCTTTCATCGCCAAAAAATACTCCTGTACTGACTCATTGTGTCTCATCTTTCTTTGAGATAACGCTTTGTGTAGTTCGGCACTTGTGATCTTTACCGCGAACTCTTCCAGCAACTGTGACCAACTTCTTCCAAGAATTTATCCCTCGTTCTCCTCTTATAAATAGTTTAGCGAGACCCGTTAACGATTTTTTAACAAAGAGTAATTTTTGCAATTCGGCGCATCCGAATAAAGTGGCACTGTCTTCAAAGTCCGATATCCATGCTTCAATTGGATAATTATCCGCACCGTCCAATTTTCGAATGGTATCCTCTACGTCTCGGAAACTCATGGTGAAGGTCGGCCTTGTTACGCCCACCGAAGATTCTTCATCTGTTTCGCCATTGCTGACATCGTTTGTCACTTGTATAACCGTTTCGTCACCTCTCTCAGCTTCATTGTCCGTATCCAGATCACTTTCCACACTATTGCATCCTAATCGTAAATTTGTCAAATGTCGGCAAATGCGGGACGCTACCTCCAACGCGGTGCCTGCGTAATCTGCACTTAACAGATTACATGTTGCAATTAAATCTGCTAAGCCGAATTTGGTTACTGCCCAATTAATCTTTGCTTCCTATTCCGCTGAGTGTTCGACAAACGAAAAAACCGGGAAATTCCGTAAACGCGACCGGTTGCCCCGATCATCTACTTCGGCCCACACGGCCGAATCGGCGTAATGAGCTAATTGTTTTTCTCGGCGCTCTAGAAATACTATCGTTCAGTCCTGGAATACTTCGAAGGGTCGCCATAACGAAAACTGACTATTAAAAAGTGTACACAACTCTAAGTCTCTCCACAAGACACGTATACGATGACCGTTCACCTGCGTCAACCGGAAGGTGAGCCTTCCCTCCCTCCCCAGCCACTGCTGGAGGACCGGAAGGACGGCCTTCACTGTCCTTTCTCCGGAGCCGGGCTCCTCTAACTGGCTGCGCCACCTTTCAAAGGTGTGCAGTCGGGCCCGGCTCCTGCCGGCCTCCAGCTCTGTCGCTCGGCTTTCCGCCGAGCCCGGCGTTCCTTTGAGGGCCGCGGCGATTTCATATACCTCCGCGGCCTCCACCGCCTTGAGTTCCCATGGGGGGGAACACCCAAGTAGGGCCGCCGCCCGCTGGGATACGGTGCGGTACCCCCGGACGACTCGCACGGCGAGGGTCCGCTCTGCTCGGCAGAGGAGCTGGGGTTCCGCCGGCTCGCCGCGAGGGACCCCGCCCACGCGGGCGACCCGTAAAGGGCGGTGCACCGCACCACTCCCTCGTACAGGCGGCGAACGCCCACCTGTGGCCCCCCCAGATTGGGCAGCAGGCGTCCCAGGGCCGCCGCCGCCTTCTCGACCCGGGGAACCACCTCTTCAAGGTGGGCCCCGAATGACCATTGGCTGTCGAGGGTGACCCCCAGATATTTCATCCGGGTGCCCACCTCGACAGCCTCGCCCCCCACCCATATTGGCGTGTCCGGTGGGGGGCCCCTCCTAGCCCCGTCGAAGAACCAAATCGCGTTGGTCTTCGACGGGGCGACCTCGAGGCCTAGCCTCTTGATGGAGGCCACCACGCACTCCACCCCGCACTCCCCCAGCCGGAGAGGGCGCGTGTAGTCCCTCCCGGAGGCGACCACAAGTGTGTCATCCGCGTAACACACTAGGGCCACACTAGGGCCACACTAGGGCCACACTAGGGCCACCCCCGAGGGGAGTGCCGTTCGAAGGACGCGGTCATACCCCAGGTTCCACAGGGTCGGGCCTAAGACCGACCCCTGGGGTACGCCGCGCCAGCTGGGGCGTTCCACCCTCCCGCCCCGGCTCTGGTAACCGAAGCTCCGGTCCTTTAAAAAGGACCCGATCACCTTTTGCAACCAGGGAGGTACCCGGTGGTAGGCCAACGCCTCCCTGATTACTTGCCAGGGGATAGAGTTAAAGGCGTTGACAATATCGAGCGATACTGTCAACGCCACTCCACCCCCTGGGGCCGACGCTGCCGCCCCCGAGAGGGAGCGGACCCGCTGAATCGCGTCAACGGTTGACCGCCCCTCCCGGAAGCCGAACTGGCTGTCGGCCAGATCGGGCCCTGCCCCGGCCAGGTGCTCGACGAGGCGGGAAGCTATGATCCGCTCGAGGATCTTGCCCGCCTCGTCGAGCAGGCAAATGGGCCGGAACGCCGAGTGGGAACCTGCGTCCCTCCCCGGCTTAGGGAGCAGCACGAGCTGCCCCCTCTTCCATTGTTTGGGGAACGTTCCCTCCCCCAGGCAGCCCTCCATGAGCCGCCTAAACCTGTCTCCAATGACCCGAAGGGCAGACACCAGCACACGACCGTGTATGCCGTCGGGCCCTGGGGCGGTGTGCCGGGCCGCGAGGCGGCGCACCGCCTTTTCCAGCTCCTCCGGACGGATGGCCGGGCGGGGGTGCCGGTTTGCACCCCCGGTTCCCGGCCCCGCCGCCGGGCCTCTCCCTCGTCATGAGGGAAAAGGGTACCGACGACGGAGTCCAGGAACTCCGGGTACATCGACTCGGTCACCGGGGGGGCCCACGGGCGTATCCTGCCCATCACCGCCCGATATGGGCGCCCCCACGGATCCCGGTCGATTGTGGAGACGATGACCGTTCACTGGCACTTGGATCACTGGACTCGATAGATTAAATTCAATCGTGTTGAATCCCACTTCTGAAAACTGTAGTGTGTATTGTGAAAGGTCTGGATACCTTAAGTGATTAAAATAAGAGTCAGGATGTCTATCTCAAATCGTTTAATGTCTCCCAGATCTCGCTGCTCTCGTGGTCTACACATGACTCTCTCGACTCTTCCAAGCCCTCTCCTCCTATCTCTTCCCCTTCGTCAGTCTTCGGGAGTGGGGACAGTAGGGCCCATTCCTCTGGCAGTATCATACACTTCACTACATACTATAATATAATATTAATGTTCGAGCGCCCCGAGTGGAATTGATTGGGTTTTTTTTTGTAATTACTTAGTTATTTAAATTCCGCTCGTGGAAGTTAACTGCCGGATCGTTTTGATCGAGGAACGGAGCGAGAACGGGAAGGCAGGTTTCAAATAACTGCAATGAGTTCCAGTTCAACACACGTAAATAAATATATTATTAATTAAGCGGATTTAACGATGAGACGAGCCGTATTTGTACGGAGATCCTTCCAATATCGCCGGATAACGATGATAAGGAAACAGCGTTGCGATATCGAAGAGACCAACGAATATTAACTTTCAACGGATTACGGTTGCTTGTGTATCGGACGAAAATCGGTAGACGACTGAATTCAAATGCGACGACTAGTTAGCACTCAAGACGAAAAAACAGGCCACCCGAACAAAGGAACACATATACGTGTCAACACCCGTTGCCGGCCAGTTCGGATTGAAACAGACAAAGCATGGCAAACGGACAACGTGCTCGGTAACAGCAAATTGACATAAACAGACTAAGTCTCTACTTTTTGTCTGTTCGGGGTCGGCTTCTTCGACTCGACTCTAACGGTCATAATAGTGCGACTAAATTAAATTTCTCGAAGTATTCCCGAACAATTAATAATACAATATTTTTAAGAATTTCATTTAATTAAATAATAGTTTATCTTTCGGACAAAGATGCTAAGTGTTATTTATTAATTGATTGATTATCTGTACGGCTTAATAAACAAATCCATTAGTTATACTTGAATCATTACACAGTTAAGGTACTCTAAGGGAAGACATGAATTATTCCATGCAACCCATTTTAATGAAATAATATTTCGAACAATTACTTACATTTAATTAAATAATATTTTAACTTTCAGATAAAGCTAATTTTGATTACACTGTCCAACACAAAAAAAATGTTGGAACAACGATTATGCGATTCTTATAGATTTCGACGTGCTGAAAACGAATCTGCAAACCATTTCTTGCCAGTAACTACCATTTTCGAAAAAATCAATTTTGAGAAAAAAGGTACTTTTTTGTCCTTTGAACAAGATTTGTGACGTAAGTATATAAGTTCAACAGTTTTTATTGGTTGCAAAAAATTCAGTGGATCATTACGAAGAAAATGATATGAATTACTTTTGCAATATGAATTTGCAAATATGTTTAAACATTAGTTAAAGTTGGCGAGACACGCTCCGCCCGCCCATTTTTCGAGATTCGTTTCAAATTTTCGGAAAAAATAGACCTCTCACGGGGATTCCAATTACTCTACGCGATAGAGCAGACATTCATCTTTAAAAAGCACTGCCAAAATATGCAAAGCAGAGTTTGGTGTCGTTAATAAAAGCCAAAAAGTCAAGGAAGTCACGGATCGTCAGCAGGGATTCTCAGACGCGACATTTATGCGCGCACGTGAACGCTTGGGGGACGCATGCCGGACTGGAGCGCGTCATAAATGTGGCGTCTGAGAATCCCTGCTGACGATCGTCAAAATTTGTTGGACAGTGTTAGTAACCAATTTATTAGATTTGTTAACTAATCTGGTTTTTTATTAATGCTTACAGGGTGGCCACTGCTTGTTTCGCCAGGACGGCCGTAATCAAACAAGATAAAAGGATGAAGGGACATCGTCAAGATATTTTATTTACAAGTGTTTATTTATTTCATATTCAGGGTGAGTCTACAACTACGATCACCTGAAATAACTTGTTTTCTATTGATCGTATCAAAAATGTTTATAACGCATTTTGTTGTATTTCGAGCGCCCCATCAGATGGATGAAATTTCATTTTTGAAAATTTTATATTTTCTGAAATCCCAATATCACATTGAGTTTTTTTATAAGTGAATATGCTTTTTTTTACTGGTATCACGTAGCCGATGAAGAGCTCGATCCAACGACCTATAATAAGATGACCTTGATTTGACCTTGAACCTCAAAATTAGGAAGTTTTTAGGACATATGGGATTCTGGGTATTCGGTGGGTCGGGGAAATATAAAATATAACACAATATATTTGTAATAAGGTCATTTATTGTAAATGTAAATTTCACAAGATGCAACAATTATTATACAACATTGTATACTAATAAATATTATAATATAACAAACATAAATATATAAATATATGAAGTAAAGAAACACTTGTAAATAAAATATCTTGACGATGTTCCTTCGTCCTTTTTTCTTCTTTGATTGAGGACGTCCCGGCGAAACAAGCAGTGGCTGCCTGGTAATCATTAATAAAAAAACCAGATTAATTAAAAAATCACATAAATTAATTAATAATCAAAATTAGCTTTATCCGAAAGTTAAAATATTATTTAATTCAATTTAATTGTTCGAAATATTATTTCATTAAACTATGTTGCATGAAATAATTCGTCTTAAGTTGGAGTAGCTGTAAATGTATCATAACTAAAGTATAACAAATGAATTGTTTTATTATGGCGCACAGATAACCAATCGATTAATAAACAAAACCCAGCATCTTTGTCCGAAAGATAAACTATTATTTAATAAATGAAATTCTTAAAAATACTGTATTATTAATATTATATTGAAGTATTATATTACTATAAATATTTGTTGAAATTTGTTTTAAATTATCGGCCAACTATAACCGATATTGGAGGAAGTGAAGCTTCCTCCTCCGGTCCGGACGAGGGAGAGTGGGTAAAGGTAACTCCAAACCAATACGCCTTTGATTCCCTTTGACTGTCCTGAAAAGGACAGTCGTTTATTACAGACCCTTTTTCGCTCTGTATAATACAGTGTTATGCCGATCTCAAGAATTTAGCTTCTTGGTAGCCTGGCTGTCGGCGGGCCTGGTTGTCCTAGGTTATGACTCTGGAACAACAGAAAAAAGAACGAACGGGTGTAATCACCTGAAATACGATAATCGTATTAACGTTCTGTCTCGGGAATGTTTTGACGCGCACACTTAAACAGCAACGGTAACCGTGCTGTGTGTGCTAATGCGTGTACTGGTGCGTGGCTTTTAAATACGGTAAGCCACGCGTCGACTGTTTTGGCCGATCTGTTCCGTCTTTTTCAGGAACACAATCGTGGCGGTCGGCTAGATTTACGCAATGAAATCTTTAGTGCAACGACCACACAGTCGTACTGCCTCGAACGGAAAACCAAGGCGGAGGTTGTAAATCTCCTGTATGGATTCCGTGAGCGGGGAGATCCACGGTTACTAGTAACTAGTCCCGGTGGCTGACAACGGAGGCTGATCTAACCGTTTCTTTCTCAACACGCTTTGGCGTGGAGTAAGAGTGGACCAACGCTATTTCTAACCCGTCTTCTTCAACACGCCGAGTCGTGAAGGAAGCCTAGACACAGCGGTATCGAAACTCTCCGGTCGCTCTTTGGTTTCTCTAAACGTCACCAAGGCGATTCCCGGTAGAGAACGAGTAGCGGGTCTTAAGTTAGAATAGCGCGCCAACTAACGTAGTGCTCCGCCGACCAGTGGTCATCCAAGGAGTGGACTCCTGACGCTCCCACGTCGAATAACAATGGTTGGCGAAAACCAGGTGAACCCACCGATTTTCGCCCCAGTACTAATTCAGGGGAAAGACCGCTAAATTACTAAAAGGCGCAGCTATTGTGCTGAAGAGTCAACACGAATTATCGTGTGCTATTCTCGATTCAGTTTCACAATTGCTGGTGTTGAGCTGAAAGCTGTGTTCGTTATGACGGGAGCACGATCGACAATCGATGCGCTCCGTGCGAACTGTTTCTGAGGACTCTCTAAATTGAACTGACTGTCTGCGACGTTACACCGTCGTCGGCAAGCGCGAACGAGTAATTCCTCGTTACGCGGCGCTTTCGTCAAACTATTAGTTCTTTCTCACTATTTTCGTCTCATATCCGTTTACTATTCACGAATTCGAACGTCTTCAAACGGTAATATGTACCGGTCAGACGTGTCGATCTCTGGTCTCCCACGGTCTAGACGAAAACAATCATTGTCATGTTATTGGACCTCGCTAGTTTTTCTATTTCCTTTTCGAATCACACCGGTCAAATAAACTCGGTAGACTCAAGAAAAAGAAATCAACTATGAGGCTCGTGATCGGGTGAAACAACTACTGGTCACTTATTTAAACATACCGCCCCCCTTGCACTGTCTGTGCAATTTCTGGAGGGTTTGGTAGTTGTGACATCGAGACTCGAATCGCGGAATTTTACAAATTCAAGTTGAATAGACGTTTGAGAGAGAGGATAAATGCAAGTTAATTATATTGTATAATGTTAACTTACTTTTTGGTGGCGGCGAGGGGGTGACTGTCGTCTCCAGCAGTCTCAACGACGTCTCCAGGGCCATACGAGTGATTTGCTCGTACAATACTCTGCTGTCCCCGGAGGGCGTGAGGCTGCCTGAGCTTCCGCTGGTCGAGCTGGACGAAGCCCTTCCAGCTCGTCCCCGATGTCGCCTCCGTTTCGGGTCTGTGGAGCTACGCTCCTTTGGACCCGGTGTTGCCCCCTGTGCCATCGGTGTTGGTGCCGGGAGTGCCGGACACGGCGTCCTCTCCGGTGGATTCTCCGGTTTGACCTTGTATATGAGGGACGTTAAACGTCCCTCGGAGTTCCAGCGGAGGGTGTATTTCCCGCCTTCCACCCGGCAGTTATACCTCCGGGTGGTCCGGGGTATGTGCTGCGGCACCCGCAACACATCGTGCCCCAGGTCGATGATTAGGCCCTCTTTTGGTTTTCCCGGGATGGGCCTTGCCCCGCTGGGGTCCTCCACCTCCATGCTGGGGCTATCCTCTTCCTCGTGGGCTGCCCACACTTGCTCGCCGAGCTTGAGGCATTTTTCAAAGCTCGCGCTTATCAATTTGTGGCTCTCTCCGTCCATTCTGCCGGCTATCACAGTTAGAACTATGAGGGCGAACGGATCGGGACCTGTTTTATTTCCTCGGTGGTACCCGTGGGCAACGGGGGTACCTCCCCTACAGGTGCGAAACCAGAAGAAAGACTTTACGCCCTCTTTTCGTCTTATCCTGAGGAGTGGGGGCCAAGAAGGGGGTACCGGATCGAATTTTCGAGCTCAACGGTTTCTCTCCCCTTGTTGCCTCGCCTAACCGAAAAACAGTCCTCTGGAGTTTATTCGTCTTCGGGGTCACGATTCGTGCCCGAAGACTCGTTTCCCACGGGTAGCTTACACAGTCTCGTTATCGGACGTGTGTAGGTGGAGGTTTTTGTACGGAGTTTAACCACACGCACATTACCGTCTCTACCCGGGAAAATCTCCTCAATTCTTCCCATTTCCCATTGATTAGGTGGGAGAAGAGGGTTTTGCACCAGTACCAAATCCCCTGGTTGCAGGTGCATTTCGATGGATCGCCACTTATAGCGATTCTGGAGATGCGTGATATAATCACGTGTCCAATGCTTCCACAGCTGCTCGTGAAATTTCTGGATCGCTCTCCAGCGCGATAGGCGCGAGAGCTGTTCCGTCTCAACAGAGCGCATCGGAAGTGCATTTAAAGGACCTCCACTAAGGAAGTGGCCCGGCGTGAGAGGCGCATAGCTATCGGGTGCATCACTCAACGCTGCGATCGGGCGGGAGTTTAAGCTCGCCTCGATCTTGCAAAGGAGCGTATACATCTCCTCTGCGGTGGGAGTGAATGCACCTAGAATGCGCTTTACGTGACGTTTCACTGATTTCACGCCGGCTTCCTGCATGCCACCGAAATGTGGTGCACTAGGAGGATTAAATCTCCATTCTATGCCCTGCGTGCCGCAGTTATTTTGCACTTCCTGCGAATTACTCACCTCGCGGAAGTGCGTTCTTAGCTCGCGATCTGCACCGACGAAGTTTGTCCCATTGTCACTGAAAATGCAGGATGGGGTTCCACGTCGGGCGATGAAGCGATCTAAGGCGGCAATAAACGAGCCTGTCGTGTAATCACTGACAAGTTCGAGATGGACAGCTCTTGTAGCGTAACATACGAAAACCGCAAGGTACGCTTTATGAGCTGTCTTCCCTCGGCCAGCGGAGTAGCGAACGCGAAACGGTCCAGCATAATCCACTCCGCAATTCGAGAAAGCTCGAGCCGGTCTGCAACGCTCAGGGATCAAACCAGCCATTATCTGCGTGGAGGTGCGACCCTTCCACCTTATGCATTTCATGCATTGGTTGATCACCGTTCGAGCGGCATTTCGGCAGCCAAGGATCCAGAATTGCTGTCTCACCTTGTACAAGGTCATCTGCAAACCTCCGTGCAACGTATCCACGTGCCCCTGCCTAATTATTAGTGTGCTCACATAATGTTTCGGCAGGATTATCGGATGTTTCGTTTGCCAATCGAGTACTGTGTTCTCCAGCCTTCCACCGACCCTCAAGACGCCTTTATCGTCGAGAAACGGATGCAGACTTTTTATCGGAGATTTCGCAGGAATTCCGCGGTGATTTTTCAAGCACCGGTACTCCTCTGCGAAGTGCGTACTCTGTACATACTGTGCAATTCTGTGGGTTGCTTGTTGCAACTCCGATGCGTGGAGGATCTCCTTGACCAAGGACCTTGGGTCACCTTGCACTCGTCTCCGAAACCGGAGACAATATGCTGTGACACGCACTAGTTTTCTCCACGATGGAAATCGGAATAGGAAATCCCATTCCTTTTCGGGAGTAACTAGATGAGTATGCGCTACGCGCTTTCCCTCATCGGTCTCTATGGAAGCGGGTATTTTCGGCCACCTCACTTCCACTTGTCTTAGCCACGCTGGTCCTGACGACCACAGCTCCGAGGATAGCAGCTCCGCAGCTTCCACTCCACGTGAATTAAGATCCGCGGGATTGGAGCTTGTCGGAACATACCGCCATTGTGCACTCGGAAGCATCGTCTGTACCTTCGACACTCGGTTGGCAACAACCACCTTCCATGTCGAAGGATGTTTCCTCAACCATGCGAGTGCAATCGTGGAGTCTGTCCAACAGACCACGCGCTCAACTCTGGTACAGAGCGAGCTTTGCACATGCAGCATTAGTTCGGTGAGGAGCACAACCCCGTTCAACTCCAGAATCGGGATTGATTGCGTTTTGATGGGAGCCACTCGCGTTTTTGCCATTAATAATGTAGTATTTACATCATTATTCATCGACGTTACTCTTAAATAAGTAACGGCGGAATAGGCAGCGAGTGATGCGTCACAGAATCCGTGTAATTCCACAGAAAGTGTGTCGGCTCCGCATCTTAACCATCGGGGAATTTTCAAATCATTCAACTTGCTCCAATCCACACAAAACGCATTCCACGTTTTGAGTGTATTCGCGGAGACTTGTTCGTCCCACTGGATTTTCTCCAGCCATTGGGCCTGCATGAGGACCTTTGCGCGAATCACTACCGGGGATAACCACCCGAGTGGATCGTACAATTTCGCGATCTCCGAGAACAAAGTGCGCTTCGTTATCGGGACCAGCGACGGTTGAAACCGTTGCAAGTTGAAATAGAAATAATCTCCCGACGGTACCCATCGTAGGCCTAATACCTTAAGTTCGGAATCCTCGAACAGTGCAAGGTCGACTGCGTGCGAATGGGCACTTTGGGGGATATTGCTCAGTAAATCTGGTGAATTTCCAGCCCACTTTCGCAGGCGAAATCCACCTTTTTGTAGAAGCTCGTAAATTTGCCTTCGCGTTTGCTCTAACAACGATTTATCTGGAGCCCCCATAAATACGTCGTCAACGTATATGTCCTTCTCGAGGACTGGAGCGGCAAGAGGGAAATCACCTCCGTCCTGCTCTTTCAACTCGAGAAGGGTTCGCATCGATAGATATGGCGCGCAAGCCGTACCGTATGTCACGGTATTTAACTCGAAAGCGATAAGTCGCTCGGTTTTTGGCGCACGCCATAGGATGCATTGAAACCGACGGTCCTCCGGGGCGACGAGAATTTGTCTAAACATTTTCTCAATGTCTGCCACCAGCACGTAGGCATGCAGACGCCATCTCATCAGAACCGACGTGATGTCATTCTGCAATTTTGGCCCTACGTGAAGGACGTCGTTCAACGAGCGACCGCTCGTGGTTCCGGAGGTTGCATTAAATACGACGCGCAACTTCGTCGTCGAGCTATCCTCACGGATGACTGCTCGATGTGGAATATATAGTCGTGCTCGGTCAAGCGACTCAAGACGGGTCATATGCCCCATCGACTCATATTCGGTGAGAAACTCACCGTATTCCTCTTCGAGGGTCTGGTTTGCTTCCAGCTTCTTCCTTAACCTTGTGAGGGCGGAGAGCGCTATGTGGAAGGAATCTCCCAGCACTTCTTCCGGCCTCGGATGGTTGAAGGGCAAGCGGACGACAAACCTGCCCATTGCATCGCGTGCAACGGTCTTTGCGAAGTGCGCTTCGCAATCCTCCTCGTCTTTGGTTAAAACCAATTTGCGAGGGATCTCCTCAATCTCCCAAAAACGCCGTATCGCTTCGTCCAGCGATTCAAGGACGTTGCAATGCAACGTCCTCAGCGTCTTGGTGGAGGAGGTTGTTGCGCTTAAAGGTCCGGATAGCACCCAACCGAGCGCGGTTTCTTGGGCTATCGGACCTGTGGTGCTTATCCGACGGAAACCCCGTCGAATAATTTGCGCATACAGCTCAGCGCCGATCAACACCTCAATACGGTGGTTCGACGCTAGATTCGGGTCTGCGAGTGGGAGGTCACGTATGGCATCGCTATCGGGTATTTGCACCGACGGCGGAATATACGTCGTGATCCTCGGGACCACATACGCGCTCGTTACAAAAACTTCCGAGGCGTTATGCAGTGACGACAGACTCATCTGCACCTTGTGGGTTATGGATTGGGTTCGACCGCCCCCCAAGCCCGTTACCGTGGCTGGTGATCTTTTCCGCCGGAGTCTAAGGTCATTGACTAGACTCGCGGAGATAAAAGAAGTCTCTGACCCCTGATCCAGGAGGGCACGCGCGATGCGCGTTGTGCCATCCCTTCCCAACAGGCGCACATTCGCTGTAGCGAGTAGCACCGGCGGAGTTTTTACTGCCATCGACGCGCTACAGTGTGACGTCACTGAGGCGGATGACGTATCAGTCGGCTTACTGCTCGAGCGACGGGGTGGGGCGTTGCTCCGTCCCGCTCTCCGTTTGCTCGGCGTAGCCGAACTCATCGGCGACGGTTTTACCTGTGCCTTACTTGTCCGTTGTTCGAAATGCAGCAGGCTATGATGTCTCCCACTGCACTTCTCGCAGACTGTACGGCTCTGGCATTGCTTCGTCGTGTGAGTGGCGGCCAAGCAGAGTATACAATGCTGGCTGCCTCTAATAAACTGGAAACGGTGCTCGGGCGACAGTCGCTTGAAGCTATCACAATATGATACGTCGTGCGACTGACAGCAAAACGCACACGTTTCGTTCGTGGAAGGGGACGCCTGTACCACGGTATTATGAGCCCGTAGTCTTGGCTTCGATTGGGGATCGGTCGAGGCTTTCCGACGCTGCTCGTTTGGCACCAGCATAGCGCACTCATACACCTCCAGGAACGCCAACATCTCGTCAAACGAGGGGTATTCCTTGGCGTTTTTCAACGACTTTTCCCAATCCCAATCGAGCGCAGGCTCCAACTTATTTTTTACCAGTAGGACTAGCAAGTCACTCCAGTGTTTCACTGGTCGGTTCAGCTTTTGCAAGGCGGCAAGCGTTCGCTTTATGCCAACCGTAACTTGCTGCAGACTCGCTAGATCCCCCTTCCTTATTGGTTTTAGCTTCCCGATTGGCTCGAGAAGCTGCGCGATCACTACGCGTGGTTTCCCGAATTTGTCCTTCAGGGCTTCCCACGCCACCTCGAAATTAGTATCCCTAATTTCGAGGGATGCGATCGTCACCGAAGCGTCTCCCTCAACGCAGGCATTAAGGTATTGCAACCTTTGTCCATCCGACAGCCTATCGTCGTTAATTATAACGGAGGTGAATAGATCCTCGAACTGAGCCCAGTTCCGTGGATCTCCTCCGAATCTTGGGAGACTTTGCTTCGGGAGTTCTAATGGGAAGGGGATGCGGCTAGCTTTGCCCTCTAAAGAGGTTCGCGAGGCTTCACCCTTCTCCCTTTCCTTCTCAGCTGCGGCGAGGCTGGCTAATTCCGAGGTCAGGTAATCCTGACTCTCAAGGAATTCTTCCTCAGCCTCTACCATGCGGTTCAACTTAAAGAAGCTGTAGCTCTTACGTTTGTTGGGAGGAATGACTCTCATCAACTCCGAGTGGCGTGAGAGAGCGTCCATCCAAATTCCCGTAATGTAGCGCAGCTTTTCTTTAAGGAGCGTTTCTGAGAAGTTAGCTCGTCCTCTTTTTTTCAGGTTTGTCATCACGGGCTTAAGTCGTTCTAGACCGAATACGAGATCATCGATCTGCCCCTTGAAATCAAATTCCAAGTCATGATCGGTCTCTTCAACTTGAGCCATTGTGATTTATTGAGGATTAAATAATCGACTCGCAAACCTGCGTGTGTTACTCCACACGCTCAAGCTTGTTTGGTTGGATGTCTTTCCCAAACTCTCGACCTCTAGTCCGTAAATCCGGCTCGAAGGACCTTGTTGAATTTTGTTTTAAATTATCGGCCAACTATAACCGATATTGGAGGAAGTGAAGCTTCCTTCTCCGGTCCGGACGAGGGAGAGTGGGTAAAGGTAACTCCAAACCAATACGCCTTTGATTCCCTTTGACTGTCCTGAAAAGGACAGTCGTTTATTACAGACCCTTTTTCGCTCTGTATAATACAGTGTTATGCCGATCTCAAGAATTTAGCTTCTTGGTAGCCTGGCTGTCGGCGGGCCTGGTTGTCCTAGGTTATGACTCTGGAACAACAGAAAAAAGAACGAACGGGTGTAATCACCTGAAATACGATAATCGTATTAACGTTCTGTCTCGGGAATGTTTTGACGCGCACACTTAAACAGCAACGGTAACCGTGCTGTGTGTGCTAATGCGTGTACTGGTGCGTGGCTTTTAAATACGGTAAGCCACGCGTCGACTGTTTTGGCCGATCTGTTCCGTCTTTTTCAGGAACACAATCGTGGCGGTCGGCTAGATTTACGCAATGAAATCTTTAGTGCAACGACCACACAGTCGTACTGCCTCGAACGGAAAACCAAGGCGGAGGTTGTAAATCTCCTGTATGGATTCCGTGAGCGGGGAGATCCACGGTTACTAGTAACTAGTCCCGGTGGCTGACAACGGAGGCTGATCTAACCGTTTCTTTCTCAACACGCTTTGGCGTGGAGTAAGAGTGGACCAACGCTATTTCTAACCCGTCTTCTTCAACACGCCGCGTCGTGAAGGAAGCCTAGACACAGCGGTATCGAAACTCTCCGGTCGCTCTTTGGTTTCTCTAAACGTCACCAAGGCGATTCCCGGTAGAGAACGAGTAGCGGGTCTTAAGTTAGAATAGCGCGCCAACTAACGTAGTGCTCCGCCGACCAGTGGTCATCCAAGGAGTGGACTCCTGACGCTCCCACGTCGAATAACAATGGTTGGCGAAAACCAGGTGAACCCACCGATTTTCGCCCCAGTACTAATTCAGGGGAAAGACCGCTAAATTACTAAAAGGCGCAGCTATTGTGCTGAAGAGTCAACACGAATTATCGTGTGCTATTCTCGATTCAGTTTCACAATTGCTGGTGTTGAGCTGAAAGCTGTGTTCGTTATGACGGGAGCACGATCGACAATCGATGCGCTCCGTGCGAACTGTTTCTGAGGACTCTCTAAATTGAACTGACTGTCTGCGACGTTACACCGTCGTCGGCAAGCGCGAACGAGTAATTCCTCGTTACGCGGCGCTTTCGTCAAACTATTAGTTCTTTCTCACTCTCTCTCATATCCGTTTACTATTCACGAATTCGAACGTCTTCAAACGGTAATATGTACCGGTCAGACGTGTCGATCTCTGGTCTCCCACGGTCTAGACGAAAACAATCATTGTCATGTTATTGGACCTCGCTAGTTTTTCTATTTCCTTTTCGAATCACACCGGTCAAATAAACTCGGTAGACTCAAGAAAAAGAAATCAACTATGAGGCTCGTGATCGGGTGAAACAACTACTGGTCACTTATTTAAACAATATTACTCGTGTGAATTAAATTTCATTGACAAGTTATTTGGGCATATTATAAAAGAGAATACAAGGGCTAATGAATATTATTTTATTGAATTATTTAGAACTTAATTTTCCATATGGCGTAATAATTACTATTCGTTTGAATCGCTTAATAAAACATGAATTAATCTTGTGAAATCATTTTGTATTTGCTATCAATTTTCTTTTGAATATCCAGTAATATATTGCTCACAGATGTAAGTGACTTTGAAAAACACTGTGCAACACAAAAGAAGGTTGTAATAACAAATATGCGATCCTTATAGATTTTGACGCAGTGAAAAGGAATCCGTAAACTGTTTCTCTCCATCAGCCTCAGTTTTCGAAATTATCAATTTTAAAAAAGGGGCTTTTTTGTCTCTTGAATAGGATTCGTGATGCACAGTTCAGACAGTTAGGCAGTTATATATTTAGATAGTTTCTATTAATTGCACAAAATTCTGTGAACTTTTGGGAATAAAATGACGTAAGTTACATTTTTATTCGGAAAAGTCCACAATGTCCACAATGTTCTGTTCTGTTTCTTAGTTACCGTTTACTTATGTTCAATTAATTATACTCTGCAACAGGTTATGGGCCCAGATATCTCGTAGAATTATACATTAAAATAGAATGCCCCGAGTGTGGAAAGTTTAAATAAGTCGAGTTAAGTCAGTTTCGCGAATTGAACAATAAGTGCATGAAGATGAGTTCCACTGGTTACACACGAAAAGAAATGTTAGGAAGGGACAACTACGAAACATGGAAGTTGCAAGCGGAGGCCCTTTTATTAAAAAATGATGAATGGGTGTTGAAATTTTGTTGTGTTAAATTTATCGGCCAACTCTAACCGATATTGGATGAAGTAAAGCTTCCTCCTCCGGTCCGGACGAGGGAGAGTGGGTAAAGAAATATACCAAACGAATATGACTTTTGATTCCCTTTGACTGTCCTGAAAAGGA
Organism: Nysson spinosus; assembly: GCA_910591585.2. Classification (NCBI taxonomy): domain Eukaryota; kingdom Metazoa; phylum Arthropoda; class Insecta; order Hymenoptera; family Crabronidae; genus Nysson; species Nysson spinosus. Next base: position 2,244,118 of record OU342830.1, read on the forward strand.
CAGTCGTTTATTTTAGACCCTTTTGCTTTGTACAATACAAAGTTTTTAAATATTTAGCCTGGTTTTCGGCGGGCCTTGTTGTCCTAGATTCTAGTTTCTGGAACAAGAGAAAAAGAACACACGGGTGTAATCACCTCAAATACGATAATCGTACCAATGTTCTGTCTCGGGAATGTTTTGACGCGCACACTTAAACAGCAACCGTGCTGTGTGTGCTAAAGCGCGTACTGGTGCGTGACTTTTAAATACGGTAAGCCACGCGTCGACTGTTTTTGCCTATCTGTTCCGTATTTTTCAGAAACATAATCGTGGCGGTCAGTGAAATTTAACGCAATTAAATCTTTACTGCAACGACCGCACAGTCGTATTGCCTCGAACGGAAAACCAAGGCGGAGGTTGTAAATCTCCTGTATGGATTCCGTGAGCGGGGAGTTCCACGGTTACTAGTGACTAGTCCCGGTGGCTAACAACGGAGGCTGATCTAACCGTTTCTTTCTCAACACGCCTTGACGTGGAGTAAGAGTGGACCAACGCTATTTCTAACCCGTCTTCTTCAACACGCCGCGTCGTGAAGGAAGCCTAGACACAGCGGTATCGAAACTCTCCGGTCGCTCTTTGGTTTCTCTAAACGTCACCAAGGCGATTCCCGGTAGAGAACGAGTAGCGGGTCTTAAGTTAGAATAGCGCGCCAACTAACGTAGTGCTCCGCCGACCAGTGGTCATCCAAGGAGTGGACTCCTGACGCTCCCACGTCGAATAACAATGGTTGGCGAAAACCAGGTGAACCCACCGATTTTCGCCCCAGTACTAATTCAGGGGAAAGACCGCTAAATTACTAAAAGGCGCAGCTATTGTGCTGAAGAGTCAACACGAATTATCGTGTGCTATTCTCGATTCAGTTTCACAATTGCTGGTGTTGAGCTGAAAGCTGTGTTCGTTATGACGGGAGCACGATCGACAATCGATGCGCTCCGTGCGAACTGTTTCTGAGGACTCTCTAAATTGAACTGACTGTCTGCGACGTTACACCGTCGTCGGCAAGCGCGAACGAGTAATTCCTCGTTACGCGGCGCTTTCGTCAAACTATTAGTTCTTTCTCACTATTTTCGTCTCATATCCGTTTACTATTCACGAATTCGAACGTCTTCAAACGGTAATATGTACCGGTCAGACGTGTCGATCTCTGGTCTCCCACGGTCTAGACGAAAACAATCATTGTCATGTTATTGGACCTCGCTAGTTTTTCTATTTCCTTTTCGAATCACACCGGTCAAATAAACTCGGTAGACTCAAGAAAAAGAAATCAACTATGAGGCTCGTGATCGGGTGAAACAACTACTGGTCACTTATTTAAACAATATTACTCGTGTGAATTAAATTTCATTGACAAGTTATTTGGGCATATTATAAAAGAGAATACAAGGGCTAATGAATATTATTTTATTGAATTATTTAGAACTTAATTTTCCATATGGCGTAATAATTACTATTCGTTTGAATCGCTTAATAAAACATGAATTAATCTTGTGAAATCATTTTGTATTTGCTATCAATTTTCTTTTGAATATCCAGTAATATATTGCTCACAGATGTAAGTGACTTTGAAAAACACTGTGCAACACAAAAGAAGGTTGTAATAACAAATATGCGATCCTTATAGATTTTGACGCAGTGAAAAGGAATCCGTAAACTGTTTCTCTCCATCAGCCTCAGTTTTCGAAATTATCAATTTTAAAAAAGGGGCTTTTTTGTCTCTTGAATAGGATTCGTGATGCACAGTTCAGACAGTTAGGCAGTTATATATTTAGATAGTTTCTATTAATTGCACAAAATTCTGTGAACTTTTGGGAATAAAATGACGTAAGTTACATTTTTATTCGGAAAAGTCCACAATGTCCACAATGTTCTGTTCTGTTTCTTAGTTACCGTTTACTTATGTTCAATTAATTATACTCTGCAACAGGTTATGGGCCCAGATATCTCGTAGAATTATACATTAAAATAGAATGCCCCGAGTGTGGAAAGTTTAAATAAGTCGAGTTAAGTCAGTTTCGCGAATTGAACAATAAGTGCATGAAGATGAGTTCCACTGGTTACACACGAAAAGAAATGTTAGGAAGGGACAACTACGAAACATGGAAGTTGCAAGCGGAGGCCCTTTTATTAAAAAATGATGAATGGGTGTTGAAATTTTGTTGTGTTAAATTTATCGGCCAACTCTAACCGATATTGGATGAAGTGAAGCTTCCTCCTCCGGTCCGGACGAGGGAGAGTGGGTAAAGAAATATACCAAACGAATATGACTTTTGATTCCCTTTGACTGTCCTGAAAAGGACAGTCGTTTATTTTAGACCCTTTTGCTTTGTACAATACAAAGTTTTTAAATATTTAGCCTGGTTTTCGGCGGGCCTTGTTGTCCTAGATTCTAGTTTCTGGAACAAGAGAAAAAGAACACACGGGTGTAATCACCTCAAATACGATAATCGTACCAATGTTCTGTCTCGGGAATGTTTTGACGCGCACACTTAAACAGCAACCGTGCTGTGTGTGCTAAAGCGCGTACTGGTGCGTGACTTTTAAATACGGTAAGCCACGCGTCGACTGTTTTTGCCTATCTGTTCCGTATTTTTCAGAAACATAATCGTGGCGGTCGGTGAAATTTAACGCAATTAAATCTTTACTGCAACGACCGCACAGTCGTATTGCCTCGAACGGAAAACCAAGGCGGAGGTTGTAAATCTCCTGTATGGATTCCGTGAGCGGGGAGTTCCACGGTTACTAGTGACTAGTCCCGGTGGCTAACAACGGAGGCTGATCTAACCGTTTCTTTCTCAACACGCCTTGACGTGGAGTAAGAGTGGACCAACGCTAGTTATAACCCGTCTTCCTTAACACGCCGTGTCGGGAAGGAAGCCTGGACACAGCAATATCGAAACACTCCGGCCGCTCTTGAGTGCTTCTATTCGTCACCAAGGCGGTTCCCGGTAGAGAACGAGTAGCGGGTCTTAAGTTGATAACAGCGCGCCAACTAACGTAGTGCTCCGCCGACCAGTGGTGATCCAAGGAGTGGACCCCTTACGCTCCCATGTCGAATAACAATAGGAGGCGAAAATCAGGTGAAACCCACCGATTTTCGCCTCAGTACTAATTTAGGGTTAAAAAACCGCTAAATTACAAAAAGGCGTAGCTATTTGTGCTGAAGAGTGAACACGAATTGTCGTGTGTTAGTCTCATTTCAGTTTCACAATTTGCTAGTTTGAAGCTGAAAGCAGTGTTCGTTATAACAGAAGCACGATCGAAAGCGGATGCGCTCCGTGCGAACTGCTGCTGAGGACTCTCTAAAACCAGCTGCTGCTGACGACTCTCCGGAATCAACTGTCTCGGAGGACTTTCTGGAATCAACTGTTCCTTACGAGTCTGTGGAATCAACTGTCTGTCGGCGACGTTACACCGTCGTTGACCAGCGCGAACGAATAATTACTCGTTACGCGGCGCTTTCGTCAAACTATTTTCTCTTTCTCACTCTCTCTCATCTCCGTTTGCTAGTTGCGAATTCGAACGTCTTCCCAAGGTAATATGTAACGGTTAGACGTGTCGATCTCTGGTTTCCCACGGTCTAGTCCAAAACAATAATATGCCTGTTATTGGGCCTCGATAGTTTTTCTATTCCTTTTTCGAATCACACCGGTCAAATGAACTCGGTAGACTCAAGAAAAAGAAATGACCTATGAGGCTCGTGACCGTTTTTTTTTTGTACGAGGGGAAATCTTCATAGACACCCCGGTCTCCCTCTGGGGGGGAGGCCGGGGTAGTGCCGGATTCTTACCGGCTAAAACCCCTCGGTGGACTCCAGCCGTGGCGCTTTTTGGGACCCCGAGGCCCTCTTGAGAACTCTGCTCGGGATCCCAGCGCCCGGCCCTCAGAAGGGCCAGTTCAATTTTTGATTTTTGGGGATGCAGTGCGCCCACGACACTGCACCCCCCACCTCGGAACCACCATTCATGGCTGCCTGGGCTCCAACCAAGGCGGCCTGGTGGCTCCGGCGGCTATTACATAGCCGCCGCGATGAGGCTCGTGACCGAGTGAAACAATTAGATGTCACTTATTTAAACAATGGGAATATGTGAGCGGTGAAATACCAAAACCAAATTTGACAGAAGGGCTTGCAGTCGTGAAGCAGACAATGATTTAATATTATACATACACCCATGCGCATTGAAGCAAATAAAGAATTGTGTAACTTCTCGCGATGTTTAGATTAAATTGGAATCGATTTACCAGTCTAAATGACTCGCACGAAAAGCCAGTTTATTAAAACAGCTTGCTCTACATCAGATGCGCGAAGGTGAAGATATACGACATCCCATTTCTAACTTCTTCGATGTAGTTGATAAATTACCTGAAGTGGACATAGAAATTAATAAAGATCTCGTAGCGATCATGCTATTATATGGTCCCCCGGAAAGCTTCGAAAACTTTCGATGCGCACTTGAATCTAGGGATGAGTTGCTTTCACCGGAAATCTTAAAAAAATAAAAATTGTTGTAGAAAACGATAAGCGTACTCATTCAATCGGATATTGGAAAGGAATTCTGCAATAAAGCATTTGATAATTATTTGGAAGAATGTGGAATTCGAGGAAGATTGAAAATTCCACATACTCCACAGCAGAATGGAATAGCAGAAAGAAAGAACAGAACACTTGTGGAAAGGACTAGATGCTTATTAATACAATAGAAACTCTCTTTATATTTTTTGGCAGAAGCACTCCCTACAGCAAATTATATCCGCAAAGATGCCCCTCAAATCATTTAAACGGACAAACGCCGTATAACATTTGGACCGGGAAAAGGCCGAATGTTAAATATTTTAGGACATTCGGAAGTAAAGGATAAATATTGGATCGAAACCCAAACAAAGGGAAACTTGCTCCAAGATCTGAAGAATGCACTTTTGTCGGTTACTCATTGGAATCCAAAGGATATAGAGGTACCTATCCAAAAGAAAATAATCGTATCAAGAGATATTCAATTTTTTGAAGACGTTGGGGCAGGAACAGAGTATGAAGAATTTAACGATGAAAATAGAACGATTAACGAAAATAAAATAAAAGAAGAGAAAACTTTTACCATGGATAGAAAATATGCCGAAATAGAAACGAAACCAATCAGAGAAATTCAAGAAGAACAACAGTCATGACAAGCAGACGAAGAAGATTATGAAGAAGCAATGGAATGGACACCCGAAGAACTTCAAAACAATGCAAATATGGAAACATCTCAACAAGGGGAAGAAAATGAATCGAATGACCAAGAACACGAAGAAATAATTTCAAATACACAAGAAGTTCAAGTACGAAGAACCGCGGGAAGACCCAAGATAATGAAAACGGGAAATCGAGGAAGGATTAAGAAGATAGAAACAGATTTGATCATAGCAGCAATTTACGTGGATGGCATAATAATCACATCAAGAAGGAAGAAATATATGAACGAAATAAAACAAAAGTTAACGGTATTTGAAATGAAAGATTTAGGACCCATCAAATATTGTTTAGGAATGAAATTCACAAGGAGTAAGGGGAAGACGGCAATGTCTCAGAAAACATACGTGGAAGATATTTTAAGAAAATTTGGAATGGTCGATGGGAAAACGATAGCTACTCCTTGCGAATCAAGTAAGCAACATATAAAAGAAGAAACTTATGAAGATACGAGAACTGAAGCTAAAGGAGTGCCATACAGGGAACTAATAGGCTCTCTTATGTACATAGCAATTGCCACAAGACCGGACATAGCCCATGTAGTGAGTTGGCTAAGTCAGTTCAATTCCAATTTCATGGAACCGAAGTTGGACCTACGTCACACTCTGAATATCTTTACGAATATTGTTTAAATAAGTGACATCTAATTGTTTCACTCGGTCACGAGCCTCATAGGTCATTTCTTTTTCTTGAGTCTACCGAGTTTATATGACTGCTGTGATTCGAAAAAGAAATAGAAAAACTATCGAGGCCCAATAATAGGCATATTATTGTTTTGGACATGACCGTGGGAAACCAGAGACCGAAACGTCTAACCGTTACATATTATAATGGGGAGACGTTCGAATTTCCAAATAGGAGGGAGATGAGAGAGAGTGAGATAGAGAATATAGTTTGACGAAAGCGCCGCGTAACGAGTAATTATTCGTTCGCGCTTGGCGACGACGGTGTAACGTCGCCGACAGACAGTTGATTCCACAGACTCGTAAGGAACAGTTGATTCCAGAAAGTCCTCCGAGACAGTTGATTCCGGAGAGTCGTCAGCAGCAGCTGGTTTTAGAGAGTCCTCAGCAGCAGTTCGCACGGAACGCATCCACTTTCGATCGTGCTTCTGTTATAACGAACACTGCTTTCAGCTTCAAACTAGCAAATTGTGAAACTGAAATGAGACTAACACACGACAATTCGTGTTCACTCTTCAGCACAAATAGCTACGCCTTTTTGTAATTTAGCGGTTTTAACCCTAAATTAGTACTGAGGCAAAAATCGGTGGGTTTCACCTGGTTTTCGCCACCTATTGTTATTCGACATGGGAGCGTAAGGGGTCCACTCCTTGGATGACCACTGGTCGGCGGAGCACTACGTTCGTTGGCGCGCTGTTATTAACTTAAGACCCGCTACTCGTTCTCGACCTCGAACCGCCTTGGTGACGAATAAAAGCATTCAAGCGTGGCCGGAGAGTTTCGATATTGCTGTGTCGAGGTTTCCTTCACGACGCGGCGTGCTAAGGGAGACGGTGTATAACTAGCGTTGGTCCACTCTTCCTCCACGTCAAGGCGTGTTGAGAAAGAAACGGTTATTTCAGCCTCCGTTTTCAGCCACCGGGACTAGTCTCTAGTAACCGTGGAACTCCCCGCTCACGGAATCCATACAGGAGACTTACAACCTCCGCCTTGGTTTTCCGTTCGAGGCAATACGACCGTGCGGTCGTTGCAATAAAGATTTCATTGCGTTAAATCTAGCCGACCGCCACGATTGTGTTTCTGCAAAGACGGAACAGATCGGCAAAAACAGTCGGCGCGTGGCTTACCGTATTTAGAAGTTACGCGCCAGTACACGCATAAGCGCACACCGCACGGTTACCGTCGCTGGTTAAGTGTGCGCGTCATAACATTCCCGAGACAGAACATATGTACGATTATCGTATTCGAGGTGATTACGCCCGTATGTTCTTTTTCTCTTGTTCCAGAAACTAGAATCTAGAACAACAAGGCCCGCCGAGGTCCAGGCGAAATACTTTTGTATTATACAAAGTTTAAGGGTCTTTAAATAAACGGCTGTCCTTTTCAGGACAGTCAATGGGAATTAAGAGGCATATTCGTTTGGTTTATTTCTTTACCCACTCTCCCTCGTCCGGACGGAAACTTTACTTCCTCCAATATCGGTTAGAGTTGGCCGATAGGATTTAAATATTCAAACAAATTTCAACAAATATTGTCCACGTCGTTTTCTTATGTTTAATTAATTATACTCTGCAACAGCCAAATTAAACTAATGTTTTAACATATTTGCAAATTCATATTGCAATTCTCATTTGTATCCTTTCATTCTTAAAAGTCCAAAGAATTTTTTACAAAAATGAAGACTGCCTAACTTTTATATTTTCGTCACAATTTGTATGCAGATTTAAAAAGCTGCTGGAAAAAAGAACGCACGAGGCTTGTCTCGCCAAAATTAATCAACATTTAAACATATTAATTTTCATTTTCACTTATTTTACCGAAATATTGCCAGCAACGCCTTCCACGTGAAAGAAAAACAATTTTTGCTTCAAACATTTTCTTTCTATCTGCTCTAATATGCAAGATATTTAAAGAAAAATTATTGTGCGTTTTTATGGGCAGAAAAAATGCCATCCATCTAGCGGTGAGAATGTGGAAGAGATGTGTTTTATACAGTAAGCACACTTGATTAAAAGCTGAATAATTATACATGTGTAAAATAGAATGAACTGAACAAAAGTGAAAGATACAGCACGGCAGTGACGTGAAGAACAAAAGTCAGTATACCATGAAGTCATTAGCGTACAAAACGCAATGCTTAAGTCGATATACCGATCACGGCGGTATATTCAACAGGAACTAAACCCGTTACTCTCCTCCTGAGAGAGCCCCAACACCCGTAATGTCGAGATTCATTGGAATTTAGGGGGTTCGTTTGATGATCGGAAAATTGTGGTTAATAAAAGTACACTGTATATAACTAATGCATTAAACTTTACTAACTAAACAAGCATATGTAACTATTATGGTTGTTTCGTCTTCACCGCTTAAGACGCAATTTATTCGTGGCGTAGTTAAGGCGTTTATTTTGGAGAGCGGCCGGTTGCACTGGCCGATGATCTGCACGTGCAGAAGCAATCACAACCAGCAATCGATTCTACTCAAGGGCGGCGGTCGACGGCGATCGTCCCCTGTTTTTAGGGGATTCGTGGTCGAACTGGTGGGAAAAAAGGGTATAAGTCCATTCTGATTGCGAACGGACGGCGCTGTCTTCTGCGAGCCTCGAGCTTGACGGTTTATAATATCCATCGAGCTCTATACACTAATGTACTTCGCCTTTACAATAAAGCAATTCCAATTGTACTTTACAATAATTAACACGTTTCGAGAAGGAGACCACACTCGGCAGAAGTACAATCCCCGAAATCATGGGAAGCAATAGTAGATATATAAAGTAATACAAAAAAGAGAGGTGCTTCTTGCTAGGACGCTTGCTTGATAATGCGGTCCTTTCGCGGGAAAGTTAGCGTCCTTACGCTAATGACTTCCTGTAGAGAAAATCCCTAGGACTTAGGAAAAGTTCCTAATGGCTTTAGATATGTTGCCACTAGATGGCGTTTGTGTTGGGGTGGTAAAGTTACCCACATGCAAAGAAAATGCCGTCCATCTAGCTGTGAAAACGTGAAATTAAATCCGTCATTCTTCCCCTCTGAAAGCCCTCGTATAAAGGCGAAATTCGTGGGCACAAAAAATGACATAGGAGAGAAATAGCAGGTGTAGTTCCACCTGGTCATCAGTAGATGGATGGTATATTTTCTGCCCATGAATTTCGACATTACGGTGGCGGAGAGACTGTCTCAGGAGGGGAATAGCGGGTTTAGTTCCGCATTCTCACTGCTAGATGGACGGCATTTTGTGTCCACGAATTTCGAGTGACTTAGAAATAATAATGCAAAATAATTTTCATTAAATATCTCGTATACTAATTGTTCGGGAACTTTCGAAGTCCGGAACGTTCGACGTATTCAAAGAGTGTTATGCTTACTTTGGACTCTTTTTCTGGCTTCTCTTCTGGCGTCTTAACTATGGTGCAAAAACTTTGAATACTCGAACGTTCTGGAAACAAGGTCTTCTCCGCAGCAGTTGCGAAGATTCTAGAAGGAATTGAATTCCCGAATATTCTCGAAGCGTCACGAGCGCGTGAGCTCCCCTCAGTCAAATCATAAATACCGGTGCGACCGGCGCCGGGCTCTCTCTTAGTTCGAGTCTTTGTTCTTTAATCTATTCTACGCATTCGGGTGTATCGACGGTTATAGCTTAACACGTGCGATTACAACTACTTACTGGTTTATTACTTTCTTTATAACTTTATACGGGTTAAATTACTGGTGTGCTTAATTGCAATTCTGCGTACTGTGCTTATCTGCTTTTGGGTTGCTTTCTCTATCGTGCTTACTGATTTATTGCGTGTAATTATTTAAGTGAGTGTGTGTGCGTATGACTGACTCCGTGTACTAGTGCCTACGGTTAGGCTATTAATAAATAATTATTAAGATACGCGCTTTATACTTTAATCTAACATACAGTCCACTAAACCCCTGACTTTTACGAACACTAATAAAATGTTACCATACGTATACGAACAAAAATTGTTTCTTTTTAACGAAGAAGGCTTTGCCGTTAATATTTCCGTAAATTAAGTTATTAAAATGAATATGTTTAAATATTTATTAAAATTCCCGGGGCAAGGCCCATGCGTTCTTTTCAAATTTCCGTAAAAATTTTGTCTATGACGGGAGTTCGAGTTACTCTGTGCGATACAGTAGACCTTTTTCTTTGAAAAGCATTCAAACAATATTCAGAAAAGATTTTGATTTCGTAAATAAAAGCCAAAGGGTAGCGCAAGTGATGGATTGTCAGCAGAGGTTATCCGAGAGCACTGTTTAGTGAGTACACTCGATGCTGTTTGAGAACTCCAAAGTCCATGTTGTGTATTTAGATTAGATGAGATTAGATTAGATGTATTAACTGCTTTCCCTCAGGGTTACATCCTCCCTCTGCCACCCGATCTCTTGCTTCTGCTTCCCAATCTCTTCCTTTTGCCTCCCAATCTCCCCCTTCAGTTTCCCCATTTCCTCCATTGCTTTTTCTCTTCCTTTCCTTATTTCTTCCAGTAACTCCCTCATCTTTTCCGCGTTCGTCTGTCTTCCTCTTCTTCCTCCCTTCTTTCCCTTTTCCTTCACCTCACGCTTGTCCGTACTGTCGTTTTCTTACCGACTCCCTCGGTTGGGTTCACAGAGGAGTTTATCCTCCCAACTGCCCACCGCCTCCTGTGTGCGCCGCTACTCTTGCCTGCCCTCCACCTCCTTAGTCCTCCACCGCTTATCCTAACGTCCCTACTTTCTTCCACACGAATTTCTCACTTTGCTTATCGCTCACCTTTCTTTCCTGTTTTTCCACGAACCCACCAACACCTTTTTCCCCCTGCAATTTCCACAAAACCTGCCTAACTACTCCAAATGTTCCGCCCGCGAATTCCTCTCAACCCGGCCTCACTCTACCGGCGCACCCTTCCCCATTTTGTGTATTTTAGGAGTGCTTTCCAAAGAAAAATGTCTGCTCTAGAGCAGCATAGAGTAATGGAATCCTCGCCGGAGGCTCAATTTTTTGGAAATTTGAAAACCGTCTCGAAAAATGAACCCGTGGAGCATGTCTCGTCAAAGGGTCTAGCCGGTTAAGGGGGGCCAAAAGTGCCCCTATACCAAATTGAACTTGCGATGGGTCATTCGATAGCTTATGAAAAAAAACAAGGGGGGGGGGAGTAAAGGGCAAAACTCGAAAAATCACGTTTTTGTTCAATTTCTTCCAACTGAGTGCATGAAAAATTTTGAAAAAAATAATGGCACGTAAGTCAGCGATATACATATTATAGAATTTTCAGATTTTTATGTTGCAAATCCAAGCTGTGAAAAATAAAAAACGCCCAAAAATGCCGAAAAAGGCCGATTTTGTATTGAAGGAGTTGCAGAACTATAATTATATTATTTGAGTAAGTAGGCATTAGTGATAGTATTGCTCTCAATTTTTGTTAGTTTTTTTGTTAGGTGCGCCGTAGTTAAAAAAATTGAAACCCGGTTTTTTCGGTGTTTTTTGCGTGTCAGACTGACTTATAGGCCGAACTTTCGTATTATTCTCTATGTTTAAGCCAGTTGAAATGTCGTGGCGCCCCTCGTTTCCGGTGGGCGGCAGAGGGTGCGTAGTCGCAGGGGGCTCTGTCTCCCCGAAGTGCGTTTCCGGGGGATAGAGCGAAAATTCGGTCTTCTTCTGCCGACTGCTAGCCACGACGCACGCAAGCCACGGGGCTTCACATATTCACATCGGAGACAATTTCTTCCACCACGGGAAGAGAATTGTACGCGGGCACGGGCCCAGTGAGTTTACTTACGGAGTATTTCGATCTACGGAGATCGTTACGAACGAGAGATCGTCGCGAATCACGGACGAGCGATATTCAGCCAACATCCTTTCTGATCCGACACCCGGCGTTCAAATAAATATTAGGTGTTCTCGGCCAGGATCGAAGGGGTCGCGAACAATCTATTAAATAAGTGTTTGTGTAGTAATCAATGTTTTTGCATGCAGCAAAGCAATATAGCAATTAAGGAAACTAAATAGATAGAGAAAATCGGAATTATTGTGCTACAGCCCGCGAAATTTCTATAAAGCCACTTACTTTTGTGTGGATAATTTTTGTCCCGGAACCATTACATTTTCTTTTTGCAATTTGTGCACGTGGTACTACTTTCACGGTTAAACGGATGTACCATTTTGAACTTTTTACCATTTCGGACGGAGTTTTTATTACCCTAAAACCGTACGGTCGTCTTGCTTTGGGACGGACCGATGCTACAGCGGCCAGAGGACCTATTGTGTTGTTGGTCTATTGTTGCTAGTTATGCATCGGTCCTTACGCGCTGTACCTAGCTTCGAAAATTATTACTTATTTTTGATCGAACGGATAAGTCCCACATCTGGCGACCAAGCGTCGATCCTCGCGGACCTACCTGGACGCACAACCTATAGGAGTTCGCGGATTCCTGGAATTTATTGCAAACAATGGAACCCAATAGTAAGGTCCCAACTTGGTTCGACCAATTAGGATAGTGCAAATTGCAGAAGTTTCTCCGCCTCCACGAAGGTGGGGACCTGGTTGTCCATCGATAAATAGTGAGAGAAAATCGGAAAAATCAGTCTTTCTTCAAATTGACTTCGAGATGCCACGAGGAAAGTTATTAACGAGCGAAGAAAAAGCATCCACTGATTAGGGCTGCATTTCGAGCTGATGCAAAAACACCTATCTGCCGAATCAGCACAAAAATTAATTCTGTAGAATATACAGAATTATTAGATACAGTGCTAATACCTTTTACAGAAGAAATTGAGCACGATAATTTTATTTATCAGACATTACAAAGACATTTAAAAGACATTAGAATTTTATCATGGCCCCCCGATCTAAACCCAACTGAAAATCTTTGGGGAATAATTGCGAGGAAATTTTATGGTAATTGCAATCAATAATCGTCAGTTAATGAATTATGGACAGCGGTGAACGAAGCGTGGGCATCCATCGAAATTGACACACTTCGAAATTTAATTGTATCAATGTCGAAACGAATTTTCGAAGTTTTTCGAAAAAATGGCAGTTATACAAGCTATTAATATATAAATAAAAAATAAATTATTGTGAATATTGATTTTATCTCTCAAAAAATCCGGTGGCTTTATAGAAATTTCGCATTGTATTTTATGTCATATTATACATTTCCCTTTCCTATTTGAAATCAATGTTATTTCAATTATTTAAGCCGACAAATATGTGTCTTTTATACTCCCAAAATAATGTCACCCACAAACTTATCATAAGTCTGAAATATTTATAAGATATTAGCAAAAAAACGTGGTGGCTTTATAGAAATTTCGCGGACTGTATTAGAGTCTAGAGCGTAAAGAATATTTTCAAGTGGTGCGGAGGTCCCGTGGCAAAGTATCACGTTGTTGAAACGCTGCGGACTTTTTTTGTAGATTCGCATCTCACTTAGTGTACGGAAAAGTCAGAAGTTCAGTGGACTGTATGTTAGAATAAAGTATGAGGCGCGTATCTTAATAGTTATTTATTAATAAGCTAACCGTAGGCACGAGTACACGGAGTCAGTCATACGCAACACACACTCACTTAATTAGTTACACGCAATAAGTCAGTAAGCACGATAGAGAAAGCAGCCCAAAAGCAGATCAGAAAAGTACGCAGATTTACAAGTAAGCACACCAGTAATTAACGTGTATATAGTTATACGAAAGTAACAAACCCAGTAAGTAATTGTAATCGCACGTGTTGAGCTATAACGTCGATACACCCGAAGTAGAATAAATTACCAGAACAAAGACCCGAACTAAGAGAGCGACCGGCGCCCGTCGCACCGGTATTTATGATTTTAGTGAGGGGCTACCCCTTGAGGGGAGCTCACGCCTTCGTGACGCTTCGAGAATATTCGGGAATTCAATTCCTTCTCGAATATTCTCAACTGCTGCGAAGAAGACCTTGTTTCCAGAACGTTCGACGTATTTAAAGTTTTTGCACCATAGTTAAGACGCACGAAGCGAAGCCAGAAAAAGAGTCCAAAGTAAGCATAACACTGTTTGACTACGTCGAACGTTCCGGACTTCGAGAAATCCTGAACATTCCGCCCGCCTTCGTTGTCCTGTGGCAACGAATCCAGTACTTAATTATTTGGAAGCAGGCAAATCTTCGTAATAGGACGCTTTAGCGTAGTGGTCGCCGTCTGCACCGTGACCACCCTGACCATACCATCCGTCCCTGGATGAGTCTGCACGATGCGAGCGAGTGGCCACCTGGTGGGGGGGAGTGAGCTCATTCAGAACTACACAGAGATCTCGCACCCTCGGGGCGTCAGTCTTCTTACGCCACTTGTCGCGTGCCTGAAGTGTTTGAAGATATTCCCTTTTCCAAACGTTCCAAAAATGCAGCTGCATTTGTTGAAGTAGACGCCAGCGCGATGTAGAAGTTCCTGAGTCATCCAGAGACGCATGGTCGGGCAAGGCAGTCAGCGGAGCACCTATCAAAAAATGACCAGGAGTTAATACCTCTAGCGTATCCAGAGAGTCAGACAGAGTTACCAACGGGCGTGAATTTAGACACGCCTCAATTTGTGCCAGGATCGTAGCCATTTCCTCGTAAGTGAGTCGCGTGTCGCCCACTACGTATCGAAGATGGTGCTTCATAGATTTCACCCCAGCTTCCCATATGCCGCCGAAGTGTGGAGCCGCTGGAGGGATGAATTTCCATGTGAAGCCTTCCCGCGCCAGTTCCCGCGTAATGGCAGACATCGTGGAAGATGACTGAGCAAACATGCGGCGGAGTTCTCGATCCGCTCCTTGGAAGGTGGTTCCTTGATCACTACTAATGGTTGAGCACTTCCCTCTACGTGCCGTAAAGCGACGGAATGCAGCGATGAAGGCCTCAGTAGTGTAGTCGGACACCAGCTCCAGATGAATAGCTCGTGTGGCGAGGCAGACGAAGACAGCAACGTACGCCTTCCTGGATTTCTGCCCTCGCCCTCCGCTTATCCTCACCAGGTATGGTCCAGCGTAGTCGAGACCCACGTGTAGAAATGCTCTAGCCTGGTTGACCCGTGAAGCCGGTAGATCGCCCATGCGTTGAGAGAGAGGAGAAGCCTTCCAGCGTGTGCATACTAGGCACTTGTGAATGACAGCTTTCACAAGGTTCCTTCCCCCAAGGATCCAGTAATTTTGGCGGAGCGTGCGTAGAGCAAGTTGAGGACCTCCGTGTAGTGTCAAGAGGTGAGCCTCTTGTGCAAGAAGTGCAGTAATCTGGTGAGAGCAGGGAAGTATGACAGGATGCTTGGCGTCATATGACAGTAGAGAATGCTTGAGCCTCCCATCCACTCTCATCAGCCCATCAGAATCCAACATTGGTGTAAGCCGCGATAATTTCCCCTTTATTGGCCGATCCCTAGTCAGTGATTCAAGCTCCTGTGCAAATGCCTCCTCCTGCACTAGCTTAAGGCACAAAGTTCGTGCCCTTCGTATTTCATATGCAGTGACATATGAGCAATCAGGTTCATCAGGAGATTTCTTGGACTTGTTGATAAACCTCACTAACCAGGCCAGGATGCGGAGGAGATGTGAAAGGGAACAGTAGCGCTGCAAGAATTCCCATCCTTCCTTCGGTGGAGTGGATAAATGCATAGTAGTGACTCCCCTCTGCTCCAGCTCGTTAGGGGGAAGAAATGGAGTGACTGTTTTCCAGCTATTTTCATGGCTCCTGAGAAAAGATGGTCCTTCTCTCCAGAAGGTATGACCCGCTAGTTGTGATGGAAACAAGCCTCGTGACGCACAATCAGCTGGATTGTGTTGGGTGGCTATGTGATGCCACTGTACGGATGGACTCTAGGCTTGGATCTCAGCCACCCTGTTTGCCACAAAAGTCTTCCACTTGCTTGGATGAGCCTGCAACCAACTAAGCACGATGGTAGAATCTGTCCACAAGTGTACAGGCACACTCTGAAGACTGGTTATCATGCGGATGCGTGACACTAAACGAGCCAGCAATACGGCACCACACAGCTCCAACCGAGGAAGAGTAATTTGTTTCAAGGGAGCCACCTTAGTTTTGGCAGTGAACAAGTCCATCGATGCTCCATCCTTTGACACCGTTCGTATATAGATGACAGCTGCATATGCCTTTTCTGAAGCGTCACAAAATCCGTGTATTTCAGAAGTGTGCCTAGCCCTTGTAAAGTTCACCCAACGCTTGAAGGGTACCTCTTCTATGAGTGGCAGTTCCCTTAAATAAGACCTCCAGATAGTGGATTGTGACGGAGGCAGAGTCTCGTCCCAAGACACATGGAGCAACCACAGTGCCTGTATAAGGATTTTCGCAGTTATGATCACAGGGGCTAACAATCCCAAGGGATCATAAATCCTGGATATGGCACTCAGCATCGTCCTCTTGGTGCACACCGCGTCCCGTTCCAGCAGGGTCGGAACGAACCTGAAGATGTCCCTGCTGCTGTCCCACCGTAGTCCCAGGAGTGAAGGTCCCTCCTCATAAATGCACGACTTCGACGTGTGCGATGCCCGTAATTCTTCCGGAAGTACCGCAAGAAGATCTGGAGTATTGGACGACCATTTGCGGAGGTTGAAGCCGCCCGCCGCACCAGAAACTACGTCGTCCACATATGTGTCCTCCTCCAAGATCTGCGCCCCCAAGGGGTACTGATGACGTTCATCAGCTGCAAGCTGGCGCAGGGTGCGAGTGGCGAAGAAAGGAGCGCAGGACAGTCCGTAAGTTACGGTAAGCAATCTATATGTCCTTGCTGCCTTGTTCGGAGCGTCTCTCCATAAGATGCGTTGAAAGTCGATATCCTCCCAGTGTAACCAGATCTGCCTGTACATTTTCTCTATATCTGCACAGAAGACAATAGCATGCAGTCGCCAGCGTAGTAGGAGTTGATGAATATCTGGAAGAAGTTGCTGGCCCGTGTGCAGAAGCTCGTTCAGAGAGATTCCCGCAGAGGAGGTGGAAGACCGGTTGAAGACGACCCTCAGCTTTGTCGTACTACTAGTCTCCTTCCAGACCCCGTGGTGCGGCAGATAATACGACGTCGAAGGAGATGGCTGTTCGCCATCAGGCACTACTTCCATGTGCCCCAGTTCTGCATACTCCGTCATGAATGCAGTGTAGTGTTCCCGAAAGGAGTCCGAAGTATTGAACCTCCTCTCTGCACTGTCTAAAGCCCGTTGAGACGCACCCTTAGAATTGCCCAAACGTACCTGTGTGGTCTTGAATGGAAGCCGCACTATGTAGCGCCCGAAGGAGTCTCGGCTGACAGTGCTGCAAAAGTGGTGTTCGCACTCTTCCTCTTCTTGTGTGCGATGGAGAATCGTCGAAGTGACCTCCTCCTGTTCCCAAAACCGTCGTAGTGTGTCCTCCAAGTTGTTGCCTTCCGCACAGTGGAAAGTCGCAAGTCGCTCACCAGTAGGTGATGGTGACTGAGCAGAACCAGTAGTAATCCAACCCAGAGTGGTTTGTTGCCCCACTGTAGCTCGTTCTGGTCCTAAACGCACGCCCTTCAACAGAATCCGCGAGTAAATATCTGCTCCCAAGATAAGCTCGATGTCCTGCATATTAGCTGGCGGAGGGTCAGCTAATTCAAGGTTCTCAAGATGTCTCCAGTCAGATGAGAACCTCTCCTTGGGTGGACAATACGATGTGAGGTGCGCCAGGACGAAGGCTTTCACTGCACAGTTGCAGTCCTTGTTGAAGCGAGACGCCCTTCGGACGCGTACGACACCCTTAGTAGGGGCGCTTACTCCAGCTACCCCATCCACTGGAGGAGTTGCATGTCGCCGTTGCAGACGCACTTGTCGAGAGAGGCGTTCGGAGATCAACGTGACCTCCGAGCAAGGATCCACCAATGCCCTTACGATGGTGGACGAACCCGTCGGCGAAGAGATTTTCACCAGCGGAGTGGCCAGATATGCTCTGGTGTGACTGAGACGTTTAGTGGAGCAGCACAATGACGTTCTTCCCTCGCCTGTGTCAGTAGTTGAGCCCGTCGAAGATCCTTGTGACTCACTGTGATGAAGAGTCGTGTGGTGTTTGCCGTGGCAGATTTGGCATCGCTTCATAGACGGACATCTCTTCACTCCATGCGCACCCAGGCAGTTGAAACACAATTCCTTCTTGGCTATGATCTCCCGGCGCTCGATCGGAGACTTGGCCTTGTACTGCTCGCAAAAGAGGATGAAATGCCCTTGAGAGCACAAGCGACATTTCCTAGTGGTGGAAGTCTGCGACACCACATGTTCCCTAGGTGTATGTTGTATGTCCTCGCTGCGTCGAAGACCCGTTTCTGGAGACGTCTGTGGCGCCCTTGCATCAGATGCAGCTAGGGGAGAAGAAGAAGAGAGCATGCCCAGTAATTGTGCCCTGGCGTCGAAGTAATTCTCTTCAGTAACAGAGAACCGATCCTCAGATACATATTCGTGCTTCCTTCCAACTTACCGTAGTTCCCTTAGTATTTCCTTGTGTCCTTGCTGAAACTGTTGCCACATATCTTCCAGATGATCTATGCGTGCCTGCAAGACCCCAGTAGTGATTCTCGCCTTGCCCTTCTTCATCATGTTCTCGACTAAGTGCGAGATGCGATGGGCCAAAGAGGCTTGATGCGAGAGAAGCTCCTCCATGGTCGATAATTGGAACCGGTTATTATTTCACAAAGTCTAAATAGTCCCGAAGGCGCGCACTAATTACCGTTTTCTTTTTTTTGAAAGTTCTCTGTGCCGTCGCACTTATAACCGTCGGCAGAGGTCACGCGCACGTTCACCGTTCTGTTTGAATTTCACTAACCGTCGCACCTGTACCCGTCGGAACCGTTATACGCGCACTCGCCCTATAGTATCCCTAAAGATCCTTATATAATCCGGCTCGAGGGACCAAAAAATGTACGGAAAAGTCAGAAGTTCAGTGGACTGTATGTTAGAATAAAGTATGAAGCGCGTATCTTAATAGTTATTTATTAATAAGCTAAACGTAGGCACGAGTACACGGAGTCAGTCATACGCAACACACACTCACTTAATTAGTTACACGCAATAAGTCAGTAAGCACGATAGAGAAAGCAGCCCAAAAGCAGATCAGAAAAGTACGCAGATTTACAAGTAAGCACACCAGTAAATTAACGTGTATAAAGTTATACGAAAGTAACAAACCCAATAAGTAATTGTAATCGCACGTGTTAAGCTATAACGTCGATACACCCGAATGCGAAAGCAGATAAGCAAGGTACGCAGAATTACAGGTAAGCACACCAGTAATTAACGTGTATAAAGTTATACGAAAGTAACAAACCCAGTAAGTAATTGTAATCGCACGTGTTGAGCTATAACGTCGATACACCCGAAGTAGAATAGATTACCAGAACAAAGACCCGAACTAAGAGAGCGACCGGCGCCCGTCGCACCGGTATTTATGATTTTAGTGAGGGGCTACCCCTTGAGGGGAGCTCACGCCTTCGTGACGCTTCGAGAATATTCGGGAATTCAATTCCTTCTCGAATATTCTCAACTGCTGCGAAGAAGACCTTGTTTCCAGAACGTTCGACGTATTTAAAGTTTTTGCACCATAGTTAAGACGCACGAAGCGAAGCCAGAAAAAGAGTCCAAAGTAAGCATAACACTGTTTGACTACGTCGAACGTTCCGGACTTCGAGAAATCCTGAACACTTAGGTTAATTTTTTTTGCATTACATTTTCTTAACTTCTACCTACATAACAACTTTTAACAGTCAACACTCTTATAATCGGGATTATGTTTAATAAAAAACCGTACATTATAAAAAATAAGGTTTTTTTTATTGATTCACATCAGGATTACAAACACAACATATGATATTCTTTGTTTGCGTCGAATGTCTATTACATACATGTCGTCTACAAGAATCACAGATCGAGGAATATTTAATGTTGCTACCTATAGAAAAGCAGCATCTGGCACGCTGTTGATTTTCTACTTTCCGCTGTTTTACAATTTTCCGTCCTGTTGCTTCTATTGCAGTGAGAATATTTTTCTGCAATCCTCCTTGCTGATTCTCAAATTGTATTGCTCGCCTGTCTATGTTTCTAGCAGTCAGTTTTCTTGACAATTCTTCTAAAAATAGTTTCCTCCTTGTTTTGCCTGATTTTCTATTTTCCCATTCTGGATATTTTTTTTGCCATATAATTAACGCGTTATATGCGGCAATGTCGATATAATGCAAAAATAACGACAAAGGCCATCGACGAGTACAACGTCTAGCGGAATATTCTCTGGTTAGTTCATCTAAAACATCTACTCCACTTTTTGTTGAATTATAATAATCTATTATAATTGGCTTATAATTTGTTTCTGTTGTCGACAAATGATTATGGTGGTGCAGCGTAGAAAGGAGAACAACACATTTTTGCGGTTTGGGATATATGATACCAATGTCAATTTATCCGTAAATAGAAAGTTAGACGAATATTGTGGCCGGTCCCGCGTTTCCAAAAGTATTTTCGGCAAATCTCGTCTATTCTTTCGTACCGTCCCAACTAAACAAATACCGTCTTCAAGAAGTTGTTCTCCTAAATTCAGGTCCGTGAAAAAATTGTCCGTTGTGATGCAGCGACCAGAATTTTTCCAAAAACTCGCAAGTTCTTTCACAACACGTTGACCCTACGACTCCTTCCTCGTTTTCCTAAATACACTTCCATATTACAACAATAATATGTCGTTGAGTCACAGAGTGTCCATATTTTGATTCCGTATTTCCCGGGCTTCTTTAGCATGTACACTTTGAATGATGAACGACCACGAAATGTCATCAGTTGTTCATCGATGCATCCAATGCCTGTAGCATTGTAAGATTCTTGACAATTTTTAATGAATATGTCTGTTATTTCCCGAATTGGTGCCAGTTTTTCACTTGATTTTCGGAAATTACGTGTGATAGAGTCATCGAACCCTATACATCTCAATATATCGGTAAAACGGTCCCGCGACATTATTGCCGTATAAAATCTTCTCGATGTGGCATCATCTTGTTTCCACAAATCTTCCTATGAGTAGTACAAGTCCGAAAAAAGCTTCAATTTCCGTTTTGTCAATAGGCTTCCATTTCTTATTTACTGACATACTTTCCGTTGCCTTCAAATTTTTGTTCAAAGTGCGTTGTTAAGTGCGCGTAGTTCATCGTTTTTTACTTATTTCCGCAGAGGGCACTTTCTGTTGCGGTGAATTTTAACGCGTCGGTTTTAATTGAGTTGAATCACGAAAGCCCAATTCTTTTGTCACCCGATGTGAAATAAGTCGCATAAGTGCCGGTAATCACAGCGCACTTCGTCATAGACGGCGCTGCTGCGCCTTCGGCCGACTTCTCGGGAATCGGATTGCGTGCAAGTTTCCTTCGAATCAATTTTCCTTTTTATCACGAGCCACCTTGACGCTGCGACAAGAACACGGCGCCTAGTCGAAGTCTTTGGCGCCAAAGTTTTAAACATCCGCATGGCGTCAAACAAGCCACCAATTGGTTTCGCGATCTTCGGAGAAGTCAGTGAGCTTCCGGACGCTGCCAAAACAACACGTTTCAACACCCTCCCCGTTAAACGAACGATCTACCGCTAATTCTAGTTTTGTTCTGTTTAATATTAATTCAGAACCCTTTATTGTTATTTTATAGTTCTACAAGTTTTCTCGTGTTTAATAAAAGTTTATGTTCACTGTTGTTGTTTGCGTCCCTCAAGTCCAAAACCAACTCCTCCTGCTCCCTGCCTTTCCTACTCCTTCCTTCAGAGTTTTACCCTGGGGATCAGCGCTCAGGTTCCTCGCACACTCTACGAAATTGAGTGAACATAAGTGAACTACGATGAACGCAGCATCCCTGAATTTACATACCCTACGTCAAGGCCTCGGAATCTGTTTACTGCTATAGATAGTAGTCAAATTGCTGGTCAGCGTCCTCCAACACACATAAGAAATACTTTCTCGGTGTGCAAACTGCCGTCACAATGGCAACATTGTACAGAAAAGATAAAGTCCGACGTTTCAAACCCTGTTGAGGATTTTAGAAGGAGCTAATCGTTAGGTCGGTGTAGAGGAAAGCCTATTTGAATTCTTACGCCACTGTGGAGGGAAACAGATACGATTCGAGGATCAATTTAACGTTTTATATATTTTTCCAGTAGCGAAGACTTAAAACTACATATCTACCGAATAAAAATTGCACGTTTCAGCTTAGCAGCAATGACTTATACAATAAGTGTAGGGTTTCCAGAATTGGCAGGGCCCTAGAATAATGAGAATCAAAAGCGCCGTCGCCTTCACTCACGAGGAGAGTGCATGAGATGATACGCAAGTTTTTCGATGAGACTCTGAGAAAATGTAGTACAGGCAGGACTAATATTTTTCCCAAAAGATTAGCTTCCACTCCGCATTACTTTTTCCAACAAATGGGTTTGAAAATATACGTCGCTATTGTACGTCTATGCGACTTTTTCTATACAAGGTGACCATAGCGCAGTGGATAACGCTCCTGCCTCGTACGCGAGCGGACTTGGGATCGACTCCACGCTCATTCCAACATTAAAATTTGTTTCCAAGTAAGATATTTAAAGTATCTTTAAGGACCTTCTTCAAGAAAACCCATTTGTAAGTAGTAGGGAGATAGCCGAAAAAATGGTCTGTGACCATATAACAGTATCTCGGCCTGTAAACCAACTGGGGTACGTCCAAAACTCGGCGTTTTGCTAAAGCGCAGCGCAGTGGCGATAATATTACGAGAATTATTGATTTAGTAGAGAAAGGTGACACAAGCGGGTACGCGTTAAAAGCTGACGTATTATTTAAAGGAGTTAATGACGACGAGTTAAAGTTAGTTGTGCTAAACGCAATGACACGACAGGTCCTGCGCAACGCACACGAAAGAGGGCACTTTTCAACTGCGAAAACGGAGGCGCTAGTTAACCAGTTAGCTGTGATTGATGAGTATACTCGTCACCGCTCGATTTTCGCGACACATGTAGGTGCGCGCTCGCAAAAGAGGTCGCCACAGTTAACTGGTTTTTGGGAATGCCGCGGACTATGCTCTCAAGTTCGAACTAAGTAGGGAGGCACGGGAAGGACCCAGGAAGTTCGGGAAGGGCGAAGGCAAACGTTCCTATTAAAACAACAAAGAACATGAAATGTATTTAATAAAACAAATTGGAACTCAAACAAATAAATAGGTAAAACGTAAATATAATAAGTGTTCGGAGTATAATTGTTCATTTAAAATACAACACAGTATTTTGTTGGAAGCCAAAGAGACCAGTTTAGAAAACCGCCGTAAATGGCTTACCCTCAAGTACGTTATAAAAATAACAACTTCCCGGATAACCTCACTTACGACAACATATTCAGGACAAGATCGACCGAACAATACCTTAAAAAATCATCGAGGCACTAACAAATCCCAACCATAAAGACAACTTCGACATAATTAAAAACATGTACGACTGACTCTCCGAACTACCAAAAACATTGAAAACCATTACAATTACCTGGATTCCGTCACATCAAGGCATTTACCCTTTCGATACTACTGGTGACTATACTCACCCATCGTTTTACGCTCACTGTATCCTACCGGTGACTACAGTCACCCATCGTTTTACGCTCACTGTGTCCTACCGGTGACTACAGTTATCCATCCTTGTACGCACACTGTGTCCTACCAGTGACTATAGTCGCTCATTGGTATTTTGCATTGGCTCACAACTTTAATCGAACACAGTATATCTGTTTATCTCTATGGTTATCAATTTCTTCTGTTTCTGAGGATCAGTATTAAAGTAACGTTTGGCAAGAGCATTGAAGATAACGTGCAATTTTATTTCGTGAAAGTATCTAATGGTATGTATTTTTATCCCCTGTATCTTTACTTTATTATTCATTCCATTCCTTTCTTTATCTTTTGTCCTCCTAGGACTGAGAAACACAAATTGCAAAATAAAGAAAGATGACAGGCATTTCATTGTGAATAAAAATTCCAAGATGAATATCGATTTGTCAAGATAGTTATAAAAATACCTTTTCAAGCATTAGTCATTGACGTTTCGCTAATTGTTCTATAAGAAATTATTTTCTGATGTTAGAAACTTGTTTTTTACCGTTCTGAATTATTTTTGCGAAAAAAAAAGTTTAACGTCTTTCGCCCGATCAAGGATTTGAACTCGGATGTACGTGGCGTGAGGCAGGCGCGTTATCCGTTTCGCCAGTGTCACATTGTATTGTGACAGGTGCATAAACATATGGAAGTCGCGTTTAACTTTAAACCCTTTTTCTGAAAAAACCGTGGGTCATTGGTCGGAATGCCTGGGCGCAATGGAATCAGTTCTGATTGTACTACGTTTCCCCAAAGTCTCGTTGAAAAATCTCGGGAACGCCTGACAAACTCTCCTCGTAAGTCTTATAAATAGCGCTTCTAATGGAGCGTCTAATAGATTCCACAGGTTCATTGAAAAGATCAATGGTACACGTATACTTATTAGCGATTGTTCTGTTGTGCTTGGAGCTGAAGAATTTTAACAGTTGACCTGCCTTCATCTTTCGCAGTTAAGTCTCCTCACTGGGATGTGATTAGGGAAATCAAGACGTGCTTCAAGTGGTGTAAGACGACTTTTGACAAAACTTGACGCACGATAACAAGTTTCAAACTTAAAGATTATAAGTATATATGTTGTACGTCGATGCGACGTATAATGAATGTATATTATGCGTGTGGACAGTGAAACTATTGATGGTAATCTGATGCTTTCCTTGACACTTTCCCTAATCGAAAGCTCGTCCTCCCACTAGGCTCATTTTGCATTACAGCTAGTCTAAGACCTGATTGGTCGGAAAATCTAGTGGGAAGGACCCCAGCGAGCATGAGAAAGAGTCAAGGAAAAGCGATGTTTTTGAGTCGAAAAGGTGTATGGGTTTTTCCGGTGGATATTGCAAGTCGTCGATTTTTGGGTATCTTTTTAAAGTAATTGTTCCCAAGTTTAATCGGACGGTATCGGGCGGCCAGATGTTTTAGGGCGTGCTGTCTAACTGCAGTACGGTCCCTCTTATTGTCTTCTTGAACGTTTAAGGAACCGCTCCAGGTAGCGGCACTTCATTATATTCCGGTACGGAACAGCTATAGAACAGATTCTATTTACTGGGTCCAGTCTCGCTCGAGCACTAGAAGTGATAAGGAGTGTTTACGCGAAGCAACAGCTAACTGTGGATTACCAAGCCTGTGTAGTGTGCTCCTACTGTGAGTGCAAGTGTGTCACAAAGACTTCCCGTTACGGCAAGTTCAAATTCCAAATGACACAAAACCATAATATAAAATTGAACCTCGTTAAAACTGGTGGAAATTATACCATTAGGAAACAACGGAATAATCTCAGCTCAGAAACCATTAACAACTCGACCGGTAGAAATGACACAACGAAAAAACGAAAAATTAATCCACGTAATAGCTTCTTTTCAGACTTGCATGAACATCAGAACAAATGGCTAAGCAGTGTACCCGTAAACAACATTTTCAACATACTGCAACAACTAAACGATGAACCTCCAGAAAACGATGGAACGGAAAGTAACAAATCTCAACCAAACCCCCCACGAATATATATCGAGGCTGAAGTCATCACGCCTCTGGTTGAATTATTGAAAGAAATAGCTAACGACGACTTCCCCTGAAAACAATTATAAGACAATCAAATTAAAGTTCAGGTCAATACCTCCGAGGTTTTCAGGAAGATCACTCTGGCCCTGAAAGAGAAGAACGCAGATTTCTCCACCTACCAGTTGAAAAAAACAGACGTTACAAGGTAGTACTAAGAGGAATACATCCCAGAACAGACACTGATATAATAACTAACGAATTAAAACAACTCAATCACCAGGTTAGACAAATAAATAATATAACCAAAAGAGACACAAAGGAACCGCTGCCGTTGTTCTTCATTGAACTTGAACCCAAAGACAGTAACAAGGAAATATATAAGATCGATAGGTTATTCAACATGATTGTGTCCTTCGAACCTCCCAAAACAAAAAGAGACATTCCTCAATGTCTACACTGCCAATCATACGGCCATACTAAAAATTATCGCAATAAAACTTCGGCATGCGTGAAATGTGCAGGGAGGCACTGGAATTCGAGTTGTCCACTTGTCCAGTTAGTTATAAAAGTTGCATAGTGAGAAAACAGTTAGAGCAAAAGCTCTTTCCCAGACTTAGACACAAATCAGTTACAGAAAATTAAAATCTACTAAACGAAACTGTAACCGCCAATTATGACAACAACACTCCCGTGGCGCCGCTTCGTAATAAAAAAGCTAATAAGACATATGCAGAAATAGCTCGAAATCAAGAAAAAAATTATACGACTCTTTATTTTACTCTTTACAATTATACGATTTTTTTACATACTCATAAAATCGACGTGATACTCATTCCAGAAACACATTTCATCACAAAAAATCACATTAATATTCCCTTCTACAGCGTATACGATACCAAACACCCATCTGGCAAGGCATGCGGAGGATCAGCGGTAATTATAAAGCAAGACATTAATCACTTCCCTCACTGCTCGATTACCGATACACACACAAGCAACCGCCGTAATTGTCAACACGACACATACTAACTTAACACTAACGGCTGTATATTGCCCTCAGAAACACAAAATACCCGCACAACAATACAGTAGCTTTTTTAAAGCACTAGGGAATAAATTTATCGCTGGTGGAGACTACAATGCGAAACACAATCTATGGGGTTCGAAAACAATTTCACCAAGAGGCAAAATCTTAGAACAAGTAATACGAGAACTATCATTAGATACAATATCAACTGACCAACATACTGGCCAGCAGCCCAGGAAAAAACTCCAGACCTACTGGACTTCACAATAACCAAAGGGCTATACAAACAACATTTCAAAGTACATTCCTGCCTTGACCTTACTTCCGATCATACTCCAATTCTAATTAATCGTCGATCCAAACCAGCGTACACAAACACAACATCACACATATGTTGCGTATGCAGTCTCCAAAGTCATTTCTATTTACGACGGAAGCAGGCCCTATGATAAAAGAGTCTAATTTACGACGAGCCCCAGCCGGAGCACCCCTCACGCGTGGGGAGAACCCGAGTCCCGGATTCCTGAGAAGGTGCACTCCCAGGGTGGATTTATGATGCCTGCGTTTCCCGAAATCTTATCGTTCCAAAACCAGCCGACCCCCCCCCCCCCACCATCTCCTTTCCTTACGCTCCAGCTCAAAAAAATCCTTTAAAAGGGAACCTTTTCCAACGCTAGGCAGTCTTGATTCACCCTTAGGGGTAGTGCTGCTAATCGTATTACTGAGATCGGGCCTCAGTTTCCCTTTCGATCAGTTATTGCGGGTTCGGGTTTGTCAACTTCAAATCACGTTCGCTCTAGATTGGTAAGCACCACTAGGCTCAAACAGCTTTGTAAGGGACTCTCCCGCCGACGAACGTGTATAATCATTTAATTCAGAATATATGTATATATAGTGTTATTGTTAGTACTTCCAAGTTTAACTCAATATTTACCTTCCCTGCAAAAATATTCGGTAGCAACATATCCCCATCGAACCGTTCACTCCAGCCGCTTGGGGTGAACATCATAATTACGACCCAAGTTCAAACGTAGACATTGCAACTCGCCCTGGGCTCGTAACAGTGTAGATAAACTCCTGCGTAGCGACGTTTTCGGAGAAATTATGTCTAGAGATCGGTATTTTAAATTGTTAGGGATGCTACACTTTACTCATAATGTCGGACCTACTAATGATCGGTTATGCAAAATACGGAAAGTCATTGATATGCTTCGAAGAACATTTAGTCAATCATTCTAACCTTACTAACAGTTATGTATAGATGAAAGTTTACTTTTATATACAGGGCGGCTATCTTTTAAACAATACATCCCTCCAGAAAGATGTAGGTTTAGGATTAAATCGTTTATTCTGAGTTATTGCCAAACGGGATTTGTTCAAGATATTGTTGTTCATGCCGGATCATCAACCATGGTGGACAGCGAAAATAAGAGTATTGGAAAATCGGGGGCAGTAATTGTATCACTTATGAAGCCCTACCTAGGAAAGAGCCATACCCTTTTTGTGGATAATTGGTACGCAAGTCCAGCCTTGTTCAATCTATTACACAATAATTGCACGATCGATTAAAAAAGGGTGAGGCATCTTTTCGTTCATCGAATAATTTATTAGTTATAAAGTGGGTTGACAAAAAGGAAGTGTACATGCTTTCTACAATGCATACAGCAGATTTTGCAACAATTTTCAGGCATGGAGGGAAAAAAGTTGTTCAAAAACCTGTATGCGTATTAAATTACAATAATTCTATGGGAACCGTAGATAAAGCAGATATGGTGGTAAGCACTGTGAACTCAACACGCAAATTTTTGAAGTGGTACCGCAAATTTTGTTTTCATTTGTTAGACATATGCGTGTGGAATGTGTATTGCCTCTACGACCACGAAATGCAAAAAACCATATCTATGGCCAAGTTTCATTTGAAACTAATCAGAGAGACACTGGAAAAATATCATAAGGATACAAATTATCACCATCGAACAGGCAATAATAATCCATTGCGACTAATAGAACGACGTTTTCCTTCAGTCTATATACCGGTAGGAAAAACCCGATTTAGAAGGTGCGTCGTTTGCAGGGCAAACGACAAAAGACGCTAATCTACATATGAATGCAAACATTGTAATGTAGGTTTGTGCGTCGATCCCTGTTATAAAATTTACCATACTGAATTAAATTACTAAGAATTATAATTTGATATATTAATTACCATAAATTGTATTATATTTTATTTATAATAATTGTTACTTATTATTGATTATTTATTATAAGTTATTACAGTTCGTTAATCTAGAAATGTGAAAGTGAGAGTATACAATAGCTTATGGTCGCGTGCAACGTGCAACGGAACAGAACGAGAATATAATAACAAAAGACAAACATTGCGAGGGACAGCGATTTTCATTTGGGTCGGCTAAGCAGAATTTGACGCAACACCCATTTCTAACAATAATAGAAAAATCTGTAAATATGTAAATAACTGAATGTGCATAAAATATACTCTTTTTCATGTGTTTCATATAATACGACGAACCAGTTGTTACGTAGCTCTTAAAAAGCTGTACATACATTCATACTCCACAGCGTTCCGTAATGATGCATGCTGCAGCACTAAGAATGGCTGATCGAAGTGTTAGAAGAATCCTTCATGATGACTTTCAGTTCCACCCGTACAAGATGATGCTCGTGCAACAACTTACTGAAAATGACTACGCGTCTCGCAAAACAGCATGTGAGTTAATTCTCGAAAATGTCCACCAAGACGCCATAAGTGAACTATTGAAATACTGTAAGTAAAACTGTATAATTTGAATTTTCATTTGACACATTAAACTTTGTTATACTATGAATCGTGCTTTTTTTATTGACCCTCCAAAATCGTCAGATTATTCTGCCGGAGCCTGTTTAAGAGAATCCCAAGATGGCGCCGAAAGACGTAAGTGCGAACACCGAAGACTACCGACGTGCAATGTGCACACTTTGCACGGTACCAAGTATGAAAGCTGGTTCAGCTACGAGAAGAGTTAACACGTTGAGCACCACGCGAATTCTTAAGGAAATCCCCGTCAGGCCACGCGTGCTGCTTAGAAGCGCTGGTATTGCGTTATAGCAATGCGACGCGCACTACTAACAGATTGAAATTTACTCGATACAGCTGTGTAAATATATTAGGACCATTGTTCCTTATCGCAGTAGAAGATATTTACGTTTAGAATGAAATGCTTACAGACATTCAATCGACATGCTATGCGCCAAGTCTGTTTTATCTTGTTTATCGTTCGGCCCGCTAGATAAGATTTCATTGAAATCGGCTCGCGGCCGGGGTTCCTTTTACGACAAAGCAATACAAACGTTTTAGAAATGTTTCACGTGATACATTTTCGAAATGCTTTAGGTTTATATTCATTCAGTTCTTTGCGGTTTTTGGCCCAGTGCAGACGAAAAACTTTCTTCAGCCTTGAACGTAAAAATGTCAGTCGAAGAGTGTGAAAGCGATAACAGTGAAATTATTTACGGCCTATGGCCGTAATAATTACTTACGGCAATTATGACGGCCTAGAGTGGATGTATTTTTATCTTCTGAGGAAGAGGAGGAGAATGTTGAAGAATGGCATGATCCGAGGGGTAATCAGCCAAACATTGTTCCCTTTAAACATCCTTCTGGGTTTGTAAGTGAAAATTTGAATATAAGGTCAGATATAGGGATAGAAACCTGCTATGAATTATTTGTGCCGGATAAATTGTACGAGGAAATCGCCGAACAAACAAACTTATATGCATCACAGCAATTAGATAGTGGATGCACGCAGCGCTTGGCAAAGTGGACGGTGACAAATAAAAGTGAAATAAAGAGATTTTTTGGGCTAATTCTATGGATGGGCTTAGTGAAATTACCAGCCATATATCTATATTGGTCCCATGATCCTGTATATATTGAGTATATTTTTGTTATTGAGAATTCTACATTTAGTAGATAACACAAAGAGTAATGGTTCCAATCGTTTGTTCAAAATACAATCAGGTATAGACACTTTGGAAATAAATTTTCGAAAATATTACAATCCAACCGAGGACATACGTATTGTATTGATGAATCCTTGATTTCGTTTCGTGGCCGCATTATATTTAGGCAATATTTAAAACAAAAACGCCATAAATATGTGTAGGCTGGAAAGCGCATACAAGCGCCTCATGACCGCGTCAGGCCTAAGGGTGCTTCTGGGCCGCAGAGCGCCGAGTCCTTCGTCTAAGCATCGGGCCGGACCTCTCGCTGCAAGCCGTCGTCAAGGCGATGGTGAGCAGCGAGAGGTCATGGGGTGCGGTGGCCTCCTTCTGTGAACAGGTAATGTCACGGAAGGAGGCCGCGGAAAGGGCCCGCGAAGCCGCGGACCCTGAAGGAAGGGGGCGAAGGCGAGGACGAAGGAGGGGACGAAGGGCCCCGCCTCCGCCACTTGCCACGGCGGCTATTTAATAGCCGCCGGAGCCACCAGGCTGCCTGGGTTGGGGCCCAGGCAGCCATGAATGGTGGTTCCGAGGTGGGGGATGTAGTGTCGTGGGCGCACTGCATCTCCAAAAATCAAAAATTGAACTGGCCCTTCTGAGGGCCGGGCGCTGGGATCACGAGCAGAGTTCTCAAGAGGGCCTCGGGGTCCCAAAAAGCGCCACGGCTGGAGTCCACCGAGGGGTTTTAGCCGGTAAGAATCCGGCACTACCCCGGCCTCCCCCCCCCCCAGAGGGAGACCGGGGTGTCTATGAAGATTTCCCCTCGTACAAAAAAAAAAGGGCTGCTGACTCGGCTAAAACCGGGTCATCACCCTAGGTGGAAGCCTTCGGCTCCTCGACGAATTTTTCGCGAACCATCCGAAGCTAAGGTGTGCAGGCACCGTGCCGATGGCTGAATGGCTGGCCGGATGTAAAACTTAGTCAGTCGCAAACGGTCCCTTCGGGGCACCTGCTGAAACCCCGTCGTATTTTAGGCTTACCCAGGTAAGGCGGCTCTGCCTGGGTGGACCACCCCTTCCGACCTACTCGTGGGAACTATATGGAGAAAACAATTAAAATAAAAACCGGACGGACAAACAAAAACGACAACAAGGCAAGGACCAGGATTATGGAGACCAGCACGGACAGGAACACGGACAATGAGGGAAGGACGCCAGTGGTGGTCCTGAGGGATGTCCTCTCGGATACCTCAGCAATGCCACCTCCGAGGACACAGCGGGCCAGGCGTGGGGGTAAGTCCTCAACAATTGCTAGGGCTGAGGAGGAGTCGGACGACACGTCGTCCGTCGCCTCCCACAGATCGATAAGGAAGCGGAAGTGGGACGAGCGTCGCAAAGGCGACGCCCCTTCCACTTCCGCGATGGATCTGGATCCTTGCGAGGCGTACGGCCGCCAGTCGAGGGGCGAACTCCCTTCCGAGGCTGAGTTGGCCGTGGAGATGGAAGGCGAGGCGACGGGGGCCCTCGCCAGCCAAATCCTGGAGCGGATGAGGGCAGTGGAAAAAGTCGCTGCCATCTCGTCCAACCTCAAGGGGACGAACGTCCGGGTGTTGCGCTGGGCGGCCCGGTACACTAAGAACGCAATCACGGAGCTGATAAAGAGGTCCGAATCCGCAAGGGACGCGGAGTGGTTGCGGCGGGAGACCGGCCGCCTGAGCAATGAGGCGAGGGCCCGTAGCAGGGAGGCAAAGGAGCTGAGGAGGACCGTCTCCCAGCTCGAGGCAACAGTGGAGGCGTTGCGATGACGGGGAGCCTCACCGCCCCCTCCGGCGGAGCGACATTTGTCGCCGCCGGTATGGGCGAGTGGGGGAACCTCTCCGGGTCGGCTAGCGGGCCGACGCCCGGCCGGGCATGGCGGAGGACCGCCTGCTCGAGCGGGTGTCGACGCTGATTGAGGCCAAATTGGCCTCTTTCGAGGAGAGGTTCCTCTCACGGCGACCTGCGGCAGCCAAAAAGGCGGCCAAGCAGGTCGCCTCCGCGGAAGCCCCCCCCCCAGAGGCCCACCTTCGCCGAGGTGGTGAGCCAGGACGGGGGGAAGAGGAAGACGGTCGGCCCCTCGGGCCCACCGCCTTCCTCGGGAAAGAAAAGGCCGAAGGGCCCCAAGCCAACGGTTAAACCGAAGGCGCCGGGCCCTTCGACCTCCAAGGGCCCCAAGCCCCCCACAACACCTGGGGGGGAAAGGGCCCCGAGTCTTCGGCGTCCCCCCAAAACGGCCGCGGTCACCCTCACCGTGGGGGAGGGCGCCGCAATGACCATCGACGAGGCGATGTCCACCGCCAGACGGAATATCCGCCTGGAAGACGTGGGCCTCGAAGAGGTTCGGCCCAAAAGAGCCATCACCGGGGGCCTCATCTTAGAGGTCTCCGGTGAGGACCGGCAGGAGAAGGCGAAGGCCTTGGCCGGCACGGGTGGCAAGGTCGCGAGGCCCGTCAAAAAGGCAGAGCTGAGGGTTCGCGACCTCGACGACTCCGTGCGGGTGGCGGACGTGGTGGAGGCGGTTGCCACCACGGGCGCCTGTGACGAGGGCGAGGTGCGCGTCGGAGAGATCCGGCGCGCCCCTTCGCGGCTCGGCACGGCATGGGTTCAATGCCCACTCTCAGCGGCGCGCAAAATTGTCGCAGCTGGCCGTCTGAGGGTGGGCTGGAGCGCTGTGAGGGTGCAGGCTTTGGAAGCCCGTGCCCTCCAGTGCTATCGGTGCCTGGCGCTGGGGCACTCCAGGCACCAATGCAAGAGTAGTACCGACCGTAGCGGTCGGTGCTACAATTGCGGGGATGTGACCCACGCCGCGGCGGTGTGTTCGGCCCCGCCCAAGTGTCCGCTGTGCACGGACCTTGGGCGATCGGCGGCGCACCGTCTCGGTACGAAAGGGTGCGCACCACCACAAATGCCCTCCTCCAAGGGCACAGGGGGAGCGCGGCGGGAGAGGCCTGCCATAGCGGCGCCCTCGACCCCCGCTGCGGCGGCCCTAGCTATAGGGCCACCCGAGTTGGGGAGTGCGGAATCCGCCTCTCCAGCCGGGGAGGCTATGGAGGTGGAGCCCGCCGAGGCGGTGGCGCCTCCTGAGAGGCAAGAGGCGCCGGCTCGCCCGGCAGAGGAGGCCGCGTCCATGCCCGCCCCGCGCGAGGACGTTCACCCCCCGTCGGGGGAGGGGGGCATGGACGTGGAGTCCTCCCAGGAGGAGGTCCGGGAGGAGGCTAACCCCCAAAGACTGGGGATCAACCTCCTCCAGACCAACCTGAACCACACGCGCGTGGCACAGGACTTAGTGGTCCAGGCCGCGCGCGAGTGGAAAGTCGGGCTGGTCGTTGCGGCCGAGCCCTACATGGTTCCGGATCACCCTTCGTTGTTCGGAGACGCCTTGGGCTCGGTAGCCATTCTATGGAATGGCGCTCCGGAGATGCCTCCCCCCCGGCTCTCATAGAGCGGGGGGATGGCTACGTAGCCGTCCAGTGGGGCAGCGTGGCGGTGGTGGGGGTTTACGTCTCCCCCAATTGCGGCCGGGACGCTTTTGTAGCGGTCCTGGACCGGGTTGGGGGGTGCGTCACCCGCATCCTGCCGCGTCCCTTGCTCGTCCTGGGGGATTTCAACTCCCACGCTACTGCGTGGGGTTCCCCCAGTACGGACATGAGGGGGCGGGAGCTGCTCCATTGGGCGGCCGGTCTGGAGCTAAGGCTCCTCAATGAGGGGTCCACCCCCACCTTCGTGCGGCGGCGGGGGGCGTGCATAGTCGACCTGACATGGGCGTCGCCCTCCGCCGTGCGCAGGGTGAGTGGGTGGAGGGTGTTGGGGGTTGAGACGATGTCAGACCACGCTTACGTGGTCATGAGCGTCTCGACTCCCAACCCTCCCAACCAGTCTGGCTCATCGGCTAGGGGATCGCCCCCCCGATGGGCCCTTAAAAGACTGGACGAGCTGGCCCTGCGCGCGGCAATCCAGGCGGTAGCCTGGGCTGAGCGCAGGGGCGAGAGACCTGAGGAGGAGGAGGCCTGGTTCCGTGCGGCCATGGCGGCTGTCTCTGACACCGCCATGCCCCGGGCCAAGGCCTCCTCGCCCCGCGCCGCGTACTGGTGGTCGTCGGGAATTTCCGACCTGAGGGACACCGGTACGCGTGCGCGGAGGGCGTACCTCAGGGCCCGCAGGCGCGCAAGCTCCACCGCGGAGGAGGAGGAGTCCCTGTACAGCGCGTACAGGGACGCCCGGGGGGGCCTTCAAGGGGCTGTCCTAAGGGCCAAGGCGGAGGCCTGGAGCCAGCTCCTCGCTACCATCGATCGCGATCCGTGGGGTCGCCCATACCGGGTGGTTCTGAATAAGATCCGCCCGTGGGCCCCCCCGGTGACCGAGTCGATGGAACCGGAGCTCCTGGACTCCGTCGTCGATAACCTCTTTCCTCAGGATGAGGAGGAGGCTCGACGGCGGACACAGGAGCAGGGGGCGCGACATGATCGCGTCCCTGTGCCTGGGATCGGCAGCGAGGAGCTGGACAGGGCGGTGCGCCGCCTTGCAGCCCGAAGCACCGCCCCGGGTCCCGACGGCATCCACGGCCGCGTGCTCGTGGCTGCCCTCCGGGTCCTGGGGGGTAGGTTTCGACGCCTCCTGGAGGACTGCCTCACAGAGGGGGTCTTCCCGGGGGCCTGGAAGAGGGGGCAGCTGGTGCTGCTCCCTAAACCAGGGAGGGCGGCCGACAGCCCTTCCGCCTATCGGCCCATATGCCTCGACGGGGCGGGAAAGATCCTCGAGAGGATCATAGCTTTCCGCCTCGCCGAGCACCTGTCCGGGGTGGGGCCCGATCTGGCCGACAGCCAGTTCGGTTTCCGGGAGGGGCGCTCCACGTTGGACGCGATCCAGCGGGTGCGCTCCCTCGCCGGGACGGCGGTGTCGGCCCCGGGGGGTGGAGTTGTGTTGGCGATATCGCTCGATATCGTCAACGCTTTCAACTCCATCCCCTGGCAGGCGATTAGGGAGGCGCTGGTGTATCACCGCGTGCCTCCCTACTTGCGCAGGATAGTCGGGTCCTTCCTGCAGGACAGGTCCATTGGCTACCCGACGCGGGACGGGAGGGCTGAACGCCCTAGCTGGCGCGGTGTCCCGCAGGGTTCGGTGCTAGGCCCGACCCTGTGGAACATTGCATATGACCGCGTCTTGCGGTGTGCGCTTCCCCCGGGTGTGGCGCTGGTGTGTTACGCAGATGACACACTGGTGGTCACCTCCGGGAGGGATTACGCCCGCACTCTCCGTCTGGCGGAGTGCGGTACGGAATGCGTGGTGGCCGCCATAAGGCGGCTAGGCCTGGAGGTGTCCCCGTCGAAGAACAAGGCAATGTGGTTCTTCGACGGGGTCAGGAGGGGCCCTCCCCCCGAGACTCCGGTCACGGTGGGAGGCGTGGCTGTCGAGGTGGGCAGCCGGATGAAATATCTGGGTGTCACCCTCGACAGCCACTGGAGCTTTGGGCCCCACCTCGAAGAGGTGGTGCCCCGAGTGGAACGGACAGCGGCGGTCTTGGGCCGCTTGCTGCCCAACGTGGGGGGACCTCAGGCGGGTGTACGCCGCCTGTACGAGGGGGTGGTGCGGAGTGCCGCCCTATATGGTGCACCCGTGTGGGCGGGGTCGCTCGGGAGGAGCAAGCGTAATCGCCAGCTCCTTTCCCGAGCACAAAGGCCCCTAGCCGCGCGGGTCGCCAGGGGGTACCGCACCGTCTCCCTGAGGGCGGCGTCCCTGCTTGGGTGCTCTCCCCCTTGGGAGCTCAAGGCGGAGGAAGCCGCGGAGGTCTACAGGATCTCCGCGGCCCTCAAAGAAACGCCGGATGCGGCTGAGTACCGTGCAGCGGAGATGGAGGCCGGCAGGAGCCGGGCGGGGCTGCACACCCTGGAAAGGTGGCGCAGCCAATTGGAGGAGCCCGGCTCCGGGGAAAGGACCGTCAGGGCCATCCTGCCGGTCCTCCAGCGTTGGCTGGAAAGGAGGGGACGGCTCACATTCCGTCTAACACAGGTACTCACCGGGCATGGCTTTAATTACTTAAAGCAATGTAAATATTTTAGATTTATATCATATTTTACACTGTCAGCCACCGGTGGTTGACGCGGCCTAAACGGAAAGTTCCGTGTCAGTCACCGGTGGCTGACGTGGCACTCAACGTGTTAAGGAACAGAGATCAGGAACGCCAGGAAACAAACAAGTTAGTCCGACGATTGCATGTGGCATTAGCGCTAGAAAGGGAGCAAGCATAGGATACCAATCAAAAGGCCAACGATCCAAGTGACAGAAGCTCATTTCAGAAGAAGATCTTTCAAACAGTGTTTGTATTTGGCTTATAAGATTTCTCAACCTTATTGAATGGTCCTGTCATGTAATTACAGTTTGCTTCTTAATTCTGTTACCATCATAAAACAATTTGATGTTATTCCTCAAGACTAAGGAAAATTCATTCTTGGAACCAAACTCTAAGGGCTATCAATACCTGCGAAAATCCTTTTCGCTCTATAAGGCATTTTGTTAAAGGATAATCATAAAACAGCATAGACATTTTTATTACCCCTATATGAATTAGATAATCTTAAGATATTTTTACAAAGTAATTTAGAAAATAATCAACCGCATGAAGATCATAAGGAATTGTTAGAATTGTCGCTTCTATTTCTTGGAGATGTACCGAATCGGGAAATATCTTTTCGAAGACCGGGTGCCATGCATCACGCGCGATGGATGGCAAAGGCAATTGATTGTTTAACCCTCGGAAGACGGATGCTTCGATACTCACGCGGCGGACGAATGCAGGGTCAAATTGACCCATAGCTAAAATTTGCTATTCGCGGTGTTCAGAGGGGAATATTTGTTCAAAATATTACAGATATGTTTACATGTATATAATATTTATTATAATTAGGAACAATTAGTACATAATATGGTTGTCTGTGCCTTATGATTATGGCATATAAATTTGATACATAGTTCGCATCTTATGTCTTTCGACATTGTAGAACTAAATTCTTCAATGAAAACGTCGCTTTTTACGAATTGTGTAATTTTAGAGGATTTCGAAACACGTCTTACTTCTTCGCTGTCTTACAGAAAACTAGCTATGCCATGACAGAATTTTGTTTCAAGAACGAAACTAACACTACATAGCAGGATAAAAATAGAATCATCGGTGTTAGTCTCTGTTTATCTCTTTATGAGTGCCTTTTGAATAGGTAACCGAATGCGACTGAGAAAGAACATCGCCAAAGTGCCGCCCGACAGATAACAATAACATTATTAACAGTTATAACAAAAATGGGCGAGTTTAATTTTCATTTACAAAGATGTTCTATAATCACTTTTTGGAGAAACTGAACGGCGAAAACGATTGGGTCAAAATGACCCTGCATCCGCTGTGCTAGGGTTAAAGATATTTTAATTTCCCGAAGAATTTAATTTAAGTGCCGAGGAATATAACGGTATTTGCGACCTTTGCATTTTCATTGTTAGGGTCTATGTAAAAGTGTGGTTCCGCGTGCCTTTTGTAGCTGAAGCAGCAAAAACGGATTTAGATTTTTGTTAAAATATGGTATTATATAATGATGTCGATGATACCATATCGCAGGTCGCAATAAGAAAATTTACAAACCATTTATGGTATTTAAGTCCAGAGTCGATTGCAATGGCATTTTTTGATACCAATATTTCTCCAAATATAAAAAGAAAAATGGTTAAAGCTTTAGAGTCTCCGGAAGAGGATAGTAACATTGATCACAGTCCAAAATGATTTAACGCAAAATTATTTATAATAGAAGATATTTCAGTTTTAGTTGGAAAAGGCATTGAGAATTTTGTTATTAAAGAAACCAAATTGTTTTTTAAAAGATTCCATATAAATACTACATTTTTGCAAAACGATCCGGTGACTTGGTACCAAGACGATAATTACAGACAAGCCCTTGGTATAATTTCGAAATTGAAAGTTATAAATGACACCGCAGAGAGAGCAGTAAAATTAATTCAGAGTACAATAAATGTATTGTAAATTTATTATATAACTTGACCTACATATGAGCTTAATAATTTTGCAACAAAATTATAAATGAAGAAACCTTTTCTTACGTGAAATAGCTGATAGTTAAAATCCCGACGTACATGCGTAGCATGCGGCTGCGAACTACACGGCCGCGTAGTCGCGCGTTTTTGAGCAATAATAAAACCCCAGGTGGCACCCTTTCCCGTTATCCAATTGCGATGAAACTTGGCCATAATCATTTTTTCATCAAATGGAACCATTGGGCGGACGCCATCAGAAAAATCGATCGATCTGTCAGTGCGTCAGCCAGGAGTCGTAGCACTCTCATCGTAGAGAAAAGGTTCCCGAAGAAATAAAGCTTCGAACTCCCTAATTCATTGTATGTTTTTTCCAAACCCGCACTGTCTCTTTCCGGTTGGCGACAACATTCAATCGTACTTATCATCATGATATTCTCGACTCCGAATTTTGCCTATCTAGATATGTGATTTACCGCAAGAACATAGATGAATCTACTAGCATCTTCGCGGAGGCGGTGTTTTAATTTAATTTAATTTAATTTACGGGTAATGGCCCTTAATAGTACAAATAGTTTAACAAATATAGTATCACAACACATACAAAAAACAAATGATACATAGTGAAATAGAAAAATACAAAGCAAGACAGAAAAAAGTGATAAAAACATAAAGTTATACTTAGTAACAAATTCGCACATTAAACGCAACCTATATTGAACCTGTGAAAAATTATACTAGGAAAGTAAATAAGACATTAATGTATTTGCGCACGATGTAATTGGTCCTTAAGTCCATAAATTTGCAGTGCAACAAATTCTGGCAAAAGGATCTGTTGAACTAAACCTAGAAGAGTTCGTCGGGGTATAGAATAATGGTACCTGCCGCATTAAATTACAAGGTGCATTAAAGTTAATTAAGTTAAGTAAGCAGGAACAATTCAGTTCGCTATTTTTTTAAATTGTTGTACATAATAACTGGCCCAGTTTTGATATTATACCGTCTGCTCTGGAGATCGAGCACCTATTTGTGGTTGACAAATTTGGATCTTCTTCCTATCTCTTTGGAGCAACGTATCTTCCACCTGGATCTCATGCTGATTGTTATGCGGCACACTGCGAATGTGTCTCCAATATCATAGATTCATATAATAATTTTCAAGAAACCTTTCTCTTTGGAGACTATAATTTATCGCATATCTGCTGGAACCATTCCCTGACTTGTAACTCCATTCTCCTTACGGTCTGGTGCTTCCTCTAATCATATTAAATCTACGGAATGGTTAGATGAACTCATCTGCTCCTTTAATTTTCATCTGATGAATTTTGTGTTAAGTTTTGGTGACCATATTCTTGATCTCGTCCTTTATAGTAACTCTGATACTTCTGTCGAAATCTCTGTCGATCCTCTCCTTGTATGTGATCACCATCACCCTGCTCGTGTCCCTACCTAGCCAATATACTGACGTCCTCCCTCCTTCGTGCCAGTGGAAGTATGATTTTCAGAAAGGAGAAAATTCGGAATGACCTTGGCAATATTAACTGGGATTATGAAATTTCAATTAGGCAACTTGATGACGCAATTGACTTTTTATACTATCATATCTATAAGGCAATTTCAGTTTTCATACTTTGTCGTCCTGTACGTCCCTCACATTTTCCGAAATGGTTTTCTCCTGCTTTAATCCGATTAATCAGAGAATGAAAAATTGCTCATAGAATTTATAAACAGTCTTTTGATTACTCGGATTACTTATATTTCTCGGGCCTACGGGCACGATGTAAATCTCTGTCGAACTCGAGCTCTCATGACTTTGTTCGCTCAATTGAAGCCTCTTTAACTTCACCCTTGAATATAACGCCTTTTTGGAACTTCGTTAATGCAAAACGCAATCACTATTTATTACCAAGCACCATGAGATACAATGATTGTTCCACTGAAACAGGTCCTGAAATTGCTGCACTCTTTGCTACTCATTTTGCGCCAGTCACGATTCTCTTACTAATGTTAATACTAATTTAGACTCTTATCCTAACGCATATCAGTTTTATGATTTTTGTAATATTGATTCTATCGATATTCCTAACGATATCTCAACTAATATCTCTGAAGTGCTTCCTAAGTTACATTCACTTAAAGTCTCTACGGGTCCTGAATTCGATGGGGTATCGCCTTGTCTTGTTAAACAATGCGATTTCAGACTATCTCGTCCTCTTTGGCTTATTTTTAACCGTTCGTTTAATTGTGGCATCTTCCCTGAATATTGTAAAACAAACACTCTCACAACCCTTTTTAAATACAGTAGTAAACCAAACGTATTTAAGTATAGACCTATTTGCAATATTGGCGTTTTCCCAAAGGCTTTAGAATACATTGTATCTGATAAGCTGAAATCTTGTTTGAATAATATTATTATTCCCGAACAACACGGATTTATTCCTGGTAGATCCACCGCTACTAATCTAGCTACCTTTTTCAGTTTTGTCTCACGTGCTCTCGACAAATATATTCAAGTCGATTCGATTTATATAGATTTCCGAAAAACATTTGATACTGTATATCACAAAATTTTAATAAATAAATTAGCCAGCTATGGTTTTGGAGGTCCTCTACTGGCATGAATACAAAGTTATTTAACAAACAGGTACCAATCAGTCCGTGTTGCACGTTATCTTTCTGATCAATTTAATGTTAGCTCAGGAGTTCCGCAAGGTTCTCACCTGGGCCCGTTACTTTTTAACATCTTTATGAACGATGTTTCTGTAGTGTTTAAACATTGCAAATTTGTGTTATATGCTCACGACTTAAAGATTTATAATCCCATTACCTGCACGTCTGACCCACTATAAAAATGCAGTCTGCTCTTGACAGATTTGTTGTTGTGGTGTGAGAGAAACAAAATGGTTCTCAATCTCTCCAAGTGCTTTTTAATCAGACTTACCAGATCTCGAACTCCGTCATCTTTTTCGTACTCTCTGCATGACTCTACCATTGCCTCCATTAATGGCATTCGGGACTTAGGAGTAACTTATGACTCTAAATTAAATTTCTCTGTACATATTGGTAATATGGTTAGTTCTGCCGAGATATCACAGTCTCATTAAAAGGTTCGCGAGAGATTTTAAGAATCCCATGACACTAAAAATTCTGTATTTTTCGCTAGTTAGACCTCATTTAGAATATGAATCCCAAATTTGGTCGCCTTCTACTTCAAAGCATATAATTTTAATTGAACGAGTCCAACACA
The DNA here is from genome assembly GCA_910591585.2 of Nysson spinosus. Lineage (NCBI taxonomy): Eukaryota > Metazoa > Arthropoda > Insecta > Hymenoptera > Crabronidae > Nysson > Nysson spinosus. The sequence goes on from OU342830.1 coordinate 2,285,923, forward strand.
AATTTCTTTGCTTTCTTGTTTATCTATTCAGATCCCGGTATGATCAGTTTTTTACAAACATTTTCCATCACAATTATATTCCTTTAATGGATCATTTGGGGATTGACTCTCTTGAGAATCGTCGACTTCAAACGGACATTACATTCTTATATAAAATACTCCATGGATTAGGTTACAATCCGCAATTATTAGCACGAATAAATCTTAACATCCCTCCTAAACCTGTCAGAGAGTCTCTCCTTTTTTCTGTCAATTCATATTCCTCACGCTTTCTCAACACGGACCCAGTAAGTTTTGTTTTTAATATCTCCATCATGCTTTGCAATTTATCCAGGATAGACATTCGGCAAATTGGCTTAGCAGTTATTGTGATTATAGCGCGTAGATGTTTTCTCAGTAAAGAGCATCGTTACGACAGTACAACTTAAGTTGCATGGAGAAGATAGGTTGGGTACTTCCTGCGCAGTCTTCTAGGCAGATTTTGCAAATACATTTTTTTTGCTGAGTCGCTTGGATGACTTTCTACTGTTTTTTACATCTGTTACACAGATGGTAGATTTCTTCTTCAACGAACGTGATCTTAAGGTCTTTGCGTATTTCTTCATTTCTCACATACCACGGTGCGTTGACTATGGTTCTTAGAACGATGGATTGTAGTGCTTCTAGTTTAACTATGTGTCTTACTTCTTTTTATCTCTAGTATTTTAGTCTTCTATCTAGGTGCATATCTAGATATTTCACCGTCTTAGTTTGTGGAACGATGATGTTATTTAAGGTATTAGGAGGAACAGTACTTTTTCTTAGGGTAAACGTGACATGCTGACACTTATCGGCTTTTTCGACAGCACATTTGGCCAAGGTTGAATCTACCTTCTTTATAGCAGGTATAGGGATGGTTAGCCGTTTCAGCCTTTTGGTAGCCTTCCAAAGTGAGTAGTTCGTGTCTTTATTGGGTGATAGATTGGTAATATAAGTGTGAAATTCGTCATTGCAGTGGTTTTGATTTAATCGTTTTATTTCTTTAGTAATGGCATTTAATCTCCTATTGTTGAATTGCGTTTTCTGTTTTTGCCAGATTAATCTTTATCTTGCGTTTCACTCAAATTTTTTGTAATATATATTCCGGGTAGGAGAGAAATTTTCTATTATTTTCTTCTTGTTAAGTGGCAGCCCTGCTTGCTTCTTGTATTGTACTGGTAAAGTTCATTACAGCTGATTCTATTTGTTCAAGAGTTCTGAAAGGTATGCTACAGTTTACATGTTCTTCTAGATATCTCTTGAATTGTGTCCAATTGGTGGTACTGTTATTCATGTGTTACGAGCCTGGGGCGAGTTGTAAATGTCTACGTTTGAATTTGGGCCGTAATTATGATATTCACTTCGAGCGGCTGGAGTGAACGGTTCGATGGGGATATGTCGCTACCGAATATTTTTGCAGGGAAGGTAAATAGTGGGTTAAACTTGGAACTGCTAACAATAACACTATACAAGGTGAGTCAATAATTATGATCACCTCAAATAACTTGTTTTCTATTCATCGTATCAAAAATGTTTATAACGCATTTTGTTGTATTTTGAGCGCCCCATCAGATGGATGCAATTTCATTTTTGAAAATTTTATATTTTCCGAAATCTCAAGGTCACCTTGAGTTTTTTATAGGTCAATGTGCTTTTTTTACTGGTATCATGTAGCCGATCAAAATTGATCATAGTTATTGACAAAATAAGTTTCAAGTGCCACCGAAACTCCGTACACCGAAACCACAAGGTAATACACTTAACAATATCTGTAAGGGCCAGATAACACTGACCTACCGTCTAATAATAGAATCATCGTTTGAGCACGATCCCGTGAGTTCACTTCAGCCGCTCGGAGTGTACAATCATTTAATAAGTTTTTCGAGCTCGACTCAAACTGTACTCGCTTAGACAAAGTCAGTGGTGGTTACCAAGTAGAACCACCGGTACTGGCGCGAATCTTCGGATTCGTTATTAACGGGAGAAGGCAGACGAACCCTTCTCCCGGGTATATTAATTTGAGAGACGCCACAAGCAGGGTACAGAAAATTCAACGTCGGTCCACGTACGCTGTGCCCTGGCTCGTAACATTGAAATCATTTTTTTAACTAAAACTACAAAAATTCTCGTTACCATTTTTTTGTAATCTATGTGTTGTGAAATAGAAATGTTAACAATTTTTAGAAAGCTCTTTCTTGACGAATGCAGTGTGTTAAAAATGGAGTAAGCACGCGGGCCGGATTTGTAGGCATCAGTGAAAACATTAGACGTGACTACGGGCCACATTGACGTCCCGGCGGACCATAGTTTGGAGACCCATGGATTAGAGAAAACAGAAGAAACTTGTTTCGCATCCGAAATATACTTTTAGTAGGATTAATCCAATATGGGTCGATAGAATCAAGAGATACTCTACCGGTGCAGTAAATTCTTTTTTGCCGGCGAGAGTCGGCGCTCGTATACGCAGGAGGCGCATGGACGGCATATAGGACATAGACGGCACCCATACACAAAGGTCGTCGCATGGATGCCGGATATATAGCCCGTTCCAACGAACCTTTCACCCAGCTCACGCAGCCCCCACTACGGCCACTACTTTATCCACGCCTTCAACTTGCCGCGGGAATGAAACTTCATATATACGGTGTCGAAAAACTGCAACTTACAGAAAGATTTCTTAGTAGCTTCGCGTATTCATCTACCACATACTGATTATAAGGCGGTTTAATTGTTTTACCGGTTTCAATCACCGCCATTCGAGTACCGCCCACGGCATTTGGCGGATATTAAAGCCATTGTTACTATTATTAAGGGAAGTGTTTCGAGCAAACAACGAACTAGTAGACTAAGGCAAACTTGTCATGAAAAATGTGCCTTGCACATGTTTGGAAAAGTCAGGAATTTAATCCTAAACAACTGCAAGGAAATTCTGCTAGATCGGAGTGTCATAAATCATGTTATAAATTAACTACTGATACATTGTCAACTACTGGTACTTTTACCCTACGGTTATACCGTGTTGTTTCATTGTTTTCGGGATTTTCCGGAATTAATTAGAAATCTTGATACTATGGAATGTATGTATGAGTGTAGTAATCTATTTCAGAAATATTTACTTCAAAAGTTTGTTACAATATAAGTACAGTCCTACGTAGTCATGTTCAAGAATTTTCGGTACACCATATATATTGATTCTGAGTCGCTTCGTCGGTGACGTCACATTCGGACTACGGCCAATAGCGTGTTCGGGGCAGGGAATGGTAGTGGGGACCTGCGCAGATCGAATGTAAACTCGTCGGAATCAGGTGAAAGGTTCGTCGGAACGGGCTATAGACGGCACCCGTAACGAAAGGGTTAAACTTGGGACTGTATGTTTCCACTTAAAACTTTCCTTCAACTACTCGAATATTTCAATTTTATACACGCTTTAGTTTTGCAAAATTATCTTGCATCAGTAAAGTCGCTTTATACTATCCGTGTTTCTTTGCATTTTTTGTCAGCCTACACAGAAGTTTCTATAGATATACCGAGTTTCTTTGCCAATATCTCTTTATCTATTAGTTTTATAATAAAGCAAACGGTTCTATCGACGGAGAGAAATTTAGATTCAAATTACGTAGCACGATTATCCAATTATATGAAGTGACAATGAAATATTTATACAGTAAATGCTGTATTCTTTGCTTCTGTTATGAAGTGCCTAACACGAAGATCAATTTTTTCATCGTAATGGAGAATATCTTGTGTTTTATTCCTGCATCTTCGCTGGTGGGAGGTTAGGCACCTATTCGAAGGTCCGATCCGCAATGGCTTCAGAACATACGCAACTCCTGTACCTTTTTTTTCGAGGGGAAATCTTCGATAGACACCACGGCCTCCTTTGGGGGGAGGCCGGGGTAGTGTCGGATTTCTACCGACTAAAACCCCCCGGTGGTCATCCTCAGGCGTTAGGGGGAGTACCCGGGAACACTTCGTATTGATCCGGATACTCCCCCGCCTTGCCCCCTGAAGGGGGGCCAATCCACTATTTGGGATGCGGTGCGACCACAACACCGCATCCCTCTACCTCTGGGGCCACCCTATCGGCTGCCTGGACCCCAATCCAGACAGCCTAGTGGCCCCGACGACTCCGACGGTCGCCGCGTCCGGTGCCGGAGGCGGGACGTGTACGACTCCGCCTTCGGCCCCTACCCTCTGGGTCCGCTGCCTCGCGGGCCCTTTCCGCGGCCTCCTTCCGCGACATAACTTGTTCGCAGAAGGAGACCACGGCTCCCCACTCCTCTTCGCCGCCCACCATCGCTTTTACGACGGCGGGCAGCGAGAGGTCCCACCCTATGATGTTCCGAAGGACTCGGCGCTCCCCTGCCCAGGAGGGACACTCCTCCAGGGTGTGCTGCGCCGAGTCCTTGTCTTCACCGCAGTGATGACACTGCGGGGACGGCTCCCTTCCGATCTTGTGCAGATACTCACCGAAGCACCCATGCCCGGTGAGTACCTGTGTTAGACGGAAGGTGAGCCGTCCCCTCCTTTCCAGCCAACGCTGGAGGACCGGCAGGATGGCCCTGACGGTCCTTTCCCCGGAGCCGGGCTCCTCCAATTGGCTGCGCCACCTTTCCAGGGTGTGCAGCCCCGCCCGGCTCCTGCCGGCCTCCATCTCCGCTGCACGGTACTCAGCCGCATCCGGCGTTTCTTTGAGGGCCGCGGAGATCCTGTAGACCTCCGCGGCTTCCTCCGCCTTGAGCTCCCAAGGGGGAGAGCACCCAAGCAGGGACGCCGCCCTCAGGGAGACGGTGCGGTACCCCCTGGCGACCCGCGCGGCTAGGGGCCTTTGTGCTCGGGAAAGGAGCTGGCGATTACGCTTGCTCCTCCCGAGCGACCCCGCCCACACGGGTGCACCAGATAGGGCGGCACTCCGCACCACCCCCTCGTACAGGCGGCGTACACCCGACTGAGGTCCCCCCACGTTGGGCAGCAAGCGGCCCAAGACCGCCGCTGTCCGTTCCACTCGGGGCACCACCTCTTCGAGGTGGGGCCCAAAGCTCCAGTGGCTGTCGAGGGTGACACCCAGATATTTCATCCGGCTGCCCACCTCGACAGCCACGCCTCCCACCGTGACCGGAGTCTCGGGGGGAGGGCCCCTCCTGACCCCGTCGAAGAACCACATTGCCTTGTTCTTCGACGGGGACACCTCCAGGCCTAGCCGCCTTATGGCGGCCACCACGCATTCCGCACCGCACTCCGCCAGACGGAGAGTGCGGGCGTAATCCCTCCCGGAGGTGACCACCAGTGTGTCATCTGCGTAACACACCAGCGCCACCCCCGGGGGAAGCGCACACCGCAAGACGCGGTCATACGCAATGTTCCACAGGGTCGGTCCTAGCACCGAACCCTGCGGGACACCGCGCCAGCTAGGGCGTTCAGCCCTCCCGTCCCGCGTCGGGTAGCCAATGGACCTGTCCTGCAGGAAGGACCCGACTATCCTGCGCAAGTAGGGAGGCACGCGGTGATACACCAGCGCCTCCCTAATCGCCTGTCAGGGGACGGAGTTGAAAGCGTTGACGATATCGAGCGATATCGTCAACACAACTCCACCCCCCGGGGCCGACACCGCCGTCCCGGCGAGGGAGCGCACCCGCTGGATCGCGTCCAACGTGGAGCGCCCCTCCCGGAAACCGAACTGGCTGTCGGCCAGATCGGGCCCCACCCCGGACAGGTGCTCGGCGAGGCGGAAAGCTATGATCCTCTCGAGGATCTTTCCCGCCCCGTCGAGCAGGCATATGGGCCGATAGGCGGAAGGGCTGTCGGCCGCCCTCCCTGGTTTAGGGAGCAGCACCAGCTGCCCCCTTTTCCAGGCCCCCGGGAAGACCCCCTCTGTGAGGCAGTCCTCCAGGAGGCTTCGAAACCTACCTCCCAGGACCCGGAGGGCAGCCACGAGCACGCGGCCGTGGATACCGTCGGGACCCGGCTGCAAGGCGGCGCACCGCCCTGTCCAGCTCCTCGCTGCCGATCCCAGGCACAGGGACGCGATCATGTCGCGCCCCCTGCTCCTGTGTCCGCCGTCGAGCCTCCTCCTCATCCTGAGGAAAGAGGTTATCGACGACGGAGTCCAGGAGCTCCGGTTCCATCGACTCGGTCACCGGGGGGGCCCACGGGCGGATCTTATTCAGAACCACCCGGTATGGGCGACCCCACGGATCGCGATCGATGGTGGCGAGGAGCTGGCTCCAGGCCTCCGCCTTGGCCCTTAGGACAGCCCCCTGAAGGGCCCCCCGGGCGTCCCTGTACGCGCTGTACAGGGACTCCTCCTCCTCCGCGGTGGAGCTTGCGCGCCTGCGGGCCCTGAGGTACGCCCTCCGCGCACGCGTACCGGTGTCCCTCAGGTCGGAAATTTCCGACGACCACCAGTACGCGGCGCGGGGCGAGGAGGCCTTGGCCCGGGGCATGGCGGTGTCAGAGACAGCCGCCATGGCCGCACGGAACCAGGCCTCCTCCTCCTCAGGTCTCTCGCCCTTGCGCTCAGCCCAGGCTACCGCCTGGATTGCCGCGCGCAGGGCCACCTCGTCCAGTCTTTTAAGGGCCCATCGGGGGGGCGATCCCCTAGCCGATGAGCCAGACTGGTTGGGAGGGTTGGGAGTCGAGACGCTCATGACCACGTAAGCGTGGTCTGACATCGTCTCAACCCCCAACACCCTCCACCCACTCACCCTGCGCACGGCGGAGGGCGACGCCCATGTCAGGTCGACTATGGACGCCCCCCGCCGCCGCACGAAGGTGGGGGTGGACCCCTCATTGAGGAGCCTTAGCTCCAGACCGGCCGCCCAATGGAGCAGCTCCCGCCCCCTCATGTCGGTACTGGGGGAACCCCACGCAGTAGCGTGGGAGTTGAAATCCCCCAGGACGAGCAAGGGACGCGGCAGGATGCGGGTGACGCACCCCCCAACCCGGTCCAGGAACGCTACAAAAGCGTCCCGGCCGCAATTGGGGGAGACGTAAACCCCCACCACCGCCACTCTGCCCCACTGGACGGCTACGTAGCCATCCCCCCGCTCTATGAGAGCCGGGGGGGAGGCATCCCCGGAGCGCCATTCCATAGAATGGCTACCGAGCCCAAGGCGTCTCCGGACCACGAAGGGTGATCCGGAACCCCGTAGGGCTCGGCCGCAACGACCAGCCCGACTTTCCACTCGCGCGCGGCCTGGACCACTAAGTCCTGTGCCACGCGCGTGTGGTTCAGGTTGGTCTGGAGGAGGTTGATCCCCAGTCATTGGGGATCAGCCTCCTCCCGGACCTCCTCCTGGAAGGACTCCACGTCCATGCCCCCCTCCCCCGACGGGGGGTGAACGTCCTCGCGCGGGGCGGGCATGGACGCGGCCTCCTCTGCCGGGCGAGCCGGCGCCTCTTGCCTCCTCTGCCGGGCGAGCCGGCGCCTCTTGCCTCTCAGGAGGCGCCACCGCCTCGGCGGGCTCCACCTCCATAGCCTCCCCGGCTGGAGAGGCGAATTCCGCACTCCCCGACTCGGGTGGCCCTATAGCTAGGGCGGCCGCAGCGGGGGTCGAGGGCGCCGCTATGGCAGGCCTCTCCCGCCGCGCTCCCCCTGTGCCCTTGGAGGAGGGCCTTTGTGGGGGTGCGCACCCTTTCGTACCGAGACGGTGCGCCGCCGGTCGCCCAAGGTCCGTGCACAGCGGACACTTGGGCGGGGCCGAACACACCGCCGCGGCGTGGGTCACATCCCCGCAATTGTAGCACCGACCGCTACGGTCGGTACTACTCTTGCATTGGTGCCTGGAGTGCCCCAGCGCCAGGCACCGATAGCACTGGAGGGCACGGGCTTCCAAAGCCTGCACCCTCACAGCGCTCCAGCCCACCCTCAGACGGCCAGCTGCGACAATTTTGCGCGCCGCTGAGAGTGGGCATTGAACCCATGCCGTGCCGAGCCGCGAAGGGGCGCGCCGGATCTCTCCGACGCGCACCTCGCCCTCGTCACAGGCGCCCGTGGTGGCAACCGCCTCCACCACGTCCGCCACCCGCACGGAGTCGTCGAGGTCGCGAACCCTCAGCTCTGCCTTTTTGACGGGCCTCGCGACCTTGACACCCGTGCCGGCCAAGACCTCGGCCATCCGCGTGGCCAAGGCCTTCGCCTTCTCCTGCCGGTCCTCACCGGAGACCTCTAAGATGAGGCCCCCGGTGATGGCTCTTTTGGGCCGAACCTCTTCGAGGCCCACGTCTTCCAGGCGGATATTCCGTCTGGCGGTGGACATCGCCTCGTCGATGGTCATTGCGGCGCCCTCCCCCACGGTGAGGGTGACCGCGGCCGTTTTGGGGGGACGCCGAAGACTCGGGGCCCTTTCCCCCCCAGGTGTTGTGGGGGGCTTGGGGCCCTTGGAGGTCGAAGGGCCCGGCGCCTTCGGTTTAACCGTTGGCTTGGGGCCCTTCGGCCTTTTCTTTCCCGAGGAAGGCGGTGGGCCCGAAGGTGGGCCTCTGGGGAGGGGGGGCCTCCGCCGAGGCGACCTGCTTGGCCGCCTTTTTGGCTGCCGCAGGTCGCCGTGAGAGGAACCTCTCCTCGAAAGAGGCCAATTTGGCCTCAATCAGCGTCGACACCCGCTCGAGCAGGCGGTCCTCCGCCATGCCCGGCCGGGCGTCGGCCCGCGACAGCCGACCCGGAGAGGTGCCCCCACTCGCCCATACCGGCGGCGACAAATGTCGCTCCGCCGGAGGGGGCGGTGAGGCTCCCCGTCCCCGCAACGCCTCCACTGTTGCCTCGAGCTGGGAGACGGTCCTCCTCAGCTCCTTTGCCTCCCTGCTACGGGCCCTCGCCTCATTGCTCAGGCGGCCGGTCTCCCGCCGCAACCACTCCGCGTCCCTTGCGGATTCGGACCTCTTTATCATCTCCGTGATTGCGTTCTTAGTGTACCGGGCCGCCCAGCGCAACACCCGGACGTTCGTCCCCTTGAGGTTGGACGAGATGGCAGCGACTTTTTCCACTGCCCTCATCCGCTCCAGGATTTGGCTGGCGAGGGCCCCCGTCGCCTCGCCTTCCATCTCCACGGCCAACTCAGCCTCGGAAGGGAGTTCGCCCCTCGACTGGCGGCCGTACGCCTCGCAAGGATCCATATCCATCGCGGAAGTGGAAGGGGCGTCGCCTTTGCGACGCTCGTCCCACTTCCGCTTCCTTATCGATCTGTGGGAGGCGACGGACGACGTGTCGTCCGACTCCTCCTCAGCCCTAGCAATTGTTGAGGACTTACCCCCACGCCTGGCCCGCTGTGTCCTCGGAGGTGGCATTGCTGAGGTATCCGAGAGGACATCCCTCAGGACCACCACTGGCGTCCTTCCCTCATTGTCCGTGTTCCTGTCCGTGCTGGTCTCCATAATCCTGGTCCTTGCCTTGTTGTCGTTTTTGTTTGTCCGTCCGGTTTTTATTTTAATTGTTTTCTCCATATATTTCCCACGAGTAGGTCGGAAGGGGTGGTCCACCCAGGCAGAGCCGCCTTACCTGGGTACGCCTAAAATACGACGGGGTTTCGGCAGGTGCCCCGAAGAGACCGTTTGCGACTGACTAAGTTTTACATCCGGCCAGCCATTCAGCCATCGGCACGGTGCCTGCACACCTTAGCTTCGGATGGTTCGCGAAAAATTCGTCGAGGAGCCGAAGGCTTCCACCTAGGGTGATGACCCGGTTTTAGCCGAGTCAGCAGCCCTGGCTTCCGCCCCACTCCCGACCCTGAAAACCTTGGGGGGGGTGCCGCCGGTTTGCTTTCCGCCTAGTGTGTTGACCTCTGAAAAGGCCCCCACCCTGGCTTCCAGGTGCCCCGACGGCCAGCTTCCGAGTAGCCGGGCTACAGGAGTTGCCAGACTCCCAGCTTTTCCTCCCCCCGAGGGAGATCGCGAGTTCCCCTTTCCACCTAGGGTGTTGACCTTTGGAAAGGCCCCCAGCCCCGGCTTCCAGGTTCCCCCGCGACCTACCCTCCCTGGAGGATTGGCGATTGCGAGTCCATCCTTCCGCCTAGGGTGTTGACCTTTGAGAAGGCCCCCAGCCCTGGCTTCCGGATCCCTCGACAATCCCCCCTCCTCCCGGTCCTACCCACCCTGGAGGATTGGCGATTGCGAGTCCATCCTTCCGCCTAGGGTGTTGACCTTTGAACAGGCCCCCACCCTGGCTTCCGGATCCCTCGCCAATCCCCCCTCCTCCCGGTCCTACCCTCCCTGGAGGATTGGCGATTGCGAGTCCATCCTTCCCCCAGGGTGTTGACCTTTGAAAAGGCCCCCACCCTGGCTTCCGGATCCCTCGACAATCCCCCCTCCTCCTGGTGCTCTTAGTTGATCCCTCCCCATCGGCCTGCCCGGCATGCTAGTAGCTACCGGTATAGCCCGATGGATCATCGAGATACTAAGCTCCCCCACCACGACAAGGTGAGCACCACGGGGGAGAAGTGCTCTCTTACCTTGGAATGATTTATGATTTCCTGTACAGAGTTTTAGTTCATTAGAGAAGAGCTCTCTTACCTTGGAATGATTTATAATTTCCTGTACAGAGTTTTAGTTAATTAGAGAAGAGCTCTCTCACCTTGGAATGATTTATAATTTCCTATACAGAGTTTTAGTTCATTAGAGCGTTATCTTATTTCTTGAATGAGTAATGACTTTCGTAGCTTTCATGAGGCTTCCAGAGTGTCGTATTGCTTTAGTAATGAATTTAAACTACTTGTTCTCTTTTAGAGAGTTTCCTAGTGAAAGCTATGTTCTGGAAGGCTCATGTACAAATGTATATATATATATATGCATATACAAGGGTGCCGGGTGATGCGACCGTCACACTAGAAACGTGAAAACTCGATTAACATAGAGATTTTCATCACTCCCAATGTAGAACGCATAGTTTCAACGAAAACGTAAGGTTTCTGTTGGTATCCAACAGATTTCGTACTTTAGGCGATAGTATAACCTTTTTCCGCGATTTCACTATTTCGGAATCGAGAAATCGAATTTCGTGTATCCTGTATCTGGCCAACCTGCCTTGGCAATGCTCTGGCTGTAGGTCGGGATCAGTGTTTGGAAGAGACGTTAACTTAGTAAATGTGTCCGCTTCTTCGTCTTAATAAACTGTATATTGTCACTGGTACACTTATATTTACAGAAGGAATCACTTAAGTATATTTATGAGTTAAACAAGAGTCGACGACGACTCGTGGAGTTCAAACTTCTTATCGTGGTTTGAATGTTCACTAGTAGAGTAGTTGATGCAACTACGATTACGTACTCTAATCGCGTTACTTTCTTTCGTGCTGTTACTCTGATGTTGTTGTCTTGGAAGTTAATCTTGAACTGATTTGTGTGTGATTCTCTCGTGATCCATCTAGGACGTCCAAGTTCCCACCTACTTAATGGGCGGAGAGACTCCTGGAATTTGCCTCCTAAACGATTGGTCAAACCATGCCAGGACCACGCTATTGGTTGTAATTGTCTTTGGCAAATTCCAAGAATCTGCGATTCGCTAAGGGTCACTTCAGGTACCCTGCGCGGATCTGAGGAAGCCTGGTCGCCAGATGTTGGGACTTAGTCGCTCGCCCGGTCTTAACGTCATAAAACACCCCGCGAGGGTTAATTGCTGGACGAAGGACCCATGAGTCGCGAAATTACCGTGTCTAAAAAGGACAATGGGTCCCCTCGTCGCTGCTGAGGATTAGGAGCGATAGTCCCAAAAGCCAAGCGACCGTCAGAAACTCTGTATAAACTAACGATTGTTTATGTCGCTGTGTGAGTTGTTTAGGCTAATAAATATCCGTACGGTACGCTGACTTGATCACGAGAAAATAGCTATAACTAAATGGGCCCGCTGATTCAACGACGGAACATATCCAGAAACGTGAAAACTCGATTAACATAGAGAATTTAATCACTCTCAATGTAGAACGCATAGTTTCAACGAAAACGTAAGGTTTCTGTTGGTATTGTCATGTCCTGGGGAAGGCCGGTAACATACGCGTTAATCAGGAAACTAACTCGCCCTCGGGAAGCCTTCTCGCAAATGCTGCGTATGCATAAGTTCATACGATTTAGTTAAGAACGCTCGGCGACAGAAATGCGCTTCGGAAGAGTTTTATTTAACTTCCCAGGATACTTTCAGTGAATTCAAAATGCGTTTCCCACAGTCCACGTCGGTCCCACTTGACTTCAATTACCTAAACATCCCCTAGGCAGTGTAGCCTCTCCGGACCCTAAATGCATCTCCTACCGTTCACGTAAACAACCTAGACCTCCGACGAAGGAAGCCTATTCCTCCCACTCGCCCTATAGTTTCCTCCCGTTTTCCCCAAAATCAAGCCGTATAAAAAGGGACCCATTTTCCATCCAAGCCAGTGTAAAACCATCTTACGACATCACAACGTTACTCTGTCCGAATAAGTCCACGCGTCTTAGGAGTGCGCCGCTCGAATTCACTGAAAATATCTAAGCTCAATTAAAGTGTCGTTCACCATTGTGATCTTGCGATAAATCAGCAATCGAAGCGGAGTGACCTATCAACGAGTCAACGAACGATATACGTCGTCGCTACTTAGGTAAGCGTTACACTCACACACTAAACACATTTGTAAAAGAGTCATTCATAGAGATTTGTTAGAATAAATTTGTAACTGTTCAAAAAGGGAACATCAACCTCTTGTGCATTTCCATTACTCAAATCAATAACAGCAACGAGCCCATCACAGATTCACTCTAACCGCTCGGAGTGAATCAATTAATTGTTAACGGGTAGTATCTCGATTCGTCGTCACTCTCTCTCCCAACCTAGGTGGTAGTTCTTAGGACCTATCCACCAAAGGTGCAATACAGCCTTCCGGTAATAACAGGTGACAGCAGTTCCTAGGAGCTGTCTCGTGCCTGTCGCAAGCAATACGCAAGCGAGGAAGTAACTGCATTGTTATTAACGGATGCCTGCTGCGGTCTTAGGATTCCCAGTCAGAACCCGGTCTTATTTATCGAGAGAGGACGGTCAAACGAGGTACGCGACGCGATTCGGTCATTTGCCATTGATAATTCAAACTCGCACGCCCCAGCTCGTAACACACAGAATAGCGCGTTCTATAATTAGGGGTGTTTTTGGCTCGCCTTTATGGAAGACTAATCGCCGGGAAACACGTATTCAGATCTTTCAGTATACAAATTTATTTAGCTGGTTAGATAGGTATTGTAGGATGTTCCTGGGGTTTCGAGGTCGGAAGGAAATGTTTCGGTCGAAGTTCTCGGAATATCTTGTGTATTGATAATGAATGTTTCTGGGATCTCTTGGTTTCCTAATGAATCGAGATATCGTGCTATTGCCCGCATGCGTCTTTCTCGCACTTGTCTTCCGGCACGTCACGATCTTCTTCTACGCTTTGGAGGCATTGCCGATGATTTCCAAGTGAATAAAACACATCTTGGTAGTTGTATTTCCTCCGATCGCCTCAACGCAGAGGCTTTCAACAGAGTACTCACTTGTCGGAATCGTCTAGCTCGCTGGGCCAAGTATACCTTGTGGGTGCCTTCTAGGGCTACTCCGGTGGTAAGAGGCGCTTCAACGGATCCTCAGACAATCTTAGGTAATAGCTACCAAATGGCAGGTGGGGGCCTTCTAGGGCTCAACTCAGTGCCTTAAGCGCTATCAAACCAAAAGATACCAATATGTAAGTTTATTAACTCTCGGCTTTACAATTTATTCAGAATTAATGTAATAATGCGGATTTCTCTAATGAGAATAGGTATAAGATAGAAGAGAATAAAGGTAAATGTATAAGGTGAGGATATTGTTTTCGCTTTTGGAATTTAGTAGGTAATAAAACGTTTGATTGTTCAGAAGTAAATTTATAAGGGATATTTGCAAGTTATTTATAACACTGGTTACGGGTGAACAATAGTAATTTAGCGTTGTAAGTTACAATGGAATATTAATACAGTCCCTTGTTAAAGAATTCGTGGTCCTAACTACCTCGGTGTTCGGGAGCACGTCTTATTAACAATAGGCGGATATAATATTTAAAGACTGACTTTAACGTTGCCGAATCCCGACTACCTCGGCGCCGGTAACTTTACAATTCATGCAACGGTGGGCAAGTTTACAAGTTATTTCAGTCGAGCTTCCAAAGAGTTCCAAATGGAGTACATACAGATTGTTCTATTAAGTCAAGGTGCCTCGGCCCAAGAATCTTAAAGAACCAATAATACAAATGGTATAATACCTTATTAATTCCTCCGGGAACCTTCCCTTGTACTGGTCGCACTGACTCTAACTTTGACAATAGTTGACTGGTGTGCGTCGTTAACTCGAGGTCTGCACTGCTTCAAATCTGGTTCGGTACTGAAGTTTGACTGCGCAGGGCTCGATTTATATAGGAGTTAAAAGTAGAGGGGACTCCGATAATCTCCTGAGAATGGTATGCAGAACCGTTTCTCATACGACTGCAGCTGCAAGTAACTCAATCCTTATCTCGAGATAAACGGTGATATGCTCGGGACATCGAGACGGTGGTTAGTCTAGACCGGCGCAAGATAACGATAATGGTGGAACGCTCGGGACATCGATATGGTGTCGCTCGCCTTATCGCTCCTCGGTGGTCCATATCTCGTGAGAGTGGAATGTCGGCTCGGTCGCTACTCGGTTGTTATCGTATGATAACGGGATGACGGTTGGTCGGTAAGACCAGGTGGTTATCTCGTGTGAATGGAATGTTAGTTCGGTTGCGCTACCAGGCTGTTATTATATGATAACGAGATGACTGTTGGTCGGCGAGACCAGGTGTTTATCTCGTGTGAATGGAATGTTCTTTCGGTCGTACTAGCGACTTGTTATCTCATGACAGCTTGGATGCGAGACCGAGTTATGGAATTATATTCTACCCGCACGCCTTATGAATAATTACATGGTCTTAGAATATTATATAAAGTACTACGCCTGAATATGTGTTAACTAACAATGCGGTTAGGTAGTTGTTAATGTAAATTAATGTTTAATAATAGGATATATAGTAGTGATATGTGTATGCGTATATATATATATATATATATGTATATGTGGTTATGTGATTATGCGATTATTATAGGTAGTCATATATGTGTATATATATAGGTGTATGGATGTGTTAGTGTCATGGTCGGGGTATCATACTAGTGTGTTTTTAGTGGTCAAAGGTAAGTTACATTACCGACTTGGCGAAGTCTGATTTGAAGGTAACTTGACTTTTGTCGTAAACTTATCGATAAAAGGGATCTGCATCATCGATATAAGTTGACTTCTGTCGTAAACTCATCGATAACATTGCATTATCGATATGCAATGTCTACCCTATAATCGTGTAGAGCTGGATATAGGTGTAGGTTAGGCTTATGAATGGAAATGCTTGTATTCGCGATTCTATGCTTACGTGTTGAAATGGTGGATAAAATTGTATGAATTGATCTTGGAAAAATTTATAGTAGGGCGTGTAGGCATGTCGTGACGTCTCGGACGTTACAGTATCCAACAGATTTCGTACTTTAGGCGATAGTTTACACTTTTTTCGCGATTTCACTATTTCGGAAACGAAAAATCGAATTTCGTGTATCCAGAAACGTGAGAACTCGATTGACATAGAGAATTTCATCATTCCCAATGTAGAACGCATAGTTTCAACGAAAACGTAAGGTTTCTGTTGGTATCCAACAGATTTCGTACTTTAGGCGATAGTTTACCCTTTTTTCGCGATTTCACTATTTCGGAATCAAGAAATCGAATTTCGTGTATCCAGAAACGTGAAAACTCGATTAACATAGAGAATTTCATCACTCCCAATGTAGAACGCATAGTTTCGACGAAAACGTAAGTTTTCTGTTGGTATCCAACACATTTCGTACCTTAGGCGATAGTTTACCCTTTTTTCGCGATTTCACTATTTCGGAATCGAGAAATCGAATTTCGTGTATTGTTGGATACCGGAGGGTTAGTCGAAGTACACAACAAATATATTGACTCTGAGTTTTCACTAGGTTGAATCTCACAATAGTTGAACTTTTATGTACGTTTACTTGACAGAGATTGGACAGCGTGTGTACTTGGTTAGAGACTAAATCGAATTCTTCTTATTCTAGAGTTTTAGGTATATATATAATACTAAAATTTAGCGGTGGGGAGGACGGTCGCCAGGTCATAAGGTAGCCGCAGACTAAGGGCTTCTCTTGCTTATTCCTCAAAACAAGTCCCTTAGCTTGAAAACATTCATATTCGAGTACAGTCATCCGACATCTCCCCCCATTAAGTCTGAAGACGGTAGACTTCGCAAAAGAGAATATTTACAGTTGATGACTACGCTTACTAAATCTATCAAAGTTACAGTCGGTAGCTATATAGAAATACAATTGGTGATCGCGGACGTAGTTTAGACTAACATTTTATAAAATTAAGGGTTACGTGGTTACAAATATGATAGTAATGCGATTTAATAGCGAAATGTAGAAATATTGAATATTATTTAATATCTACTCGATTAAATATAGGTTGACAAAATTGTAGTTTTTACATTAGTTTTACATGATATATGGTTTAACTTGTAGTTATGGAAATTTACATATTAACGATAAAAGTTTAAGGTCTAATATCTCTTTTATATAGGAGTGATACTCCTACGGCTTTTCACGTTAAGGCGTTCTTTTTTTTTTGTGAGTTTTGTAAGGGCAACGGCGGAAGGGTATCTTCACCTTCTGAATCGTTCCGGTCATCTTCTTGATTCGCGACAAAATTTCCGCATATTATTAAAAATACAATAACAGCTATTACGCACAATAGTATGGTGTACCAATGAGTGTACGCGACGATAAATTGTTCCTTGAGTCGATTTGTCAGTATTTGATCGAATTCATCTAGTTTTTTATTGGCATATTTGAGGTCTGAGAGGTCAATGTTCGTCAGTTAAATGGGTCTTAACTGTGTAGTGTTTAGTTTCCGTTTTTCAGCGGAAACCACGCAACAATCGCTCTCTATTATGTTGATAGAAGGAACGTAATGCGTTACATTGTATTCCGAATAACTGGTTGCTTCAAGGGCATAGGTGTTAGTATAACCCTTACAATGGTTAGCAAGATGGAGCATTCCAGTCCGGTGTAATACAATGTCCTCCATGTGATCTTCGGTGCAGATTATTGTGAACATCGTTGGTGACTGTAGGACGTAGATCCAACGATTATTGGACAAAGATTGTCTCTATCGCTGCACGGATGGTCCGTCCTTGTATTACAGTCATCCGGTAACCGGTCCACATGAGGCGATAGCAGATGGACTTCGCAACTGGGTGTGTCCGTTGTTTGAGTGACGGGGATGTTCTCACAAACGTACTTTCCGCTTAAATACGTTGGGCATTCGGTCATCTCTTGCATGAAGGAGAAATGGGTTTTTGAGAAGGAGATTAAAAGGTACGGGTGCTTGGGTATAATATAGGAGAATATAGAAGTGTTCTCGTGTTGGATAGGAAGAGGAATTAAATGATATAGTTCGAAGGATGTTCTCCTAACAAGTGGTAGTTTCAAGGCGAATGTAATTCTCGTCGGTTACGATAGCTTGAATTTTCATCATTTTGTAAAAGATCGGTAGGTTCGTTCTATTTGGTGTAACGACAAAATCGTATTCACCTTTATAGTTAATTAATTCTTCCAGAAGTATCTTAGGCGTTATTATTAAAGGTGAAACTATATTGTATCTACCGAGATTTATGGCTTCTATGAATTTTGATAGTTCGTTTGATAATCTGTTATTTAGCGAAATTAAGGTTGAGATTTGCTCTGTGATTAAGGATTCTAAGGCAGTCGTGTTAGAAGAGTATTTGTTTGTATGGAATATTCATTAATGCGCTTCGAGTTGTAATTCATTAGATCTTCACTATCCTTAAGGGACCGTAAGGAACTATTAAAGTTTCTAATTGTGCTGGAAATAATTTGAATCTGTGATTTTAAAAGAGTCTGGGTTTGTTTATTATCGTTTAGCAGCATTTTAATGCTGTTCGTGTAGAATTCTGCGTCACCCGCATCCGGAGTACCAAATAACCAATTAATTGCATAGGATACACCGTTAATAAGGCCACGTCGTTTGCGATTGCTAGGCTCGGTGCCTATCATGTTGTGTAGAATTTCATTTTTATTATCTATTGCCTGCAGTTCTTCCTTTATAGTTTTTAACGATTGTTCGCAATGAAAAATTGAATTTCGTTCAGATTTATCTTTTAATAACATACCACAAAGATTTTGAGATTTCTCATAATTAGTATTTAGGACTCTTCGTGCATAATTTAAATAAGAGATATTAATATGACTTAACAGGGTTAGTTTATTGTTAGAAATTTGCGCGATTCCAAGCTTATCGTAGAAGAGGCCACTGGTGTGGTCAATGGGATTATTAGTATAGAAGGTACAATTTATGAAACTAGGAAGTAGAAGGAATAGGAGAGTTGGCGCGATCATCTGGAATTTGATAATGTTTTAATATATTAGTGTGGTATCTCGCGGTTTTTCTGCCTATTTGTAACTCTACGGTATTATTTGTATGTACCTTCGTTATTTTGTAAGGACCCTTGAAATTAAGTGAGAGTTTTTTGGTTAGGCCCGGCTTTGTCTGCTTTTGAAAAATGCATACAAGATCTCCAATTGAGAATTCTCTCGGATTGGATCTTTTATCATAATAATTCTTGGATTTCGTTTTTGAATTGATCAATTTTTTCCTAGCTATTTCGAAGGAAACGTTTAACTTATATTGTAACGATTTCACGTAGTCATCGTAGGTATATTGTAATTTAGGTTCCTGAACAATAGACGAGGGTAGGTAGGCCTTCTTTCCAAATAAAAGTTCGTATGGTGTGAATTGTGTGGATTTATGGATAGATGTGTTGTAACTAAATATTGCAGAGTGTATGTATTCATCCCAATCAGTTTGTGTTGCATTAATATAGTGTTTCAAATAATCCTTTAGCGTTAAATGAGATATTTCGAGCGATCCATTAGTTTGAGGATGATATGGAGTACTTGAGATGTGCTTTGTTTTAAAAAGTTTAATCAAATCCTTTATTAAATCGGACATGAAGTCTGAACCTTGGTCGGTTAAAAACGTTTTAGGGATCCCGAAGTTAAGAAAGATTTTGGGTAATACCTTTGCAATAGTTTTAGTTTCGTGATTAGGGATCGCTTCGACAAGACAAAATTTTGTTAAATCATCCTGAGATGTTAAAATAAATCGATTTCCTGCTTCGGTAAGAGGTAGTGGTCCTACGATGTCGAAAGCTAAACGGTCGAATGGTTTTTCGGAAGTGCTTGTTATTTCCATTGGTTGCTTAGTACGTTTAAAATTAGTTTTATTAATTTGACACGAATGACATTTTTTTATGTGCTTCTCAATATCCGTTTTCGTACTTGGCCAATAATATTTTTCCTTGATTTTAGAGTAGGTTTTATTGAAACCTAAGTGACTTTTTTTTTTGTACGAGGGGAAATCTTCATAGACACCCCGGTCTCCCTCTGGGGGGGAGGCCGGGGTAGTGCCGGATTCTTACCGGCTAAAACCCCTCGGTGGACTCCAGCCGTGGCGCTTTTTGGGACCCCAAGGCCCTCTTGAGAACTCTGCTCGGTATCCCAGCGCCCGGCCCTCAGAAGGGCCAGTTCAATTTTTGATTTTTGGGGATGCAGTACGCCCACGACACTGCATCCCCCACCTCGGAACAACCATTCATGGCTGCCTGGGCCCCAACCCAGGCAGCCTGGTGGCTCCGGCGGCTATTACGTAGCCGCCGCGGCAGCTGGCGGAGCCGGGGCTCTCCGTCCCCGCCTTCGCCCCCTTCCTTCAGGGTCCGCGGCTTCGCGGGCCCTTTCCGCGGCCTCCTTCCGTGACATTACCTGTTCACAGAAGGAGGCTACCGCTCCCCATGACCTCTCGCCGCTCACTATCGCCTTGACGACGGCTTGCAGCGACAGGTCCGACCCGATGCTTAGACGAAGGACTCGGCGCTCTGCAGCCCAGGAGGGACACTCCTCCAGGGTGTGTTGCGCCGAGTCCACGTCCTCCCCGCAATGATGACATTACGGGGTGGGCTCCCTTCCGATCCTATTCAGGAACTCACCGAAGCAACCATGCCCGGTGAGCACTTGCGTCAACCGGAAGGCGAGCCTTCCATCCCTCCCCAGCCACTGCTGGAGGACCGGAAGGACGGCCTGCACCGTCCTTTCTCCGGAGCCGGGCTCCTCCAATTGGCTGCGCCACCTTTCAAAGGTGTGCAGCCGGGCCCGGCTCCTGCCGGCCTCCAGCTCTGACGCTCGGCTTTCCGCCGAGGCCGCGATTTGAGGGCCGCGGAGATTTCATATATCTCCGCGGCCTCCGCCGCCTTGAGTTCCCATGGGGGGGAACACCCAAGTAGGGCCGCCGCCCGCTGGGATACGGTGCGGTACCCCCGGACGACCCGCACGGCGAGGGTCCGCTCTGCTCGGCAGAGGAGCTGGCGGTTCCGCCGGCACCCCGCGAGGGACCCCGCCCACGCGGGCGCGCCGTAAAGAGCGGTGCACCGCACCACCCCCTCGTACAGGCGGCGGACGCCCACCTGTGGTCCCCCCAGGTTGGGCAGCAGGCGTCCCAGCGCCGCCGCCGCCTTCTCGACCCGGGGCACAACCTCTTCAAGGTGGGCCCCGAATGACCATTGGCTGTCGAGGGTGACCCCCAGATATTTCATCCGGGTGCCCACCTCGACAGCCTCGTCCCCCACCCGCATTGGCGTGTCCGGTGGGGGGCCCCTCCTAGCCCCGTCGAAGAACCAAATCGCTTTGGTCTTCGACGGGGCGACCTCGAGGCCTAGCCTCTTGATGGCGGCCACCACGCACTCCACCCCGCACTCTCCCAGCCGGAGAGTGCGCGTGTAGTCCCTCCCGGAGGCGACCACCAGTGTGTCATCCGCGTAACACACTAGGGCCACCCCCGAGGGGAGTGCCGTTCGAAGGACGCGGTCGTACCCCAGGTTCCACAATGTCGGGCCTAAGACCGACCCCTGGGGTACGCCGCGCCAGCTGGGGCGTTCAACCCTCCCGCCCCGGCTCTGGTAGCCGAAGCTCCGGTCCTTTAAAAAGGACCCGATCACCTTTTGCAACCAGGGAGGTACCCTGTGGTAGGCCAACGCCTCCCTGATTGCTTGCCAGGGGATGGAGTTAAAGGCGTTGACAATATCGAGCGATACTGCCAACGACACTCCACCCCCTGGAACCGACGCTGCCGCCCCCGAGAGGGAGCGGACCCGCTGAATCGCGTCAACGGTTGACCGCCCCTCCCGGAAGCCGAACTGGCTGTCGGCCAGATCGGGCCCTGCTCCGGCCAGGTGCTCGACGAGGCGGGAAGCTATGCTTCGCTCGAGGATCTTGCCCGCCTCGTCGAGCAGGCAAATGGGCCGGAACGCCGAGGGGGAACCTGCCTCCCTCCCCGGCTTTGGCAGCAGCATGAGCTGCCCCCTCTTCCATTGTTTGGGGAATTTTCCCTCCCCTAGGCAGCCCTCCATGAGCCGCCTAAACCTGTCCCCCAGGACCCGAAGAGCAGACACCAGCACACGACCGTGTATGCCGTCGGGCCCCGGGGCGGTGTTCCGGGCCGCGAGGCGGCGCACCGCCTTTTCCAGCTCCTCCGGACGAATGCCCGGGGCGGGGGTGCCGGTTTGCACCCCCGGGAAACCTAAGTGACCTGACAATATACTGTCGTGATTCTCTTATAAAATGTTCTCGATTTCGCTTTGATCCTTTGGTATGATCCTTGAGGTATTCAATATTTTTATATTGTTTATCGGATATAGGAATTTTAACATTTCGTGAAGTTGTTGAGATTTTATATTCGTGTGATTATTCGGAGGGACTATGATGAAATCCTTAACTTCTAATTCCTGCTTCAGGTTCTGAAGTGACTCAAAAATATTTGTATACTCTAATTTATCAAAATGCATACTTAATGGATATAAAAGATAAATAGTTTGAAGTTGATTCTTTAATTTCGAAATTCCGTTTATGCTAGGCTTAAGAGTGCTAATATCAAAGTTAGATTTAATATAGTCAGAATATTGGTTTTCTTCGTCCAGATCTTGAGACCATAATAAAACAATCGGATCTGTTCTGAGTTTCTTTATTGGAGTATTTTCTTATTCGAACGTTATCACGGTCTGATTAGTGTAATGGAATTTTATAAAATCTTGATAAGAAGGTAGTCCTTTGGTAGTGTAATTAATGAGTTCTTGATTTTTGGGACAGAGTCGGGAAAGTCCATCAGCATTGGAGTTAATACGTCCTGGTTTATACTTGATTTCATACTGGTATTCGTCTAATCTTAATCGCCATCGAACTAGTTTCGATGAGGGATTTTTACAATTAAATAACCACTGGAGTGGCCTATGATCTGAATAGATCGTAAAAACACGTCCGTATAGGTAAGGACGAAAGTGCTCAACGGAAATTATTCTGGCTAATAATTCCTTCTCCGTGGTAGAATAATTTTGTTCGGATTTATTTAAGGTTCTAGAATAGTACGCGTCAGGTAGGTCCTTTTCTTCGACTATTTGGGAAAATACACTGCCGATACCTACATTTGATGCGTCGCAGGTAAGAACGAACGGTTCGGAGAAGTTAGGGTATTGTAAAAGAGGTTTCTCTATTAGTTTTTGTTTTAGATTTTGGAAGGCATTCTCTTGTTCGTTGGACCAGGCAAAATTTGTGTCCTTTTTTAAAAGCGCGGTAAGCGGTTTTGCAACGGTGGAAAAGTTAGGGATAAATCTTCTATAGTACCCTGCCATACCTAAGAACATTTTAATCTGTTTTTGATTTTCTGGCCTTGGCATAGTCTTTATGGCTTCTACTTTCCGTGGGTTTGGTTCTACTCCCTTATTAGTAATTAAATGGCCAAGATATTGGCATGACTGTTTTAAAAACTCACATTTATTAGGTTGAAGTTTCAAATTATTTTCGCGTAGTCGCGAGAAAACAGTTAATAGTTTGCGGTTATGGTCTTCTAACTGAGAACCGTATATAACTATATCATTGAGATAAACAAAGCATTGCTTATAGTTTAACCCGGATAAAATGTTATTCATGACCCTTTGAAATCGAGAGGATGCATTCTTTAAGCCGAAGGGCATGCGGGTAAATTCAAAGTGCCGATGAGGTGTTGAAAACGCTGTTTTGGGAGCATAATCTGGATCCATAGGAATCTGGTGGAATGCACTGGCAAGGTCTAAGGTGGTAAAGTAATGAGCGTGACCTAATTGATCCAATATGTCTTCGATGTTCGGGACTGAATACGCGTCACCTATCGTTTTTTTGTTAAGTTTGCGATAATCAATTACTATACGCCATTTACGTTCTCCCGATGCATCTGTTTTTTTCGGAACAATCCATAAGGGACTGGACCAAGGGCTCGTGGATGGTTTAATTATGCTTTGTCGCAGTATTATCTCCATTTGTTTATTCACCTCGTTTTTATGGATTTCGGGATACCTATATGTTTTGGTATGTACTGGTTGCTCATCAATCGTTTTTATTTCATGGAAACCCGCAGTAGTTCTTGTCAGTAAATCAGATGGCAAATGAAATATGTCATGAAATTCGTTACAAATTTGTAAAATAGATTTTTTTTCCTCGCAATTTAGGTGATCAATCCGAAGGTGCTCAAGTAGCACTTTTGATCTATTTCTTAATTGATTGTTATTTTCTTCTGGAGCTAATTTATAAATTTGGGCTTGTCTAGATAAAGGTACTAAAGTTAAAATAGGAGCAGGTATTTTTTTCGATACGTGCTTTTATTCACAATAGTGATTAAGGCTCGACTCTGTTTTTGAACCTTGATAATTGCGTTCGGAATTATTAGGGTTCGTTCCTCATCTAGTACCTGAGATAATATGACACCTTCCTTTAAGTTTTGAGGGTTTTCTATGTGAATTGAAATAACGGTTTCCGATCTTGGGTTAATTACTATATGGGTATCGTCGTGTTGGTAGGTGTTGAGGTACATAGGTATTGGAATCGGTATGGAGTCAATAGAAATCGAAGAGGTAGAATAGTCGATATTACATTTCCTTGATCGGAGAAAGTCGCTACCTAATAATCCATCAAATGGGATATTTGTAGAACTATTTAAGACTTGAAATCGTACGTCGAAGCATTTCTGAAGAAATTCTAATTGAATGGTTGTTTCTCCCATCGTCTGAACCAGTGCGTTGGGAGATAAACCGTTTAAAATAATAGGATTTGAATCTGTTATTTGAAAATTTTGCAAACTCGACGATTTAATTAAAGAAACGGCAGCACCTGAATCTATTAGGAATTTCAATAATTTATCTTCGGCATTGGAGAATACGGACTCGAATAAAACATATGCTAGGTTATCCGATTCTGGTTCTAGACAACAAATCTCTACTGTAGGAAGTGGTTGAATGATCGTGTCGCTTGGTGCGTCGTTTCTTGTGAGTGAGGGTGTTGCCTGAATTGGTCTGGTGGATCGGAACTTATATGAGTGTTCCGAACATTTTGATTTTGATTTTGAGAATATGAAGCTTGTGGGTTGTTGGTAAGAAGGGGAATGGTATCTGTGGCTTGAGGTTGATTTTGTCTCCTAGCGTTATTATACTGTCTCTTTCTACATTCGCTAATAACGTGACCCGATTTCTTACAATAATTACATACTTTAGGTTGCTGCAGATTATTTGCTGGTCGTGGATTAGGATTGTAGCTTGTAGCCTGATTATTATGCGTAAGATTTTGTTTTGGACTATTATTGAAATTTATTGGCAATGGGTTGTTACGGTTTGTATTTCTGTAGCAATCGTTAGCGGAATGATTAGTTCTGCCGCAGATTCTACATTTTGACTGAACGTCGCGTTTTAATCTTAAAACTCGTTCTTCGGTAATCGCGGCGTTGAACGCGTCGTTAATTGTTGTGAAGTCTCGATATCGTAACATTTGCGAGATTAAAGGATGTGAATAGTAGATGAATCTATTTAACGTCATTTCGACTACCATGGTAATTCGTCCGATTAACGTTGTACCGCTTGCTGAGCTATTGGCATAAATGTTTCCTTGCATTCTGGACGAGAGATCTTCTAATCTTTGGTAATATTCCGAGACACTTTCATTATTTCCTTGCTTCATGTTATTTAATTCTTGCATTAATTGGTCAAAACTTTTTTTGTCTTGGTATAATTTAAGCAATAGTTCCGATATTTCCTCCCAAGAAGTTAGATTGCAATGACCGTCAATTTGATCTCTAGCTTTTCCCGTTATCCTACTTTTAACGTAAGCTAGCAGAGGATGAATTTGATTTGGTTTAGCTAGTTCAAATGCAGCGTCAACCTGCTTCATAAAACTACAAATTTGGCGTCTATCGCCGTCGAACCGATCAGGTATCAAACGAACTAAGAATTCAAGAGGGAGCCTGTCTGATTGAATTCGGTCTTCCTCGCTTCCGGTAGCGTATGTTCTATCTGATCGCGACATTTTTTTTTATTTTAAGAATTCGAAATTTGGAGTTTGTTAAGATTTAGAACGTAGAGTTAGGATTTTAGGATTTAGAATTAGGAGGATATCTGCAAGTTTTGGCGAACACAAAAGTATTTAGCAGTTCAGCACTTACTGTGAGAATTCCCTCAGGTTCTTCGTCAAAACGATGATCCACGTCAGTGCTGGAGTCGAATGAATCCATGAGTCAATAAAAATTGCCACTTATCTTCCGGTGTGGAGTTGCTACTTTCAGAATGCGACCGAATAAGTGTCGGAGATCCCACTTCTGACACCAATTTTATGTTGGATACCGGAGGGTTAGTCGCAGTACACAACAAATATATTGAATCTGAGTTTTCACTAGTAGTCTGTAGTGGTATCGGTGGGGGGTTCAGTCAATTTTAAAGTGGGGGGGTGTGTGCCTCCCAGGGGGCTGACCCAGGCAGGAGGGACTGCTTGTCCCTGATTAGGGGGCTACAGCTCACACACCCGGCTCGTGAACAGTTTCTTTAGTTCCCTGCGGTGAAGCCGGTGAGCTTTGCGAATCCCCGCCCACGCTGTTGGCTACTACTCCCTCTTACCTGATGCCTCTTCAAACCTAACTGCCCCTAGCGGGCAGGAAGACTCTAACGACACCAGGGGGACCGAGGGCGAACGTGTTTGTGGATTCGCTGTTACCACATCGACGTGCTACGCGAATGAGAGAGCAGTGTTACACCGGGGTGATCTGACCCACCGGGAGCCGCCGATCCGACTTAAATTGTGTGCGCCCAACGACTCGAGGCGATATGGCCCTCTGCCCGCGATGCTCTTTCTCTCTCATAGCGCACGCCGATTAATGTGGCTTTGTCATGGAGCCAGGTCGTTAGCCTGGAGAGTTGCGAGGCGAGCGAAAATAGGTTCTCTGACGTTGCTTAAGTCCGGGTGTCCCCGGTAACTGGATACCCCGAATCACACCCCAAGCTCCTTTCGGAGAGACCGTGCGGTGTCAGAGGTGGCTCGGTTTTCCCCTGCAGCCACCTATTTCGCTCGCCAAACTTCCCCGTTTGACTGTTATCCCGAAGGACTTGTCGCGCGCGAAGCGGACGGGTGGGCTATTTGAGGCTGCTCCTGCCTATAGGTTAGCGGTAGTTAAACTCCCCGCTAAGGAGGTGAGGGTGTTTAGAGGCCACCCCCGGGCCTATCGCACATCGGGGAACGCAGCGCCCCTCCTTCCCCCCCCCCACGTCTCGTCCGTACGGGACCCCGCGCATATGTTTCGGCCCTGTCCATACCTCGGATTCTCCTCGCAAGTCCCCTCTGGTCGGTCACGAGCGTTGTTATGGAGCCCCTGGGAGGTACGTGGGGGAGGCAGGTGCGTCGCTCCGTCCTCCGATGTTGTGTGGCGCTGGCCTACGAGATTTGGCGGTATTCCGCCAGCTCCCACCTCTGACATGGGTGAGTGACTTGCCTGTAATCCGGGCCGGAGGTCGGGTGCTTAAGGCCACCACGCAGCCTATCCCGGCGGTGATCGTCAGCCCCCACCACGAGGGTGGGTATTTGCCTCTGATCTGTGCCGGGTTTCGGGTGCATAAAGGCCACCACGTAGCCTATTACGGCGGTACATTGCCGGCTCCCACCTCAGGGGGGAGTAATTGCCTTTAATCCGGGCCGGAGGTCGGGTGTATTAAGGCCACCCTAGCCTAGCTTTGCGGGTTTCATACCGTGGGGGGAGGGTATCCCCGGCGGTGAATTTATCGAGAAAAAATCCGCTCTTTCGCATGCTGTCCTTCCCGTTATTTCGTTTGCATTATCTCCGGAGATATTCGCGATTTCCCGGTGCGTTTAATCTACTTTGAGCGCTAGAATGCCCCCCGCTCGGGGGAGGCTTCGTATTTAATTATCACGAGAGGGCGGATCACGCGTTGTTTCCCGACGGTGGTTCTATAGAGAGAGAAAAAAAAAAGTCCGCTCTCTCGCGTGCTATCCTTCCCGTTATTTGTTTGCATTATCTCCGGAGATATTTGCGATTTCCCGGGGTGTTTATTTATTTTACGCGCGGGAATGCCCCCCGCTCGGGGGAGGCTTCGTATTTTAGTTATCGCGAAAGAGCGGATCCCGCGTTATTTCCCGACGGTGATTTTATAGAGAAAAAATCCGCTCTTTCGATTGCCGCCTGTCCCGTTATTTATTTACATTATCTCCGGGGACAAAGACACAGGAAGGAAGAAAAAGAGAGAAGGGAAAGAGAAGAGAAAAGAGACTAAAGATAAATGCCCTGACGCCTTTGTGCCAAGCTGCCATACCTATTATCTGTGGGGGGAAAATAAAGACAAATAAATAAAGATAAAGATATTTACGCAGTTATTACCCTATATATCTCTGGTGCATCATGCATAAGTGAGATTGAAATGCTACCACATGCGGAGTACAAGTAAATGAATACTGCCGGTAGCCGGTATTTCTGCGCTGTGATTTGCGCCTAAAAATAACCTTTAGCCAAAGACAAAAAAAACAACAAAAACAAAACAAAAGAGAGAAAAAAAACATAAAGACCTTCTTATTTTACGCTCTTAACCGTGCTTCTACTTCTAAGTTCGCGTTTGTTATTTCGTTATCAAGGTCCCGCGACCGTTGATTTAATCTGGCGTTATTTGTTCAATCGGTCTTATTTTTTATTGTGTCTTACTGTGTCTCTATTATTACTCGCGAGCTCGTTTCCATATCTTTTTTTTTTTTCTTTTAGCGGCGGCACGGCCTGTATACCCATATATAAGTTATATTTTAATCTACTTGTTCCTTGTAAACGTTCCTTTTACCTGTCCGATAGGTGTGTATTATTTATTTAATGACCCATTTGTAGTCGGTCTGTTCTGGTGTCGCCAAGAGTTGGTGTACCTGACGCGTTACCTGTTCCGATCTACCGGCTTGTCGCGCTCTTTTGTTTATTAAAGGGCCCTTTGTAGGGTCAAGAACGGGTGTGCACTCGGTCGTCCTTTTTTTTTTTCTCGAGGGGAAATCTTCGATAGACACCCCGGCCTCCTTTGGGGGGAGGCCGGGGTAGTGTCGGATTTCTACCGACTAAAACCCCCCGGTGGTCATCCTCAGGCGTTAGGGGGAGTACCCGGGAACACTTCGTATTGATCCGGATACCCCCCCGCCTTGCCCCCTGAAGGGGGGCCAATCCACTATTTGGGATGCGGTGCGACCACAACACCGCATCCCTCTACCTCTGGGGCCACCCTATCGGCTGCCTGGACCCCAATCCAGACAGCCTAGTGGCCCCGACGACTCCGACGGTCGCCGCGTCCGGTGCCGGAGGCGGGACGTGTACGTCTCCGCCTTCGGCCCCTACCCTCTGGGTCCGCTGCCTCGCGGGCCCTTTCCGCGGCCTCCTTCCGCGACATAACTTGTTCGCAGAAGGAGGCCACGGCTCCCCACTCCTCTTCGCCGCCCACCATCGCTTTTACGACGGCGGGCAGCGAGAGGTCCCACCCTATGATGTTCCGAAGGACTCGGCGCTCCCCTGCCCAGGAGGGACACTCCTCCAGGGTGTGCTGCGCCGAGTCCTTCTCTTCACCGCAGTGATGACACTGCGGGGACGGCTCCCTTCCGATCTTGTGCAGATACTCACCGAAGCACCCATGCCCGGTGAGTACCTGTGTTAGACGGAAGGTGAGCCGTCCCCTCCTTTCCAGCCAACGCTGGAGGACCGGCAGGATGGCCCTGACGGTCCTTTCCCCGGAGCCGGGCTCCTCCAATTGGCTGCGCCACCTTTCCAGGGTGTGCAGCCCCGCCCGGCTCCTGCCGGCCTCCATCTCCGCTGCACGGTACTCAGCCGCATCCGGCGTTTCATTGAGGGCCGCGGAGATCCTGTAGACCACCGCGGCTTCCTCCGCCTTGAGCTCCCAAGGGGGAGAGCACCCAAGCAGGGACGCCGCCCTCAGGGAGACGGTGCGGTACCCCCTGGCGACCCGCGCGGCTAGGGGCCTTTGTGCTCGGGAAAGGAGCTGGCGATTACGCGTGCTCCTCCCGAGCGACCCCGCCCACACGGGTGCACCATATAGGGCGGCACTCCCCACCACCCCCTCGTACAGGCGGCGTACACCCGCCTGAGGTCCCCCCACTTTGGGCAGCAAGCGGCCCAAGACCGCCGCTGTCCGTTCCACTCGGGGCACCACCTCTTCGAGGTGGGGCCCAAAGCTCCAGTGGCTGTCGAGGGTGACACCCAGATATTTCATCCGGCTGCCCACCTCGACAGCCACGCCTCCCACCGTGACCGGAGTCTCGGGGGGAGGGCCCCTCCTGACCCCGTCGAAGAACCACATTGCCTTGTTCTTCGACGGGGACACCTCCAGGCCTAGCCGCCTTATGGCGGCCACCACGCATTCCGCACCGCACTCCGCCAGACGGAGAGTGCGGGCGTAATCCCTCCCGGAGGTGACCACCAGTGTGTCATCTGCGTAACACACCAGCGCCACCCCCGGGGGAAGCGCACCACGCAAGACGCGGTCATACGCAATGTTCCACAGGGTCGGGCCTAGCACCGAACCCTGCGGGACACCGCGCCAGCTAGGGCGTTCCGCCCTCCCGTCCCGCGTCGGGTAGCCAATGGACCTGTCCTGCAGGAAGGACCCGACTATCCTGCGCAAGTAGGGAGGCACGCGGTGATACACCAGCGCCTCCCTAATCGCCTGCCAGGGGACGGAGTTGAAAGCGTTGACGATATCGACCGATATCGCCAACACAACTCCACCCCCCGGGGCCGACACCGCCGTCCCGGCGAGGGAGCGCACCCGCTGGATCGCGTCCAACGTGGAGCGCCCCTCCCGGAAACCGAACTGGCTGTCGGCCAGATCGGGCCCCACACCGGACAGGTGCTCGGCGAGGCGGAAAGCTATGATCCTCTCGAGGATCTTTCCCGCCCCGTCGAGCAGGCATATGGGCCGATAGGCGGAAGGGCTGTCGGCCGCCCTCCCTGGTTTAGGGAGCAGCACCAGCTGCCCCCTTTTCCAGGCCCCCGGGAAGACCCCCTCTGTGAGGCAGTCCTCCAGGAGGCGTCGAAACCTACCCCCCAGGACCCGGAGGGCAGCCACGAGCACGCGGCCGTGGATGCCGTCGGGACCCGGGGCGGTGCTTCGGGCTGCAAGGCGGCGCACCGCCCTGTCCAGCTCCTCGCTGCCGATCCCAGGCACAGGGACGCGATCATGTCGCGCCCCCTGCTCCTGTGTCCGCCGTCGAGTCTCCTCCTCATCCTGAGGAAAGAGGTTATCGACGACGGAGTCCAGGAGCTCCGGTTCCATCGACTCGGTCACCGGGGGGGCCCACGGGCGGATCTTATTCAGAACCACCCGGTATGGGCGACCCCACGGATCGCGATCGATGGTAGCGAGGAGCTGGCTCCAGGCCTCCGCCTTGGCCCTTAGGACAGCCCCTTGAAGGCCCCCCCGGGCGTCCCTGTACGCGCTGTACAGGGACTCCTCCTCCTCCGCGGTGGAGCTTGCGCGCCTGCGGGCCCTGAGGTACGCCCTCCGCGCACGCGTACCGGTGTCCCTCAGGTCGGAAATTTCCGACGACCACCAGTACGCGGCGCGGGGCGAGGAGGCCTTGGCCCGGGGCATGGCGGTGTCAGAGACAGCCGCCATGGCCGCACGGAACCAGGCCTCCTCCTCCTCAGGTCTCTCGCCCCTGCGCTCAGCCCAGGCTACCGCCTGGATTGCCGCGCGCAGGGCCACCTCGTCCAGTCTTTTAAGGGCCCATCGGGGGGGCGATCCCCTAGCCGATGAGCCAGACTGGTTGGGAGGGTTGGGAGTCGAGACGCTCATGACCACGTAAGCGTGGTCTGACATCGTCTCAACCCCCAACACCCTCCACCCACTCACCCTGCGCACGGCGGAGGGCGACGCCCATGTCAGGTCGACTATGGACGCCCCCCGCCGCCGCACGAAGGTGGGGGTGGACCCCTCATTGAGGAGCCTTAGCTCCAGACCGGCCGCCCAATGGAGCAGCTCCCGCCCCCTCATGTCCGTACTGGGGGAACCCCACGCAGTAGCGTGGGAGTTGAAATCCCCCAGGACGAGCAAGGGACGCGGCAGGATGCGGGTGACGCACCCCCCAACCCGGTCCAGGAACGCTACAAAAGCGTCCCGGCCGCAATTGGGGGAGACGTAAACCCCCACCACCGCCACGCTGCCCCACTGGACGGCTACGTAGCCATCCCCCCGCTCTATGAGAGCCGGGGGGGAGGCATCCCCGGAGCGCCATTCCATAGAATGGCTACCGAGCCCAAGGCGTCTCCGGACCACGAAGGGTGATCCGGAACCCCGTAGGGCTCGGCCGCAACGACCAGCCCGGCTTTCCACTCGCGCGCGGCCTGGACCACTAAGTCCTGTGCCACGCGCGTGTGGTTCAGGTTGGTCTGGAGGAGGTTGATCCCCAGTCATTGGGGGTCAGCCTCCTCCCGGACCTCCTCCTGGGAGGACTCCACGTCCATGCCCCCCTCCCCCGACGGGGGGTGAACGTCCTCGCGCGGGGCGGGCATGGACGCGGCCTCCTCTGCCGGGCGAGCCGGCGCCTCTTGCCTCTCAGGAGGCGCCACCGCCTCGGCGGGCTCCACCTCCATAGCCTCCCCGGCTGGAGAGGCGGATTCCGCACTCCCCGACTCGGGTGGCCCTATAGCTAGGGCGGCCGCAGCGGGGGTCGAGGGCGCCGCTATGGCAGGCCTCTCCCGCCGCGCTCCCCCTGTGCCCTTGGAGGAGGGCCTTTGTGGGGGTGCGCACCCTTTCGTACCGAGACGGTGCGCCGCCGGTCGCCCAAGGTCCGTGCACAGCGGACACTTGGGCGGGGCCGAACACACCGCCGCGGCGTGGGTCACATCCTCGCAATTGTAGCACCGACCGCTACGGTCGGTACTACTCTTGCATTGGTGCCTGGAGTGCCCCAGCGCCAGGCACCGATAGCACTGGAGGGCACGGGCTTCCAAAGCCTGCACCCTCACACGTGCACTCGGTCGTCCTGTGTGTTGCCTTAGTTTTTATTTTTACCTCTTGTTCGTTTGCTATGAATTAGCTTTTAGCTATTATCTTGATTTTAACTTTATTACTTTGTGTACTACGCGTTTGTGCCTTTGCAACTCCGTTTAATTATCCGATTCGTAACTGTATCCCCCGTCCGTCTCGCGGCTCGTTGTCCCTGTCTCCCTTATAATTTATTCATATTGATGCGTATTTAATCTAGTCAGTCGTGTGGTCTTGTCTCTATATCATGCATTATTTATTGTATTTCTGTCCTTATTTGTCGTCAAGCGATTTGTTCCCGTATGATTTTACTTTATTTATTCCTCGTTCGCCCCCTTGTTTCCTCTCCCTCTCTTTCCGTCGGAGAGGATTCTATATTTCGTCTCTCTCTTTCCATCTTATATTTTGAGACGTTTTCGAGTGGGGAGATTTCGGGAGGCCCGCGTCCTTGCATACCAAGGTTGTGCTCTCCCTCCATCCCTCCTTACTTCTCCGCCTTTTCGGAGGGCGTGCACTAAATTTCCACGTTCGTTCGCTTGTCTGTTTTATTTCTCGTCCTCTATTTCCTCTCTTTTTTTTTTAGGGGTACATACGGTGTACAGGCCTCTCTCAGTTTCTCGAATTTCCGAGTGTCCGGAGAATTTGGCCGTAGAGAAGAATAAAGAGTAACAGTTGACGAGGAAGAGAAAGTATAATTTATTCGGGGTAGGATCGCACACTCGAGAGCGAGGCTAAATTTTACGGTTTAGCTTAAATAACAAAAGAGAGTTGGGGCTCTGTGTCGTGAGTGGATCCTTGAATTTACGAGCAACAAACTTGGCTTTGATTTGTTTTAAACCAGACCCAAACCCACCCGAACCCTCTTAGGAGTTCCTTGTTTGGACCTGATTTATCTTTATTTTTTAAGACGTTATTTTTCAGTCGAGGGTCGTTCCTCGTTCTAATTTTAGTTCTCGTTTCTGTGCCTTCTTGCTTAATTCGAACGCTAATTCTTTCCTTATTTGCCTCGTTTGTTGCTCCCCCCGATGCCTCTTTGTTAACAGAGAGGGGAGGGGGGTTACTAAGTAAAACAAGGGAGAAGCGAAAGAGACAGATAGAGGGTGATAGAGGGAGAGAGATAGCAGCGTGCTCGAGGAATGTTAGCGGGAAAGGGGGGTAGGCGAGAGAAGATAAAATTTGGATAAGTGAGGAGTGGACTTATCGTTTGTCAAGCAAGCAGTAAATTTTAATTTTGTTTATTGAAACCAGCCCCAAACCTGGCTTATATTTTTACGGGGTTCTCTACTTGATTTGTCTATTGAAGTTCCGATAATCGCTTATTCGAGGGTCTTGAGTTTATATTTATGCTTTTTAATGAGAGGCTTTATTTATTTTATCTTTACGATGTCCGGGGGAAGTTAGACGCCGTAGCTCATTGTAATTCTTGTTGTTAATTGTTTAGAGACCGTTCTCCAATTTGTTTAACAGTTAAGCTACTCGGCGTGTCGGGGGCGCTCCCGTGATTTTGACTCTAGTTTGATATTATTTGTTGCGAAAGAATCGGATCAATTGAAAATATCCCCGACGGTGAATTTATCGAGAAAAATCCGCTCTTTCGAATGCTATCTGTCTCGTTAAGCGATGCACAGTATTTCCGAATTTATTCGTGGTTTCCCGAGGCGTTTATTCTATTTTACGCGCGAGAAAGCCCCCCGCTCGGAGGAGGCTTCGTAATTGGCTGACGTGAGAGAACGGATCAATTGAAAATATCCCCGACGGTGGATTTATAGAGAAAAATCCGTTCTTTTGATTGTTATCTATCTCGTTAAGCAATTATCGTTACTTCCTGAGTTATTCGCGTTTCTTCGGGGCAATCTTTTGATTTTAATTTGATTACAGATGATACCCCTCTACTATTCTTTTTTCTATGGCCAAGCGCGCGAAGTTATTTCATTATTATTGCAGTTACTACTATTTGAGTTTTCACTAGGTTGAATCTTACAATAGTTGAACTTTTATGTACGTTTACTTGACACAGATTGGACAGCGTGTGTACTTGGTTAGAGACTAAGTCGAATTCTTTCTTATTCTAGAGTTTGAGGTATATATATAATTCTAAAATGTAGTGGTGGGGAGGACGGTCGCCAGGTCATAAGGTAGCCGCTGACTAAGGGCTTGTTTTGCTTATTCCTCAAAACAAGACCCTTAGGTCAAAAACATGTTGCCAGATGTGAATCAGAGGCTATGACTCGACCTGGTGCAGATAGTCCTATGCTCGTGTAAACATTGGCTAAGGGCTTGTCTAGGCTTAATACTCAAAAACAAGTCCCTTAGCTCGCAAACATTCGTATTCGAGTACAGTCATCCGACAGTATTCAAAAACGTGAAAACTCGATTAACATAGAGAATTTCATCACTCCCAATGTAGAACGCATATTTTCAACGAAAACGTAAGGTTTCTGTTGGTATCCAACAGATTTCGTACTTTAGGCGATAGTTTACCCTTTTTTCGCGATTTCACTATTTCGGAATCGGGAAATCGAATTTCGTGTATTAAGAAACGTGAAAACTTCATGGCTGCCTGGTGGCTCCGGCGGCTATTAAATCGCCGCCGTGGCAAGTGGCGGAGGCGGGGCCCTTCGACCCCTTCTTCGCCCCCTTCCTTCAGGGTCCGCGGCCTCCTTCCGTGACATTACCTGTTCACAGAAGGAGGCCACCGCCCCCCATGACCTCTCGCTGCTCACCATCGCCTTGACGACGGCTTGAAGCGAGAGGTCCGGTCCAATGCTTAGACGAAGGACTCGGCGCTCTGCAGCCCAGGAGGGACACTCCTCCAGGGTGTGTTGCGCCGAGTCCACGTCCTCCCCGCAATGATGACATTACGGGGTGGGCTCCCTTCCGATCCTATTAAGGAACTCACCGAAGCAACCATGCCCGGTGAGCACCTGCGTCAACCGGAAGGCGAGCCTTCCATCCCTCCCCAGCCACTGCTGGAGAACCGGAAGGACGGCCTTCACCGTCTTTTCTCCGGAGCCGGGCTCCTCCACTTGGCTGCGCCACCTTTCAAAGGTGCGCAGCCGGGCCCGGCTCCTGCCGGCCTCGAGCTCTGTCGCTCGGCTTTCCGCCGAGGCCTCGACAGCCTCGTCCCCCATCCACATTGGCGTGGCCGGTGGGGGGCCCCTCCTAGCCCCTTTCGAAGAACCAAATCGCTTTGGTCTTCGACGGGGCGACCTCGAGGCCTAGCCTCTTGATGGAGGCCACCACGCACTCCACCCCGCACTCTCCCAGCCGGAGAGTGCACGTGTAGTACCTCCCGGAGGCGACCACAAGTGTGTCATCCGCGTTACACACTAGGGCCACCCCCGAGGGGAGTGCCGTTCGAAGGACGCGGTCGTACCCCAGGTTCCACAGGGTCGGGCCTAAGACCGACCCCTGGGGTACGCCGCGCCAGCTGGGGCATTCCACCCTCCAGCCCCGGCTCTGGTAACCGAAGCTCCGGTCCTTTAAAAAGGATCCGATCACCTTTTGCAACCTGGGAGGTACCCGGTGGTAGGCCAAGGCCTCCCTGATTGCCTGCCAGGGGATGGAGTTAAAGGCGTTGACAATATCTAGCGATACTGCCAACGCCACTCCACCCCCTGGGGCCGACGCTGCCGCCCCCGAGAGGGAGCGGACCCGCTGAATCGCGTCAACGGTTGACCGCCCCTCCCGGAAGCCGAACTGGCTGTCGGCCAGATCGGGCCCTGCCCCTGCCAGGCGCTCGACGAGGCGGGAAGCTGTGATCCGCTCGAGGATCTTGCCCGCCTCGTCCAGCAGGCAAATGGGCCGGAACGCCGAGGGGGAACCTGCGTCCCTCCCCGGCTTAGGGAGCAGCACGAGCTGCCCCCTCTTCCATTGTTTGGGGAACGTTCCCTCCCCCAGGCAGCCCTCTATGAGCCGCCTAAACCTGTCCCCCATGACCCGAAGGGCAGACACCAGCACACGACCTTGTATGCCGTCGGGCCCTGGGGCGGTGTTCCGGGCCGCGAGGCGGCGCACCGCCTTTTCCAGCTCCTCCGGACGGATGCCCGGGGCGGTGGTGCCGGTTTGCACCCCCGGTTCACGGCCCCGCCGCCGGGCCTCTCCCTCGTCATGAGGGAAAAGGGTACCGACGACGGAGTCCAGGAACTCCGGGTCCATCGACTCGGTCACCGGGGGGGCCCACGGGCGTATCCTGCCCATCACCGCCCGATATGGGCGCCCCCACGGATCCCGGTCGATGGTGGAGAGGAGCTGGCTCCACGCCCCCGCCTTGGCCTGGATGATGGCCTTCTGGAGAGCCACCTGCGCGACCCTGTACCGCTCGTTCAGGGTCGCAAGTCCCCCCCCCCCCAACGCGTCTACGGGCCCGTTGGAACAGCCGCCGCGCGCGCACACAAGCGGCTCGCAGGGCGGCGATTTCCGCCGACCACCAGTAAACGGCGCGGGGGGAGGACCGCCCGGCCCGCGGCATGGCGACGTCCGAGACGGCCGCCATGGCCGATCGGAACCAGGCCGCCTCTGCATCCGGCGAACCGGAGGGGCCTCTGCTCCCCCAGGCCACCGCCTCTATGGCCCACCTCATGGCGGCCTCGTCCAGCTTCTTTAGCGCCCACCGGGGGGGAGATCCCCTTACCAGTGGACGAGGCCGGACGAGCGGAGTGGGGGCCGAGACGGTCATTACTATGTAAGCATGATCCGACATGGTCTCGGCCCCTCGACACCCTCCACCCCGACATTCCCCGCACGGCGGAAGGCGAGGCCCACGTCAGGTCAATGACCGACGTGCCCTGCAACCGCGCGAAGGTCGGGGTGAGCGGTTTTAACCCTAAATTAGTACTGAGGCGAAAATCGGTGGGTTTCACCTGGTTTTCGCCACCTATTGTTATTCGACATGGGAGCGTAAGGGGTCCACTCCTTGGATGACCACTGGTCGGCGGAGCACTACGTTCGTTGGCGCGCTGTTATTAACTTAAGACCCGCTACTCGTTCTCGACCGGGAACCGCCTTGGTGACGAATAAAAGCACTCAAGCGCGGCCGGAGAGTTTCGATATTGCTGTGTCGAGGCTTCCTTCACGACGCGGCGTGTTAAGGAAGACGGGTTATGACATTCCCTACGTTCTGGCGAACAGCTTCGCAGAGTTCGTCATAATTTGTTATTTGGATGAACCGAATGGCTCTCTCGGCATTTTCGACAATCATTTCATTAATAATGTAATATAACTGGCCTGGTTGACTGCATTGTACCTTGGCTTTTTTTACAGACGAGATAAAATCTTCTACTCCGCCATCGTCGCGTCAACGTAGTTTTGACTATTCTTATCATTCCTTTGGCGGGGGCTAATTCCTCTTCCCACCGAATGTTTGCTCCAGATGGTTCAGAATGATGCACATGGCGTCTTTTATGTCGAGATTGATCTTCGGGAGAAATGTCTCGAGCGTGGTGCTCTTGATTTTTATTATGCCTATCTTTTGGTGTTAATGGGCGTTGGTAATTGTGTGATTCGTCTTCTGTTGTGCATGTCATCATGTTGACGTGCCTAGCTATGGTAGTAGGTTCGTGGGCCCTAGTAGTGTTTTCTTCGTCCAGCTTTAAAATGTTGGTGTGTAATATTTCCTAACTTTTTCCATCCTTATTAGCCTCTTCAAAATTTAGGTCAAATTGTCCACTGAAATTTCGGGTGGGATAGGCGATGCGGTGCGAGACATTTGACCTTTCACTGAGAGCAACCTGTTGGGACTGTCAAGTACGTCTCCGTCTGTACTGTCGTTGTCGTCCGTTAAGATTCGAAGAGGTTCCCTATACGGGTGGAATGCCAGTGCCTATACTAGGTAAGTGGAGTGTTATTAAATAGTGTATTTACAACTAACGGTGTGTGTAGTGTTGCGTATTTTTTGTTAGTACGTGGTTGCTCATGGGCTGGCCTCCGTACTTTCGCGGTAGTTAGCTAACGAAACTTCGAGTTATTCTCTAAATTCGACCGATTGTTTAAACTTTTCCTTTGAAACTGAAATTGCTACAAATTTCCAGCAAAAGTTGAAAGTAGTTTTCGTTTCTTTGATTGATGAAGGAGATAGACTCCCGAGTCTGTTCCTACGGTATTCTTACACCTACGCAAATTGATGAAATGAAGAAGACCGTAATAGGCTACACCGCTTACTAAAAATGGTCGCTTGAAGGTTACTCGATTTCGCGGCAGTCGACCCATTAAATATGTGGGGGTCTGAGGAGCTGCCCGTCGACAGGTGATACACTTATGCGAGATGGCCTTTACGGTTTGTTTGCCACTTATGATCCAATTGGATTGGCGGATTGAGTATAGGGTGGCTAAAACGCCAGAATGAAAATTCCTTTAGTGGTATTCCTGTACGAGTATGGAAGTGATGTGGTGACGAGGAGGCATTAAAATCGGGAACTTTTTAGAGTATACCAGGTCCGAATTTCCTAATCTGCCGCCAACTCGGAGCAGGTTGTTCTTGTCGACGAACGGATTGAGCGGTGATAATTTACTAGTGGTTTTTACAGGTCTTCCGTTTGTGAGTGCGTGTAGTTCATTCATAAAGCATTCGCGTTGAACTTGCGAATCAATCCGTTGCTTGGCTTGTTCTAGTTCATATGTCGATAGGGGACAATAGGTTTTGTTGGTATTTTTTAAATTATGGCAAAATCTAAAACAAAATGCAATGACTCGGACGAGTGTGCTGAGTGACGAAAATTTGTCGAATGTGTCGAATTCTTTGATTACCGCGGTCAATGAGACGGTAGATCGCTGTTCAGGGATCTCGATTTCAGGGAGAATCTGAGTGGGCCACTGAATTTCTGGGGAATCCAGTCTGCGGGTCCATCCAACCAGCTTTCCTTCGTTATTAGTTCGGTTGGGGTTAGCCCCTTTGAGATGAAATCGGCAGGATTGTTTAGACTCGATACGTGTCGCTATTGAAACTGATCAGATATTGACTGGATTTCGACAATTCGGTTTGCTACAAAGGTATTTAAAGTGTTTGGCGGTCTCTGTATCCAGTGTAGGACAATTGTTAAGTCAGACCAAAACTTGATTTTGTTGTACGTAATGTGTCGCAACGAGTGAACGGTAGTTGACTATAGAGTCGAATTAGAAGCACGGCTGCACATAGTTCGAGGCGCGGAATTGATAACAGTTTAAAAGGTGCTACTCGCGACCGTGAACATACAAGCCTGGATGAATAAGAACCGTCCTGCCCTTCAGATCTAACATAAATACAAGCGCCATACGCACGTTCGCTCGCGTCACAGAAACCGTGGAGCTGTAATTCCTTATGTTCCTTTGTGATTATTTGTTGCGGAATTCTGAATTGACTCAAGAGTGGTAACTGATTATAATACTCCCACCAAGCAGAATGTATATGCACCGGAACAGACTCATCCCAATCAGCCTTCATTTGCCACAGTTTTTGCATCAGGATCTTAGCTTTTATGATGATAAAACCTAACAGACCTAACGGATCGAACAATTGCGCGATCTGTGAGAGGATTGTACGTTTGGTGATCCGCACAGGGGTTTTATCTTCATTAATTACATACGAAAAGATATCGTTCAACGGATGCCAGGAAATTCCTAATGTCTTAGTGGTATCGTTGAGATTGATGGATAGATGTTCTATGGATAAACTGTCGGCAATATCCTTTAAGAGTCGCGGTTCGTTTGATGCCCGTTGTCTGAGTTGTAGACCCCCATTGTGGGCTAATTGAATTAATTCGTCTCTAATCTGCCTGGCTTCGAATATCGTATTTGCACCGGTTAGAATGTCATCGACGTATATGTCTCTTTTGAACACCGTTGATGCCTTGGGATAGAATTGGGCTTCGTCATTGGCTAGTTGCTGCAGTGGTCGTATTGCCAAAAACGGCGCGGCCGAGGTTCCGTAGGTGACGGTATTTAAGTGGTATGTGCGTATAGGCTCTTGATTGGTTTCACGCCACAGGATTTTTTGGAATTTGCGGTCTTTGGGATGGACCAGAATCTGTCGATACATTTTTGCTATATCTGCTGTTAATACGAATTTATGGGTACGGAAACGGGTAACTAATGAAAACACATCGTCTTGAATGGTGGGACCGATCATTAAATTGTCGTTTAACGATAATCCTGTTGACGTTTTCGATGA
The DNA here is from genome assembly GCA_910591585.2 of Nysson spinosus. Taxonomy (NCBI): domain Eukaryota; kingdom Metazoa; phylum Arthropoda; class Insecta; order Hymenoptera; family Crabronidae; genus Nysson; species Nysson spinosus. The sequence continues at coordinate 2,326,573 of OU342830.1, forward strand.
ACCGTCAAAGACGACTCTCAATTTAGTGGTAAAACTGGTCGCCTTTAGCACTGAGTGGTGAGGTAGGTAATAACCCTCCTCGGCTATCTTTGGGTCGGCAATAGACATATGCCCTAGCTCGAGATATTCATTGATGAACTTAATATATTGCTCTTTGAGGATTGGACTATTATTGAGAGACCTCTCCAGCGAGTAAAAGCGTTTTAACACAATAGAATAAGAATTTCCTAGTTTGGGTGTCGGTGATTTGAAGGGAAGTCTGACTATGTAGTGCCCGGTTTTATCACTTCGCTGGGTGGTCGATTGATAATGTGTTTCGCATGCCCTTTCTTCGTCTGAGAGAATCCTTTCATGTGGACCTTCCTCGATCTCCCAAAATTTGTCGAGTTGAAGCTGAAGATTGTCTAATGCTACGTTACACGCTGTTTGATTTGTCGCTTTGTTATTGGTCGAATGGACTCGACCAGACAGTATCCAACCGAATTGTGTTTTTTGGAAGATTGTTGACTGGTTGGGTGAAGTGATTTGGCCAACACACAGTAATTGATAAAATAATTCAGCCCCTATGATTGCATCTATTTTGCGTGGCAAGTTGAATGTGGGATCGGCCAGACGAATATTGTTTGGAATAGTTATCTCGGTCCTGGGTATAATCTGTGACGGAAGCGTGTATGTGATCTGAGGGAGTAGTAGAAAGGTGCAGGTAGTTGAATACGCGTTATGACGTGATTTAATTAGGGCGTCGATTGACGATGCGATATGTGATTGGGACTGGTTTATGCCTGTATATTTACTGGCCTTTGCGGGATACCTAATTGGTTGGCCATTGCCTTGGTTAAAAAGTGAGACTGTGACCTGGAATCAAACAATACTCTACATGGGTGATAACGTCCTTGTTGGTCTCGGATATCTACGACCGCGGTTGAGAGCAAAACTTGATTTGATACAGATACTTGAAGGCTAGGAAGGTTTGAGTCTCCCCCGTGGTGCTCACCTTGTCGTGGTGGGGGAGCTTAGTATCTCGATGATCCATCGGGCTATACCGGTAGCTACTAGCATGCCGGGCAGGCCGATGGGGAGGGATCAACTAAGGGCACCAGGAGGAGGGGGGATTGTCGAGGGATCCGGAAGCCAGGGTGGGGGCCTGTTCAAAGGTGAACACCCTAGGCGAAAGGATGGACTCGCAATCGCCAATCCTCCAGGGAGGGTAGGTCGCGGGGGAACCTTGAAGCCGGGGCTGGGGGCCTTTCCAAAGGTCAACACCCTAGGTGGAAAGGGGAACTCGCGATCTCCCTCGGGGGGAGGAAAAGCTGGGAGTCTGGCAACTCCTGCAGCCCGGCTACTCGGAAGCTGGCCGTCGGGGCACCTGGAAGCCAGGGTGGGGGCCTTTTCAGAGGTCAACACACTAGGCGGAAAGCAAACCGGCAGCCCCCCCCCAAGGTTTTCAGGGTCGGGAGTGGGGCGGAAGCCAGGGCTGCTGACTCGTCGGCTTCCGGGAGGGGCGGTCAACCGTTGACGCGATTCAGCGGGTCCGCTCCCTCTCGGGGGCGGCAGCGTCGGTCCCAGGGGGTGGAGTGTCGTTGGCAGTATCGCTCGATATTGTCAACGCCTTTAACTCCATCCCCTGGCAAGCAATCAGGGAGGCGTTGGCCTACCACAGGGTACCTCCCTGGTTGCAAAAGGTGATCGGGTCCTTTTTAAAGGACCGGAGCTTCGGCTACCAGAGCCGGGGCGGGAGGGTTGAACGCCCCAGCTGGCGCGGCGTACCCCAGGGGTCGGTCTTAGGCCCGACATTGTGGAACCTGGGGTACGACCGCGTCCTTCGAACGGCACTCCCCTCGGGGGTGGCCCTAGTGTGTTACGCGGATGACACACTGGTGGTCGCCTCCGGGAGGGACTACACGCGCACTCTCCGGCTGGGAGAGTGCGTGGTGGCCTCCATCAAGAGGCTAGGCCTCGAGGTCGCCCCGTCGAAGACCAAAGCGATTTGGTTCTTCGACGGGGCTAGGAGGGGCCCCCCACCGGACACGCCAATGCGGGTGGGGGACGAGGCTGTCGAGGTGGGCACCCGGATGAAATATCTGGGGGTCACCCTCGACAGCCAATGGTCATTCGGGGCCCACCTTGAAGAGGTTGTGCCCCGGGTCGAGAAGGCGGCGGCGGCGCTCGGACGCCTGCTGCCCAACCTGGGGGGACCACAGGTGGGCGTCCGCCGCCTGTACGAGGGGGTGGTGCGGTCCACCGCTCTTTACGGCGCGCCCGCGTGGGCGGGGTCCCTCCAGGGGTGCCGGCGGAACCGCCAGCTCCTCTGCCGAGCAGAGCGGACCCTCGCCGTGCGGGTCGTCCGGGGGTACCGCACCGTATCCCAGCGGGCGGCGGCCCTACTTGGGTGTTCCCCCCCATGGGAACTTAAAGCGGCGGAGGCCGCGGAGATATATGAAATCTCCGCGGCCCTCAAAGGGACGCCGGCCTCGGCGGAAAGCCGAGCGTCAGAGCTGGAGGCCGGCAGGAGCCGGGCCCGGCTGCACACCTTTGAAAGGTGGCGCAGCCAATTGGAGGAGCCCGGCTCCGGAGAAAGGACGGTGCAGGCCGTCCTTCCGGTCCTCCAGCAGTGGCTGGGGAGGGAGGGAAGGCTCACCTTCCGGTTGACGCAGGTGCTCACCGGGCATGGTTGCTTCGGTGAGTTCCTGAATAGGATCGGAAGGGAGCCCACCCCGCAATGTCATCATTGCGGGGAGGACGTGGACTCGGCGCAACACACCCTGGAGGAGTGTCCCTCCTGGGCTGCAGAGCGCCGAGTCCTTCGTCTAAGCATCGGGCCGGACCTGTCGCTGCAAGCCGTCGTCAAGGCGATGGTGAGCGGCGAGAGGTCATGGGGAGCGGTAGCCTCCTTCTGTGAACAGGTAATGTCACGGAAGGAGGCCGCGGAAAGGGCCCGCGAAGCCGCGGACCCTGAAGGAAGGGGGCGAAGGCGGGGACGAAGGCGGGGACGGAGAGCCCCGGCTCCGCCAGCTGCCGCGGCGGCTATGTAATAGCCGCCGGAGCCACCAGGCTGCCTTGGTTGGGGCCCAGGCAGCCATGAATGGTGGTTCCGAGGTGGGGGATGCAGTGTCGTGGGCGCACTGCATCTCCAAAAATCAAAAATTGAACTGGCCCTTCTGAGAGCCGGGCGCTGGGATCCCGAGCAGAGTTCTCAAGAGGGCCTCGGGGTCCTAAAAAGCGCCACGGCTGGAGTCCACCGAGGGGTTTTAGCCGGTAAGAATCCGGCACTACCCCGGCCTCCCCCCCCCAGAGGGAGACCGGGGTGTCTATGAAGATTTCCCCTCGTACAAAAAAAAAAAAAAAGACCACGCTTACGTGGTCATGAGCGTCTCGACTCCCAACCCTCCCAACCAGTCTGGCTCATCGGCTAGGGGATCGCCCCGCCCCCCGATGGGCCCTTAAAAGACTGGACGAGGTGGCCCTGCGCGCGGCAATCCAGGCGGTAGCCTGGGCTGAGCGCAGGGGCGAGAGACCTGAGGAGGAGGAGGCCTGGTTCCGTGCGGCCATGGCGACTGTCTCTGACACCGCCATGCCCCGGGCCAAGGCCTCCGCGTACCTCAGGGCCAACGCGTACCTCAGGGCCCGCAGGCGCGCAAGCTCCACCGCGGAGGAGGAGGAGTCCCTGTACAGCGCGTACAGGGACGCCCGGGGGGCCCTTCAGGGGGCTGTCCTAAGGGCCAAGGCGGAGGCCTGGAGCCAGCTCCTCGCCACCATCGATCGCGATCCGTGGGGTCGCCCATACCGGGTGGTTCTGAATAAGATCCGCCCGTGGGCCCCCCCGGTGACCGAGTCGATGGAACCGGAGCTCCTGGACTCCGTCGTCGATAACCTCTTTCCTCAGGATGAGGAGGAGGCTCGACGGCAGACACAGGAGCAGGGGGCGCGACATGATCGCGTCCCTGTGCCTGGGATCGGCAGCGAGGAGCTGGACAGGGCGGTGCGCCGCCTTGCAGCCCGAAGCACCGCCCCGGGTCCCGACGGCATCCACGGCCGCGTGCTCGTGGCTGCCCTCCGGGTCCTGGGGGGTAGGTTTCGACGCCTCCTGGAGGACTGCCTCACAGAGGGGGTCTTCCCGGGGGCCTGGAAAAGGGGGCAGCTGGTGCTGCTCCCTAAACCAGGGAGGGCGGCCGACAGCCCTTCCGCCTATCGGCCCATATGCCTGCTCGACGGGGCGGGAAAGATCCTCGAGAGGATCATAGCTTTCCGCCTCGCCGAGCACCTGTCCGGTGTGGGGCCCGATCTGGCCGACAGCCAGTTCGGTTTCCGGGAGGGGCGCTCCACGTTGGACGCGATCCAGCGTGTGCGCTCCCTCGCCGGGACGGCGGTGTCGGCCCCGGGGGGTGGAGTTGTGTTGGCGATATCGCTCGATATCGTCAACGCTTTCAACTCCGTCCCCTGGCAGGCGATTAGGGAGGCGCTGGTGTATCACCGCGTGCCTCCCTACTTGCGCAGGATAGTCGGGTCCTTCCTGCTGGACAGGTCCATTGGCTACCCGACGCGGGACGGGAGGGCTGAACGCCCTAGCTGGCGCGGTGTCCCGCAGGGTTCGGTGCTAGGCCCGACCCTGTGGAACATTGCGTATGACCGCGGCTTGCGGTGTGCGCTTCCCCCGGGGGTGGCGATGGTGTGTTACGCAGATGACACACTGGTGGTCACCTCCGGGAGGGATTACGCCCGCACTCTCCGTCTGGCGGAGTGCGGTGCGGAATGCGTGGTGGCCGCCATAAGGCGGCTAGGCCTGGAGGTGTCCCCGTCAAAGAACAAGGCAATGTGGTTCTTCGACGGGGTCAGGAGGGGCCCTCCCCCCGAGACTCCGGTCACGGTGGGAGGCGTGGCTGTCGAGGTGGGCAGCCGGATGAAATATCTGGGTGTCACCCTCGACAGCCACTGGAGCTTTGGGCCCCACCTCGTAGAGGTGGTGCCCCGAGTGGAACGGACAGCGGCGGTCTTGGGCCGCTTGCTGCCCAACGTGGGGGGACCTCAGGCGGGTGTACGCCGCCTGTACGAGGGGGTGGTGCGGAGTGCCGCCCTATATGGTGCACCCGTGTGGGCGGGGTCGCTCGGGAGGGGCAAGCGTAATCGCCAGCTCCTTTCCCGAGCACAAAGGCCCCTAGCCGCGCGGGTCGCCAGGGGGTACCGCACCGTCTCCCTGAGGGCGGCGTCCCTGCTTGGGTGCTCTCCCCCTTTGGAGCTCAAGGCGGAGGAAGCCGCGGAGGTCTACAGGATCTCCGCGGCCCTCAAAGAAACGCCGGATGCGGCTGAGTACCGTGCAGCGGAGATGGAGGCCGGCAGGAGCCGGGCGGGGCTGCACACCCTGGAAAGGTGGCGTAGCCAATTGGAGGAGCCCGGCTCCGGGGAAAGGACCGTCAGGGCCATCCTGCCGGTCCTCCAGCGTTGGCTGGAAAGGAGGGGACGGCTCACCTTCCGTCTAACACAGGTACTCACCGGGCATGGGAGCTTCGGTGAGTATCTGCACAAGATCGGAAGGGAGCCGTCCCCGCAGTGTCATCACTGCGGTGAAGAGAAGGACTCGGCGCAGCACACCCTGGAGGAGTGTCCCTCCTGGGCAGGGGAGCGCCGAGTCCTTCGGAACATCATAGGGTGGGACCTCTCGCTGCCCGCCGTCGTAAAAGCGATGGTGGGCGGCGAAGAGGAGTGGGGAAAGGCGGAGACGTACACGTCCCGCCTCCGGCACCGGACGCGGCGACCGTCGGAGTCGTCGGGGCCACTAGGCTGTCTGGATTGGGGTCCAGGCAGCCGATAGGGTGGCCCCAGAGGTAGAGGGATGCGGTGTTGTGGTCGCACCGCATCCCAAATAGTGGATTGGCCCCCCTTCAGGGGGCAAGGCGGGGGGGTATCCGGATCAATACGAAGTGTTCCCGGGTACTCCCCCTAACGCCTGAGGATGACCACCGGGGGGTTTTAGTCGGTAGAAATCCGACACTACCCCGGCCTCCCCCCAAAGGAGGCCGGGGTGTCTATCGAAGATTTCCCCTCGAGAAAAAAAAAAGGAAGGTTTGAGTGTTGCGGTGTTTCGTCTGTGTGCAAAAGAGTGTGGTGTTTCAGATTGCATGTTCTGCATGAGAATCTAGGTTTGCAATTGTTGACCAAGTGGTTGCATCTAAGGCAGTTGGTGCATAGATTCGCTCCCTTTACTATCTCATTCCGCTGTACGGGGTCGGCACTTAAAATGGTGTCGCACGTGTTTGTGTAGTGTGTGGCTTTACATATGGCACACGTAGGTTGAATTTGTGACGTATATACCTGTGGGGCTCTTTGCTTGGATAGACCTTGATGAGATTGTAGTGATCTATGTTGCTGAGTGGATGACGGTGAGGCGTCAAGAATTTTTCTACGCGAGTGCAGGAATTTGAATAGGATATCTACAGTTGGATAGGGCCGGTCTTGAATGTGTTCTCTCCATTTCGTTTGTGTTTCTTCATCTGGTTTGGACATAATTATGTGTATGGGGAACGATTCGAGGAATGGTGTTTTTAACGCTTCTAGCGCGCGATAATTTTTTAATGCTGTGCCCAGAACGTGGCCGACGCTTAGGTTTGATGGTTTATTTGACACAGGAATATCGCAAATCGAATGGGATTGGTTATGATAGCGTATGGATCGTTGTACCGACCTTCGAGTAATTCCCAAGCGACAGGATAATTCGCGGCGGTGTTCTCAAGAGATTCAATATATTCTGCTGCCCCTGCAGTAAGACAAGCCTTCAGATATACTAATTTTTGTGGTGGACTGATCCTTTGATTATTTTGAACTGTAGATTTAAAATTGTCGCGGAAACCCGGCCGTGATTCGTATGTTCCCGCGAAGTGAGGTAGATTAAGCGTGGGCCATTTCATAGTGTTGTCATCCATATGAATCGCGGCTGAATACGGTGAATTTAATAGTAGCGAGTCAGAATTTACGGGAGAATCGCTATTCGAGGTAGAGTCCTCGTGGATTATTCTTCGCGCTGTACCGATAGCTGTGTAATAATCATCTTCAACCCTTTATCTATACTCAGAGTGGTCGTGTTCTATGTCAATTCATTCGAGTACCGCCTCAATCCCGCTGAAGGCTTGAAAATGTCTTTCCACCTGCTCTACTCTTGCCTTCAGGGTCCATATATCGGTTTTTATGGGATTAAGTTCGACTAGATGTTTGAGACGAGTAATTTGTGCCTTTAGAGTAGCACGTTTCGAGATCAAAGATTTAATTTTCTGTTCTACGGACTGCATGGTTGTGTGATAGGCAGTACTTGGTAGAACTTAATTGAGAAACTGGATTTTAAAGGAGTCGGTGACTTAAAATATAAGCATATGAGCTTACCGCCTTTGATTCACGCTGTTGGTGTTGTGGATGTCTCGGAATAGTGTCCCCAGTTCCGGTGGATTTCGCCGCTGTCTGCTGTTCCCGTCGTAGAGTCAACTTTGTCGCACACAGGGCGTCGTCAGAAGCGGTGCTGCTTCGTTGGAATGGAGTCACGGTCTTCCGATGTTGATGCTCCAGATGGATGTCTTCTTGTTTCCAAGACCACTGTGCATCCGGCTCGAAGGACCAAAATGTTGAGTACGGTTGTTCGCTCTTAGATGGGAGTGAATTGTACTCTATGGTGTGCGTCCCCTTGCGTGTTTCGGCTCCCGAATTAAACGCAATTGCACACCTTCACCTCACGATGATGGTCATTGCGGTGATTATTTTTGATTCGATTGATTGGTGTTAGACGATTGATGTGAGTGTGGAAGATACGTCGACTAATGATTTTTCACTCTTGGTTCTGGAACTGCAGTGTTTAGATTTTGTAATGGTTCTGAGTCGAGCTTTAATTTTAGAGTGTTTACAAAATGCGTTTTTACAAATAAAGACACCTCGGATGGCCAATTTGGGGCGGGCATATTACTGGCCCCTGGAATGCGATTAGTTGTAGTTGTCACGCCGGGAAGGAGAGTTGTTAGAAATTAGGTGGTTATAGGGGAGGTTTTACAAACTTTTAGGTGCGGCGAATTCCTGGAACGGAACGACCGCGAGGCCACGTGGTAGCCAGGTGACGGCGACCGCTCAAGAGTCGCCGCGATTGGATTTTATGGTTTAAATGCACTCAACCGTCCCTGAATCCATCCCTTTGAGTGTAGGATATTAAGGATGTCAGGCACGACTGAGTTCCCTTTAGTGTCTTTCTTTCGGTTCCCTTGCTAGATGTGGCGGACGTTGGACTCCATTGTTTTGCGCAGCAACATATATTTTGAATGAAATGGTTCCCCGTTGTTGTCTGCATATGCATGTGCATATTTTATGAATGTTTTTCAATGGCAAATATTTGCTCTATCGCGTAGAGTAATTGAAATCCCCATTAGAGGCCTAATTTTTACCGAAATTTGAAAAGATTCTCGAAAACTGAACACGCGGAGTGTATCTCGTCAAATTTAACTAATGTTTAAACATATTTGCAAATACATATTGCAAAAGTAATTTATATCAGTTTATTCTCAAATTCCACAGAATTTGGTTCAATAAATAATAACTGTCTAACTTTTATATGGTCGTCACAAATCGTATTCGAAGGACAAAAAGGGCCGTTTTTTCAAAATTGATTTTTTCGGAAACTGAGGGTGCTGGAGAGAAACGGTTTGACGATTCGTTTTCAGCGCGTAAAAATCTATAAGCATCACATATTCGTTGTTACAATCTAGTTTGTGTTGGACGTGTCGTTATTTTCGCTGTTTCTGATATTTGCTGTAAATTTTCTTTTAAATATCAAATAATATGCATGCTAACAGATGTAAGAGATTTAAAAAAAATAATTCCATGTTTCATTTTGGCACTTCTGTACTAAAGTCATAAAAAAACAAGTTTTTTATGTGTTTGGTGGGTAACGTCACCAGTAACACGAAAATCGTTACCGAGCCGTCGGACGTGGTAACTCTGGAATTATAGATTGGCTTGCGTCCTTGGTTTACTTACACTACCGCCCATAAGCATATGGAATCCTCCTTCATTTTTACAACTACCTTAAAAAAGTTTGAAAAATGTTGAAATATTTAATAATTTCTGTAGATTAGAGTTTGTGCTACATTCGAGAATATATTTTACCAATAATTTATTACATATCTGTAGATTGTTTGTCCGCAACAAAGATAGTTTGTAAATAGGTAACGGCCCAAGGTGCGAGTGTGAGAGAGTGAGAGCGAGTGTGCGAGCGAGTATGCGAAAGAGCCAAACGCGTAACGGCTGATTAGCCAGAGAATCTCTGTAACGGCTGATTAGCCGGATAATCTGTGGGCGAACAAGGGCGTGCGTGTCCTCGCGAAGCAAGCATATATATGAGGCCGGTTGCGGAACGGCAGGTTTTGAGTTTTAAAAGAGTTAAGAGTTGAGAGTTAAGGGAGTATAGAGATTGAGCGAGAGAAAATGAGAAAGTATAACTAAGTGTAGTAATAAATCTAATTAGGATTAAATTAGCTATATGTCACAAATAAGATTTCGTCTCCCAATTAATTTCCTACAAATCTTGTGGGCTCAGCCGGGATCAATTGGAGTCAAGTCGAAATCAGAGTGAAATACAGTGGAGTGAGTTGTCTGCAATCGGGCATTGTCGCAATGGAGCAAGAGAAAGGCGCAGACAGTCTTACAGTTCCGCAGCTGAAGGAGATGTTAAAAAAACGAGGAGTATCGTGAGTAGGAACGAAAAGCGAGCTGATAAGGAAGTTAAACGACCAGGATCCGTCGGGCGCGTGGAGGTTGGAGTCAGAGGGAGAGGAGGAACCTCCCAGCAGTGAAGGGGCAGAATCGTGGCCGCCAGGCGGAATACACGAGCTTGAAAGTGCGGAGGCCCTTATGCACAAGCAACAACTGGAGCTTCGCCGCGAGGAATTGGAGCTGGTACAGCGCGAATTAGAGATCGCGAGACGGGAACTGTAGGTGATGCGTGAGTTGCAGCGCCTGAATATACCGGACAATTCGCATAACAGAGACCATGAAAATGTGTCGGCGGTGCACTCAAGAGTAAGCGTGTCGGCGGTGGCTCACTTGCTTAGCCCTTTCAGCGGCGATTCGAAGGAGTTCGAAAATTGGGTGAGGCAGTTGGCTCTGCTGAGGTCGAAGTACAGACTCGATGAAGGTTCGACTAAGATCCTGATCGGGATGCGGTTAAAAGGGAGAGCGCTGGAATGGCTACACTCGAAGTCCGAACACATAGGGATGTTCGTGGACGCACTGTTGGCCGGGCTAAAATATGTTTTGCATTTTCCGCTCAGCAGGCTTACCATACGGCGAGAATTCGAGAAGAGAATATGGAAGAGGGGCGAGACTTTCCAAGAGTACGCGCACGACAAAATAATTTTAGCCAACCGCATAGCAGTGGCCGACGGGGAAATCGTCGACTACTTAATCGAGGGAATCCCTGACATACGCTTAAGGGATCAAGCCTTCGTGGGAGGGTACTCATCAACGCCGGCGCTGTTGAAAGCGTCTGAAAAAATTACGTTGCGGGACGGAGGTCAAAAGGACACCATGAGGAGAGTGGACTGGCAGGAAGCAAGGAACAACGGTCAGAACAGCGGAAGAAGGGAGCAGATGAGTGGAGGTCAGCCAAGAGAACGGTCTTGCTATAATTGTGGCATGCGTGACCACATCGGGGTGGATTGCCCCACCAAAACGGAGGGCCCAGTATGCTTCCGATGCGGAGTGCGGGGTCATCTGGCGTCAAGGTGTCCGAAAAGGGGTGACGAGCAACCCACGAATATCTGTGCGGTGAGTGAGTTAACGGTCGCGGGGTAACTGCGCTCATTGACACCGGGAGTGATCTAAGTGTTATGCGAAATCAGCAGTACCTGAGGATCGGTTCTCCTCCGTTGAACTCTAGCGAGGTCAGATTTCGCGGGGTCGGAGCAGGCGAGATTACGACGTTGGGCGAATTCCAAGCGGAAATGGGGATAGACGGGAACATTTATCCTATTGTTATCCGAGTGATTCCTGATAAAATTACCGAACATGAACTCCTGATCGGCGCGGAATTTCTAGAGACTGTAGATGTCAGGATGCGAGCGGGAAACGTGTATATTAGTCCGTCGCTCGAACAGTTAACGGGAAATAACAATCTTCCTGAGGTATGTCAAATAAGTGTGAGCGATGAGATGTCGGACAAGGATGTGGACGTCGCGCATATACCGCGTAAAGAGCACCGGAGCGAAATAGAGAGCTTAGTTCACGAATATACACCCGTTAAAACGCGAGAGGCAGGTATAAAGATGTCGATCGTCCGCAAAGACGAAGAGCCGGTTTACCAGAAAACAAGGCGCTTAGCACCAACGGAGCGTGAAAAGGTAAACGATCAAATAGAACACAGGCCCGGGAAGAGCATCGGCTACGTGCTCGTGGCTGGCGCTCGTGTCCTGGGGGACAGGTTTAGACGCCTCCTGGAGGACTGCCGCTCGGAGGGGTTTTTTCCGAGGTCATGGCGGCGGACAGCCCTTCGGCCTACCGGCCTATCTGCCTGCTCGACGAGGCGGGAAAGCTCCTCGAGAGGACCATAGCCTCGCGCCTCGCCGAGCACCTTTCCGGGGTGGGGCCTGACCTGGCCGACAGCCAGTTCGGTTTCCGGGAGGGGGGCTCAACGTTGGACGCAATCCAGCGTGTGCGTTCCCTCTCGGGGGTGGCGATGTCTGCCCCGGGGGGTGGAGTTATGTTGGCGATATCACTAGATATCGTCCAGATATCACTAGATATCGCCTTCAACTCCATCCCCTGGCAAGCAATTAGGGAGGCGCTGCTGTACCACCGGGTGCCTCCCTACTTGCGCAGGGTGGTCGGGTCCTTCCTGCAGGACAGGTATATAGGATACTCGGTACCGGGCGGAAGGGTTGAACGCCCAAGTTGGCGCGGCGTACCCCAGGGGTTGGTGCTAGGCCCGCCCCTGTGGAACATCTAGTACGGCCGCGTCCTGAGGAGTGTGCTCCCCCCGGGGGTGGCGCTAGTGTGTTACGCGGATGACACACTGGTGGTCGCCTCCGGGAGGGACTACGCTCGCACTCTCCGATTAGGAGAGTACGGTGCGGAGTGGGTGGTGGCCGCCATAAGACGGCTAGGCCTGGAGGTGGCCCCGTCTAAGACCAATGCAATTTGGTTCTTCGATGGGACCAGGAAGGGCCCTCCCCCTGAGACATCTGTCACGGTGGGAGGCGTGGCTGTCGAGGTTGGCTCCCGGATGAAATATCTGGGAGTCATCCTCGATAGCCACTGGAAGTTCGGACCCCACCTCGAGGAGGTGGTGCCCCGGGTTGAGCGGACAGCCGCGGCCTTAGGCCGTTTGCTGCCCAACGTGGGGGGACCTCAGGCGGGTGTACGCCGCCTGTACGAGGGGGTGGTGCGGAGTGCCGCCCTATATGGTGCACCCGTGTGGGCGGGGTCGCTCGGGGGGAGCAGGCGTAACCGCCAGCTCCTTTCCCGAGCACAAAGGTCCTTAGCCGTGCGGTTCGCCAGGGGGTACCGCACCGTCTCTCAGAGGGCGGCGGCCCTGCTTGGATGCTCCCCCCCCCCGTGGGAATTGAAGGCCGAAGAGGCCGCGGAGATCTCTAGGATCTCCGCTGCCCTTAAAGAGACGCCGGGAGCGGCAGAGCTGGAGGCCGGCAGGAACCGGGCTCAGCTGCGCACCCTCGAGAGGTGGTGCAGCCAACTGGAGGAGCCCTGTTCCGGAGAGAGGACTGTGAGGGCCATTCTGCCGGTCCTCCAGCTCTGGCTGGAAAGGAGGGGGCGGCTCACATTCCGTCTGACGCAGGTGCTCACCGGGCATGGTTGCTTTGGTGAGTACCTGCATAGGATCGGAAGGGAACCGTCCCCTAAGTGTCACCACTGCGGGGAGGAAAAGGACTCGGCGCAGCACACCCTCGAAGAGGGTCCCTCTTGGACAAGTGCGCGCCGGGTCCTTCGGTGCAACGTAGGGGGTGATCTGTCGCTGCCGGGCGTCGTGAAACCGATGGTGGGCGGTGAGTACGCATGGAGGGCCGTGGCCTCCTTTTGTGAACATGTAATGTCACAGAAGAAGGCCGCGGAAAGGGCCCGCGAGGCGGCGGACCCGTGGAGAAGGGGGCTGAGGCGGAGGCGGAGACGGAGACGCAATGTCCCGCCTCCAGCACCGGACGCGGCGACAATTTAAGTCGCCGTGACCACCAGGCTGCGTGGGTTGGGGCCCAGGCAGCCAGGGACGGTGGTCCCTGAGGTAGAGGAATGCGGTGTAGTTGTCGCACCGCATCCCGAAAGGTGGAGTGGCCCTTAGGGGGACGAGGCGTGGGGGTGTCCGGAAGCTCGGGGAGTTCTCGGGCACTCCATTGAAGACGCCGGAGAAAGACCACCGGGGGGTTTTCAATCAATTAAAAGAAGCATTACGACTGAGTTACGGTTCACCTGGCGACATTTCGGTTTTTCAACTAAAAAGGATGCAGTGCAAACAGGCTCACGACACGGTTACGGATTATACGAGAAGATTCACGAACATGCATGACACAGCTTTGAAAACATTAGCCAATCAACAATTCAGAAGTCCAATACACAAAACTCTATTACTGCGCGATCAAGGATCCAGTTGTAGGGGTGTAACTTCCTTACTGGTGTCCTCGATAATCTTACTCAAGGTTATCGAATAAGATTCGGTTTATTGGTGGGAACAACAATGTAATCCACTGACTTTAGTAATATTATATTTATTAGTCAACTATTACTTATCTACTAAAATGGTTACTAGTATTAATTTCGGGCGATTTGATACTTGGTTTTATGCTCTGTTATTAGTATTTAATCTCGGCGCGATTTGATACTTGTTTTTATGCTCTGTATGGTTCGAAGTAATATTGCGTTCTTTTTTAAAGAATTTTCTCGTGTCTAAGGAGTGTCTAAGTAGTGTCTTAAAGGGCGTAGAAATGAGAAAAGAGAAGTGGCTATCGTCGAGGAATATGGAGGTGGTGGCTGTGGAAGGTCGAGATTTTGTTTTAAAGGATACTATTGAGGACTAGGAGTAGTTGCAGGTTTTTTAGGATTGTGTTTTTTTCTGGCCGACAGCCAGTTTGGCTTCCGGGATGGGCGGTCAACCGTTGACGCGATTCAGCGGATCCGCTCCCTCTCGGGGGCGGCGGTGTCGGCCCCGGGGGGTGGAGTGGCGTTGACAGTATCGCTCGATATTGTCAACGCCTTTAACTCTATCCCCTGGCAAGTAATGAGGGAGGCATTGGCCTACCACCGGGTACCTCCCTGGTTGCAAAAGGTGATCGCGTCCTTCTTAAAGGACCGGAGCTTCGGCTACCAGAGCCGAGGCGGGAGGGTCGAACGCCCCAGCTGGCGCGGCGTAGCCCAGGGGTCTCCGGCTGGGAGAGTGCGGGGTGGAGTGCGTAGTGCCCTCCATCAAGAGGCTAGGCCTCGAGGTCGCCCCGTCGAAGACGAAGGCAATTTGGTTCTTCGACGGGGCTAGGAGGGCCCCCCCCCCCCCCACGAGACACGCCAATGTGGATGGGGGACGAGGCTGTCGAGGTGGGCTCCCGGATGAGATATCTGGGGGTCACCCTCGACAGCCAAAGGATATTCAGCGCCCACCTTACAGAGGTGGTGCCCCGGGTCGAGAAGGCGGTGCCGGTGCTGGGACGCCTGCTGCCCAACCTGGGGGGGGGGGCACAGGTGGGCGTCCGTCGCCTGTACGAGGGAGTGGTGCGGTGCACCGCCCTTTACGGCGCGCCGGCGTAACCGCCAGCTCCTCTGCCGAGCAGAGCGGACCCCCGCCGCGCGGGTCGTCCGGGGGTACCGCACATTATCCCAGCGGGCGGCGGCCCGACTAGGGTGCCCCCCCCCAAATGTTAACTCAAGTCGGTGGAGGCCGCGGAGACATATGAAATCGCCGCGGCCGTCAGAGAGACGCCGGGCTCGGCGGAAAAGCGAGCGTCAGAGCTGGAGGCCGGCAGTAGCCGGGCCCGGCTGCACACCTATAAAAGGTGTGCCCGGCTCCGGAGAAAGGACGGTGAAGGCCGTCCATCCGGTCCTCCAGCAGTGGCTGGAGAGGGAGGGAAGACTCACCTTCCGGTTGACGCAGGTGCTCACCGGGCATGGTTGCTTCGGTGAGTAGCTGCATAAGATCGGAAGGGAGCCCACCCCGCAATGTCATCATTGCGGGGAGGACGTGTACTCGGGGCAACACACACTGGAGGAGTGTCCCTCCTGGGCTGCAGAACGCCGAGTCCTTCGTCTAAGCATCGGAGGGGACCTCTCGGTGCAAGCCGTCGTCAAGGCGATGGTGAGCAGCGATAGGTCATGGGGAGCCGTGGTCTCCTTCTGTGAACAGGTAATGTCACGGAAGGAGGCAGCTGAAAGGGCCCGCGATGCCGCGGACCCTGAAGGAAGGGGGCGAAGGCGGTCTGTATGAGTCGGGATGTAAAAAAAATCGTAGTGTACACTTCATTTTCGTCTATAATATTACTTCCAAAATGACCGTGTCTAACGCCGTAATTCGCGCATGTTTGCTTTATGAGTTCAAACTTGGAGGCAAGGCTGCGCAAGCAGCCAGAAAAATTTGCGTGGCCATTGGGGACAGTGTATTAAGTAATCGCAATGCGCAAACGTGGCTTCAAAAGTTGAAAAGTGGTAATGAAAGCCTCGAAGATGAGCAACGCGACGGATGGCCGATTCTTATAAATAATGAAGTTTTGCAAGTGGATATTGAGACAGATCCCAAAATGTTGTGCAAAATGCTTGCAGTCAAGCATGGTATGTCTGAAGAAACGATTAGGAAACATCTACACCCTGTAGGTAAAGTGTATCGTGGAGGAAGGTGGGTACCGCACGAACTTACCGAGAGCCAGAGGTGTCAAACTGTAGCTTGCGATTCGCTACACTCACTGTTCCAAAACGATCCATTTTTGAATCGTATTCTTACTTGAGATGAAAAATGGGATGAAATGGGTCACGTACACAAATAAGAAGCCACATTTCTACTTGTTAACACCTGGGGAACCTGCTCCATCCACTGCAAAACCGGCCCTTCACTAACAGAAGATTTTGTTATGTGTATGGAGAGCAACAGCCGGAATTGTTCATTTCGAATTTTTACAAAAAGGCCAAGTGATCACCGCTGTACTCTGCTCAGCTTCAAAAAGTACAGGAGGAATTGAAGAAAAGACAACCGGGACTTGTAAATCGGAGAGGTGTACTCTTGCTGCAGGACAACGGCAGACGACACGTTGGAAATACGACCCGAGAAACAATTTGCAACCTCGGATGGGAAACTTTAATTCATCCTTCATATTCACCGGACCTTTCCCCAACAGATTACCACCTTTTTTTAGCATTACAAAATTATATAACAAATAGGAACTTCATAAAAGGAAAGGAAGTAAAGAGGACAGTGTCTGAGTTTTTTAATAATAAAAGCGTAGATTTTTATAAAAAAGGGATTTTGAAACTTGTGTCACGTTGGGAAAGGGTCATATAATATGGAGGAGATTATTTACCAGATTAAAAGTTACTCCTTCGGTACCAAATTTCGTCTCGTTTTTGGACAACGAAAAGCGCACGAACTTAGTTGGGCACCTAATAGAACAGTCTCATATGCTTCTAGAACGTTAAATAAAGCAGAACAAAGATATAGCAAAACAGAGAAAGAACTCTTAGCAATAGTATGGGCGACCAAACATTACAGACAATATCTTTATGGAAAGGAATTCGAAATAGTGACAGACCATAAACCGCTAGTTTGGCGAATGAATGTAAAAGACCCATCCTCTAGATTAATGAGTTGGCCATTGAAGCTGGAGGAGTGCGATTACGAAATTATCTACCGACGAATTATTCAGAACAAACGCACTGGAAGACGAAGCCCTAAACGAATCATTACAAGAAGTTTCTCCGACATACGACGATTATTTGGAAGCAAAAGAATACTTTGTAACATCCGAAGAGATCATAGTCACGAAAGGCACAACAAACCGAAAAGGACTAGTGTTGACGGACAATCAAGAAGGTAAAGGACACTACCTAGACCCGCAAGGCGATTTAGTATGTTGGGATACGAATTTACCTAAAGGAAATCGAAGAGGTTGTTCTCCGAATTAAGGATCCATACCAATGAAAGGTCGTTATAAATATGACAAAATACATACGAAGTAGACTAAACCCCGATAAGAGGTTAACTATCTTCGTCAATACAACAAAGGAACCCACAACAAAAGAAGAAAAGGAAAGAATAATAAAAGAAGCACACGAATCTACTATAGGAGGACATTATAAGGCTCAAAAAACGCTAGAAAAATTCAGGACAAAATACAACTGGCATGGATCAAGTATGTGGATGAAACTATAAAGAATTATCAAGTGTGTCATTTCAATCGAACTCAATATCAAAATACGAAACCGGGACCTGGATATCCAGATATGCCAGAGGCCCTTAATGAAAAGGTGACACTAGACATAATGGGACCGTTAGAGTCAGATCATAAATATAGATATATCGTCGTGATACGAGATTAACTGACACGATATATAAATCTACAACCCATAAAAATTAAGAGCTCGGATGAAGTCCTCAATGCCTTTGGCATGGATATTGCAAAAATTGTAGGAATGCCAAAGGAAGTACTAACATACAACGGTATAGAGGTTCGCAGAAAGTTCCAACAAGTACTCCGAGAAAGATTAAGAATAAAACATGGGATGACATTGGTATATCATCCTCAATCGATTGGAACAAATGAACGATCGCACACAGAAATATCGAATTATATAAGAAATTATATCCGAGAGAGAAAAGAATGGTCAAAATTATTAACAGACGCAGCGATTGCTTATACCTCCACTGTAAATGAAAGTACAGGAGTTACACCCCATGAATTCATGTTTGGATGGACGCCAAGCTTTGGATGCTAAAAAGAAGAGGAAAGTCTTCAAGAAAAGTACACAAGCCTACAAAGACAAAGAAAGCGAATGCACGAGAAAAGTAATGAAAAACTGGAGAAAAGCCTTGAAAGGAATCAGGAAAGAAGAAAAATTCAAAGAAAGCCAACCGAATATAAAATTGGGATGAAGGTCCTTGAAAACAAAAGAAACCAGGCATTTCCAAATTTGATTCTGTTTGGGAAGGACCCTATACTGTAACAAGCATCCCAAATGACCAAAGTGCTACAGTGCAATGAAAAGGAAAAAGGGTAACTTATAACAGAATTAATATAAAACCCTATTTTTCTGATGAAAGCTCAGAAGATGAAGATGTCGAAGACACTGTTGAAGAACGTGATAATCCTATTCAAGATATGGAACCAATACACCGCACTAGCGGGCACCAACGTTAAACCCATTGAAAAAAGAAAAAGAAAAACAGATTTTCCCGTATACCTAGACGTTAAACATATATCATGAAACAACACACAAGAAACTTTAAAAGAGAAACAACAGGAAATAAAGATCCTTCCGAAAGAAAGGGATTTGGAACGTGGAAGAGTTACAAAAGCTGCGGATCAAGTAGAACAGCCGGTTCTTTTAATAAAGCAAGAGTATGAAAAATATTGCCGGGAAATGGAAAAAACAGTCAGCAAGGCTGAAAATACCCTCACTAAAGTTCTCGAGGAAAAGGACGCACTTGTTCTGCAATTGGATGAAAACAATGTTACTCTTTCAAAACAAATAAGAGATTATGAGTCCAAAACTGAAGACAACTTTAAAGTAAGTAAAGAAAAACGAAATTTGTTTAAATAAGTGACCAGTAGTTGTTTCACCCGATCACGAGCCTCATAGTTAATTTCTTTTTCTTGAGTCTACCGAGTTTATTTGACCGGCGTGATTCAAAAAGGAAATACAAAAACTATAGAGGTCCAATAACATGACAATGATTGTTTTCGTCTAGACCGTGGGAAACCAGAGATCGGCACGTCTGACCGGTACATATTACCGTTTGAAGACGTTCGAATTCGCGAATAGTAAACGGATATGAGAGAGAGTGAGAAAGAGCTAATAGTTTGACGAAAGCGCCGCGTAACGAGTAATTACTCGTTCGCGCTTGTCGACGACGGTGTAACGTCGCAGACAGTCAGTTGAATTTAGAGAGTCCTCAGCAACAGTTCGCACGGAGCGCATCGATTGTCGATCGTGCTCCCGTTATAACGAACACTGCTTTCAGCTTAACACCAGCAAATTGTGAAACTGAATCGAGAATAACACACGACAATTCGTGTTGACTCTTCAGCACAATAGCTGCGCCTTTTAGTAATTTAGCGGTCTTTACCCTGAATTAGTACTCGGGCGAAAATCGGTGGGTTCACCTGGTTTTCGCCAACCATTGTTATTCGACGTGGGAGCGGCAGGAGTCCACTCCTTGGATGACCACTGGTCGGCGGAGCACTACGTTAGTTGGCGCGCTATTCTAAACTTAAGACCCGCTACACGTTCTCTACCGGGAATCGCCTTGGTTACTCTTTAGAGTAACCAAAGAGCGACCGGAGAGTTTCGATATCGCTGTGTCCAGGCTTCCTTCACGATGCGGCGTGTTGAGGAAGACGGGTTAGAATTAGCGTTGGTCCACTCTTACTCCACGTCAAGGCGTGTTGAGAAAGAAACGGTTAGATCAGCCTCCGTTGTCAGCCACCGGGACTAGTTACTAGTAACCGTGGATCTCCCCGCTCACGGAATCCATACAGGAGATTTACAACCTCCGCCTTGGTTTTCCGTTCGAGGCAATACGACTGTGCGGTCGTTGCACTAAAGATTTCATTGCGTAAATCTAGCCGACCGCCACGATTGTGTTCCTGAAAAAGACGGAACAGATCGGCCAAGACAGTCGACGCGTGGCTTATCGTATTTAAAAGCCACGCACCAGTACACGCATTAGCACACACAGCACGGTTACCGTTGCTGTTTAAGTGTGCGCGTCAAAACATTCCCGAGGCAGAACGTTAATACGATTATCGTATTTCATGTGATTACACCCGTTCGTTGTTTTTCTGTTGTTCCAGAGATTAGAACCTACGACAACCAGGCCCGCCGACAGCCAGGCTACGAAGAAGTCAAATTCTTGCAATCGGCAAAACATTTTGTATTATACAGAGCGAAAAGGGTCTGAAATAAACGACTGTCCTTTTCAGGACAGTCAAAGGGAATCAAAGGCATATTGGTTTGGAGTTACCTTTACCCACTCTCCCTCGTCCGGACCGGAGGAGGAAGTTTCACTTCCTCCAATATCGGTTGGAGTTGGCCGATATTTTAAACAAATTTCAACAATATCGTTTCTTCAAAATCTGCTGAAGAAAATACTTACGTGCAGTTGGGAAAACTAGGGGAAGAATTGAAAGTGAAGGATACACAATTGTCCGAGCTTCGGACAACTACGACCTCGCAAATACAGGCATTAGCATGTTGCGTACGCAGTCTGTGAAGTCATTTTTATCTACGACGGAAACAGGCCCCATGACCTAAGGGTCTAATTTACGAGGGACCCCAGCCGAACCGCCCCTCACACGTGGGGAGAACTTGAGTCCCGGATTCCTAAGAAAGTGCACTCCCAGGGTGGATTTATGATGGCCGCGTTTCCCAGAATCTTATCGTTCCAAAACCAGCCGAACCCCCCCCAACCTCTCCTTTCCTTACGCTCCAGCCCCAAAAGATCCTTTAAAAGGACAACCTTTTCCCTTTCACCCTTTAAGGGTAGTGCTGCTAATTGTTTTAGTGGGATCGAGCCTCAATTTCCCTTTTGATCAGTTATGGCGAGTTCGGGTTTGTCAACTTCAAATCACATTCGCTCTAGATTGGTAAGCACCATCAGGCTCAACACACCAAACAGGTTTGTAAGGGACTCTCCCGCCGACGAACGGGTAGAATCATTTCATTCAGAATATATATATATATATACCAAGTTGGCCTCCATCATGGCCTCCATCATGGCTGCCATCCGATCGACCAGGCGGTCCTCCGCACTGCTCGAGGGGCTGGCGGCCCTTGTCCGAGGTTTGTGCAACCTCGGAGGCGATGGGGAGAATTCCCCGGCGCCTCGCGCCGACGACGGTCCTGCCCCCGGGGTGGTGGGGGATTGCACCCCGCGACCCCGCAGTGCCTCGACCGTCCCTGGAGCTAGGAGACTAATCTCCGCAGCTCCGTCACCTCCTGAATCGGGCGCCCGTCCTCGCGCCGCAACCACTCCGAGTCCTTCCTGGACTCGGATCTCTTAATCAGCTCTGTGGCCGCGGCTTTCGAGACCCGAGACGACCTCCTAAGCCTGTGCACGTATTATTTAGGTTGCCCGCGTGCACAGAGACTAGCTCCACCGAGCGGAGCTCCTCAAAAATATACCCGCCCAGGGCCCCCGTGGCCTCGCCCTCCATCTGCACAGCCAACTCGGTCTCCGAGGGAAGCGATGCCCTCGAGCCCCGGCTGTACAGATCCGAGGGGATTACCCCCCTATCGGTGAAGAGGTCCTTCGTCACGGTCCTCCTCCTTTTTCGCGACACATGCCGGAGGGACCGGGACGTGGACGACTCGTCCGTGTCCTCCTCCCTGGAGACCTCGCTCTCCCTTCCTACGCGACCCGGTCTCGTGGCCGCTCCACCCCTGCGTGCTCGTGGCTCGCGTGGCGGTGGCATCGCGGACGAGTCTGCTAAGACATCTCGCAATGCCACCCTCACTTCTCTAGTTCTACCCTCACTTACCCCATCCCTGCAGTCCTGATCCTTGTCCTTGTCCATTGCCATGTCCTCCTCCCTCCTTCCTGTCCGTCCGGTTGTAGTTTTAGTTTTCAAATCCATTTTGTTCCCACGAGGAGGTCGGAAAGGGTGGTCCACCCAGGCAGAGCTGCCTTACCTGGGTAAGCCTGGATTACAATGGGTTTTCGGCAGGTGCCCCAAGGGGACCGTTTGCGACTGACTAAGTTTCTCGTCCGGCCAGCCATTCAGCCATCAGCACGGTGCCTGCACACCTTAGCTTCGGACGTTGGGAGAGGGACCCGCCGGTTTGTCCTTCCACCTGGGGTGTTGACCTTTGGGAAGGCCCCCAGCCCCGGCTTCCGGGCGCTCGGGCAAGTTCCCCCCACCCGCTGAAAAGAAAGTTGGTCAAGGAGCCAAGGCTTCCACCTAGGATGATGACCCGGTTTAAGGCCGAGCCAGCAGTCCTGGTTTCCGCCCCACAGGCCCCCAGCTCTGGCTTCCAGGTTCCCGCGCGACCCACCCTCCCTGGGGGGGATCGCAAGTCCATCCTTCCGCCTAGGGTGTTGACCTCTGGAAAGGCCCCCAGCCCTGGCTTCCGGATGCCCCCGCAATCCCCACCCCCCCGGTGCTCTTAGTTGATGCCTCCCCATCGGCCTGCCCGGCATGGTAGTACCTACCGGTTTAGCCCGATGGATCCTCGAAATACTAAGCTCCCCCACCACGACAAGGTGAGCACCACGGGGGAGTTCTTCAGCTAATCCTGAGGATTATCTCTGATGGTGCGCGTACATGCAGATTACTTGTGATTTTTCTAGGTGGCTATCGATTTGCACGGTAGATTCGAAACAGTTGAATCCACCGTTGTCCGAGTCGTCCGAATTATAGTTGAGGTCCTCAAAGGGTGCGGTATACCCGAAATTTAGTATCAGATCCGCCACTGTTCCGTCAATATTTTCCGCGGATCTCGTACGGCTTTATTCAAAAAATTGTTCGAGGCCGCACCGTGCTTGAATTCCTCGTCCTCATTATAATGTCCGTCGGTGTCTCTGGATTCAGATAGAGCGGACTGAGGTGATGAACTGCGCGCTGTGTAGTTTACCCATAGCGGAAGGCTCCATCTTTTCCGTAACTGTACTTCTTCTTCCGAATCGGATTCACACTCCGAATCATTTTTGTTCCTAGTTTTATGAATCTGGTACTCAGGAGCGCTTAGTGGAGTATGGTACGAATCATACCTCTCTTGTTTCCAACGGTCCATTATTTGATGGTCGTGTCCAACGTGATCCGAATATCACTCCATTGATGGACTCCTTGATATTTCATCTCTTTGGGAGGTCCTAGTAGGAGCTTGGGCTACGCCCCCACAGGGCACACACTGTGGAAAATGTGGCTGGCGGAGACCTCGACCTGCCCCAGATGCCAGGAGGAGCCGGAGACAGCCCAGCACATCCTCCTGGACTGCCCAGCTCTGATGGGATGGAGGATGAGACTCATGGGAACACCGAGGCCTACACCGGAGGAGCTGAGAGCCATCCCACTAGCGGCCCTGACACGGTGGATCAACAAGGCCAAGGCGATCCGTGGCATCGGGGAAACAACTCCACCAAACGACCCCCCCCCAACGCCACCCAACCCAGGAGCGATGCCCTCCACTAGCAGGGCCGGTGGGTCCCTAAGTAACCCAACCACTAACCGTGGTCCCAGTACCAGAAGCGGGCGGAAACGCCCGCACCCCGACCCAACCCCTCCTCAAAAGAACAGTGGCGGCAAACGGCCCCGCGAGCATTAACGCGGGATCGACAACCGCCCTCTAGATGACAGAAAATAGATTCTCCCTAGAATTGCCCCCTAGAAGCGACCCGGACCACGAGCCGGCCGCGGGGGCGGACAATCAACACACCCCCACCCCTTCCATTCTCTACCCCCCTCCCGGACGGCGCAAACACCCGTAAAGACAGGCTAGGGCGGCCTTAGTACACCCCAAAATCCGGCCCGGATCAAAGGCAATTACTCCCCCCTGAGGTGGGAGCTGGCAAAGTACCGCCTAGATTGGCTCCGGGGTGGCCATCATTTACCCCGACACTCGGCCCGGTTTAAAGGCAATTACCCACCTTGGTGTGATGGGGGCTGGCGGAGCACCGCCACGTCTCGTAGGCCAGGTTGGACCGCGCCACTCAGCATCGGAGGACGGAGCGACGCACCTGCCTCCCCCACGTACCTCCCAGGGGCTCCATGACAACGATCGCGACCGACCGGAGGGGACCTGCGAGGGGAATCCGAGGAACGGACAGGGCAGATCCATATGCGCGGGGTCCCGTACGGACGAAATATGGGGGGCAGGAGGGACGCTGCGTACTTCGATGTGCGAAAGGCTCAGGGGTGGCCTAATTCACCCCCCCCCCTTAGCGGGGAGTCTAATTACCGCTAACACATAGGCAGGCGCGGCCTTTAGAACAGTCCACCCGTCCGCTTCGCGCGCGACAAGTCCAATGAGACAACAGCCAAACGGGGACGTTTGGCGAGCGAAATAGGGGCTGTAGGGGAAAACCGAGCCACCTCCGACACCGCAGGGTCTCCCGCAAGGGCTCGAGGGTGTGATTCGGGGTATCCAGTTACCGGGGACACCCTAGACCCACGCAAAGCCGGAAACCTATTCTCGCCCGCCTCGCAACGCTCCAGGTTAACGACCTGGCCCTATGGCAAAGCCGCAATAGTCGGCGTGCGCTGAGAGAGAGAAAGAGCATCGCGGGCAGAGAACCGTATCGCCTCGAGTCGTCGTGCGCACACAACATAAGTCGGATCGGCGGCTCTCGGTGGGTTAGATCAGCCCGGTGAAACACTGCTCTCTCCCTCGCGCAGCACGTTGACGCGGTAACAGCGAGACCACAAACACTCTCGCCCTCCGTCCAACCCAGTCGTCTTTAAGATTTTCCTGCCCGCTAGGGGCGGGTTATGTCTCAGGAGGCACCGGGCAGCAGGGAGTAGTAGTCACAGCGTGGGCGGGGTCTCGCACAGGCTCGCCTTCTTAGTCGTCGGGAACTAAAGTAACTGTTCACAGAGCCGGGTGTGTGAGCTGTAGCCCCCTGACGGGGACAAGCAGTCCCTCTCACCTGGGTTAGCCCCTGGGAGGCACCCCCCCCCCCCTTAAAATTGACTGACCCCCCCACCGATACCACTACAGACTACTAGTAGGAGCTTGAGGTTTTCTTTTCGGAGATTCTTCCTCGGACTCCGACAGGTTATGGTCGTATCAGTATCGACCGGGATAGGAGAAGGTGAAGTAGAGTGAAGCCCTGTCTCGTTTTTCGCGGTTGCGCCTACCGAAATATCCGTCTTCGTAACTTGAGTGGTGATCGGATGATTTACCGCCGTAAGACTCGGGTCTGCTTCATAAGCAACGCTTGATCCTTAGAAAGGTGTAGTACGCCCCCTCGAGGCTTTTGATGCCCCTATATGTGGATTCAACTCTCCATGCTACATAATTTGTGAGGCCTTTCAGAAAATTCACGAGGATGTCTTCATCTATTTGTTTCAAGATTTCTTTACTACTGCGTGGAAATCTACCACTCGACATTCTGCGAAATGAAACTTCAATTGCGAAACTTGGTTTCCCGAATACACGAAATACGATTTCAAGTTCTCGAAAAAGCGTAATAGCGTGAAATGTGTTAACGATGGCGTAAAATAGAAAATCTTTCTCGATACCACTCGAAACCGTACCCGTTCGACAAAACTAAGTGTTCGACATTATGGGAAATGAAACCTCAAGTGCGAAACTTGCTTTCACGTTTCCTGAATACACGAAATTCGATTTCTGGTTTACGAAATAGTGAAATCGCGTGAAACGTGTAACTATCGCCTAAAGTACGAAATGTATTGGGATACATTAGAAACCCTACGTTTTCGATGGAACCAAGTGTTCGAGATTGTGAGCGATGATACTATCGATGCGAAACTTAGTTTCACTTTTCGGAATACACGAAATACGATTTCTCGTTTCCGAAATAGTGAAATTGCGTGAAACGGGTAAACTATCGCCTAAAGTACGAAATCTGGTGGATACCAACAGAAACCTTACGTTTTGTTGAAACTATGCGTTCTACATTGGGAATGATGAAATTCTATATGTCAATCGAGTTTTCACGTTTCTGGATACACGAAATTCGATTTGTCGATTCCGAAATAGTGAAATCGCGAAAAAAGGGTAAACTATCGCCTAAAGTACGAAATCTGTTGGATACCAAGAGAAACCTTACGTTTTCGTTGAACCCATGCGTTCTACATTGGGAATGATGAAAGTCTCTATGTCAATCGAGTTTTCACGTTTCTGGACACACGAAATTCGATTTCTCGATTCCGAAATAGTGAAATCGCGAAAAAAAGGGTAAACTATCGCCTTGTTACATACGCGTCTTTCGATATGAAAATTTCTTAAATTCTCGGAGTAACACCGGAAAGTCGGCCAACAGTGTAAATAGAAAGCAGATAACCTGTCTCGGGCTTCCAACAATACCCCCGAAAAACAATACGTCGTTTATGGGCCCAGGGCCAGGCCTAGGCGTTTCGCGCCCGGGGTTCGGTAGCAACGCCGCTAGCTCCACCTTTTTTCCACCTTCCGGAAAACCACGTGTAAACCACGTTTTTTCTTAGTATAAATAGAGCAGCTGTTTAGGGCCCAATCGTAGTCACGTTCATACAGCTAAAGGGGAATTGCTGAAGCCTGGGACAAGTTACCCATTACATCATATTCAGTTTCAAACATCAACCGTACACCGAAACCGCAAGGTAACACTCAACATCATTGTAAAGTCCAGGTCTTTAATCATTCAGCAATAGTGATAATATATTTAGATATTTTTATAACCCTTGTAGTCAATAACTCTGACCTACCCTTTAATAATAGAATCATCGTTTGAGCACGATCCCGTGAGTTCACTCCAGCCGCTCGGAGTGTACAATCAAATAATAAGTTAACGAGCTGCGACTCAGACGGTACTCGCTTAGATAAAGTCAGTGGTGGTTACCAAGTAGATCCACCTTTACTGACGCGAATCTTCGGATTCGTTATTAACAGGAGAAGGCAGAGGGGTCACAACGCCGAAAACCCTCTCCTGGGTATATTCATTCGTAAGCGAGGATTATCTGAGTTCGCGAGCACCTGCTTCTGGCTACTTCTCTCTACCAGTCAGTGGTGGTTACCAAGGAGATCCACCTTTACTGACCCGAATCTTAGGATTTGTTATTAACGGGAGAAGGCAGAGGCGTCACAACGCCGAAACCCCTCTCCCGGGTATATTAATTCGAGAGACGCCACAAGCAGGGTACTGAAATTCTACGTCGGTCCACGCACGCCGCGCCCCGGCTCGTAACAGCCTAAAGTACGAAATCTGTTGGATACCAACAGAAACCTTACGTTTTCGTTGAAACTAAGCGTTCTAAATTGGTAATGATGAAATTCTCTACGTCAATCGAGTTCTCACGTTTCTGGATACACGAAATTCGATTTCTCGATTCCGAAATAGTGAAATCGCGAAAAAAGGGTAAACTATCGCCTAAAGTACGAAATCTGTTGGATTCCGAGAGAAACCTTACGTTTTCGTTGAAACTATGCGTTCTATATTGGGAGTGATGAAATTCTCTATGTTAATCGAGTTTTCACGTTTCTGTATACAGAAAACACGATTTCCCGGTACAGAAATAGTGAAATCGGGAAAAAAGGGTGAACTATCGCCTAAAGTACGAAATCTGTTGGATACCAACAGAAACCTTACGTTTTCGTTGAAACTATGCGTTCTACATTGGGAATGATGAAACCCTCTATGTCAACCGAGTTTTCACGTTTCTGGATACACAAAATTCGATTTCTCGATTCCGAAATAGTGAAATCGCGAAAAAAAGGGTAAACTATCGCCTAAAGTACGAAATCTGTTGGATACCAACAGAAAACTTTCGTTTTCATTGAAACTATGCGCTCTACATTGGAAATGATGCAATTCTCTATGTCAATCGAGTTTTCACGTTTCTGGATCCACGAAATTCAATTTCTCGATTCCCAAATAGTGAAGTCGCGAAAAAAGGGTAAACTATCACCTAAAGAACGAAATCTGTTGGATGCCAACAGAAACCTTACGTTTTCGTTGAAACTATGCGTTCTATATTGGGAATGATGAAATTCTCTATCTCAATCGAGTTTTCACGTTTCTGGATACACGAAATTCGATTTCTCGATTCCGAGATAGTGAAATCGCGAAAAAAGGGTAAACTATCGCCTAAAGTACGAAATCTGTTGGACACCGAGAGAAACCTTACGTTTTCGTTGAAACTATGCGTTCTACATTGGGTATGATGAAATTCTCTATGTTAATCGAGTTTTCACGTTTCTGTATACAGAACATACGATTTCCCGTTTCAGAAATAGTGAAATCGGGAAAAAAGTGTAAACTATCGCCTATAGTACGAAATCTGTTTGATACCGAGAGAAACCTTACCTTTTCGTCGAAACCATGGCCTTCCACATTCTGTTTGATGAAATTCTCGATGCTATTCGAATTTTCACGTTAATTTATACAGAAAATACGATTTCTCGTTTCGGAAATAGTGAAATCTGGAAAAAAGGCTAGACTATCGCCTAAACTGCGAAATCTGTCGATTTCCGAGAGAAAACTTACCTTTTCGTCGAAACCATGGCCTTCCACATTCTGTTTGATGAAATTCTCGATGCTATTCGAATTTTCACGTTAATTTATACAGAAAATACGATTTCTCGTTTCGGAAATAGTGAAATCTGGAAAAAAGGCTAGACTATCGCCTAAACTGCGAAATCTGTCGATTTCCGAGAGAAAACTTACCTTTTCGTCGAAACCATGGCCTTCCACATTCTGTTTGATGAAATTCTCGATGCTATTCGAATTTTCACGTTAATTTATACAGAAAATACGATTTCTCGTTTCGGAAATAGTGAAATCTGGAAAAAAGCCTAGACTATCGCCTAAACTGCGAAATCTGTCGATTTCCGAGAGAAAACTTACCTTTCCGTCGAAACCAAGGCCTTCCACATTCTGTTTGATGAAATTCTCGATGGTATTCGAATTTTCACGTTAATTTATACAGAAAATACGATTTCTCGTTTCGGAAATAGTGAAATCTGGAAAAAAGG
This sequence comes from Nysson spinosus, assembly GCA_910591585.2. Classification (NCBI taxonomy): domain Eukaryota; kingdom Metazoa; phylum Arthropoda; class Insecta; order Hymenoptera; family Crabronidae; genus Nysson; species Nysson spinosus. Next base: position 2,355,418 of record OU342830.1, read on the forward strand.
CTAGACTATCGCCTAAACTGCGAAATCTGTCGATTTCCGAGACAAAACTTACCTTTTCGTCGAAACCATGGCCTTCCACATTCTGTTTGATGAAATTCTCGATGGTATTCGAATTTTCACGTTTATTTATACAGAAAATACGATTTCTCGTTTCGGAAATAGTGAAATCTGGAAAAAAGGCTAGACTATCGCCTAAACTGCGAAATCTGTCGATTTCCGAGAGAAAACTTACCTTTTCGTCGAAACCATGGCCTTCCACATTCTGTTTGATGAAATTCTCGATGCTATTCGAATTTTCTCGTTAATTTATACAGAAAATACGATTTCTCGTTTCGGAAATAGTGAAATCTGGAAAAAAGGCTAGACTATCGCCTAAACTGCGAAATCTGTCGATTTCCGAGACAAAACTTACCTTTTCGTCGAAACCATGGCCTTCCACATTCTGTTTGATGAAATTCTCGATGCTATTCGAATTTTCACGTTTATTTATACAGAAAATACGATTTCTCGTTTCGGAAATAGTGAAATCTGGAAAAAAGGCTAGACTATCGCCTAAACTGCGAAATCTGTCGATTTCCGAGAGAAAACTTACCTTTTCGTCGAAACCATGGCCTTCCACATTCTGTTTGATGAAATTCTCGATGCTATTCGAATTTTCTCGTTAATTTATACAGAAAATACGATTTCTCGTTTCGGAAATAGTGAAATCTGGAAAAAAGGCTAGACTATCGCCTAAACTGCGAAATCTGTCGATTTCCGAGAGAAAACTTATCTTTTCGTCGAAACCATGGCCTTCCACATTCTGTTTGATGAAATTCTCGATGCTATTCGAATTTTCACGTTAATTTATACAGAAAATACGATTTCTCGTTTCGGATATAGTGAAATCTGGAAAAAAAGGCTAGACTATCGCCTAAACTGCGAAATCTGTCGATTTCCGAGAGAAAACTTACCTTTTCGTCGAAACCATGGCCTTCCACATTCTGTTTGATGAAATTCTCGATGCTATTCGAATTTTCACGTTATTTTATACAGAAAATACGATTTCTCGTTTCGGAAATAGTGAAATCTGGAAAAAAGGCTAGACTATCGCCTAAACTGCGAAATCTGTCGATTTCCGAGAGAAAACTTACCTTTTCGTCGAAACCATGGCCTTCCACATTCTGTTTGATGAAATTCTCGATGCTATTCGAATTTTCACGTTTATTTATACAGAAAATACGATTTCTCGTTTCGGAAATAGTGAAATCTGGAAAAAAGGCTAGACTATCGCCTAAACTGCGAAATCTGTCGATTTCCGAGACAAAACTTACCTTTTCGTCGAAACCATGGCCTTCCACATTCTGTTTGATGAAATTCTCGATGCTATTCGAATTTTCACGTTAATTTATACAGAAAATACGATTTCTCGTTTCGGAAATAGTGAAATCTGGAAAAAGGCTAGACTATCGCCTAAACTGCGAAATCTGTCGATTTCCGAGAGAAAACTTACCTTTTCGTCGAAACCATGGCCTTCCACATTCTGTTTGATGAAATTCTCGATGCTATTCGAATTTTCACGTTAATTTATACAGAAAATACGATTCCTCGTTTCGGAAATAGTGAAATCTGGAAAAAAGGCTAGACTATCGCCTAAACTGCGAAATCTGTCGATTTCCGAGAGAAAACTTATCTTTTCGTCGAAACCATGGCCTTCCACATTCTGTTTGATGAAATTCTCGATGCTATTCGAATTTTCACGTTAATTTATACAGAAAATACGATTTCTCGTTTCGGAAATAGTGAAATCTGGAAAAAAAGGCTAGACTATCGCCTAAACTGCGAAATCTGTCGATTTCCGAGAGAAAACTTACCTTTTCGTCGAAACCATGGCCTTCCACATTCTGTTTGATGAAATTCTCGATGCTATTCGAATTTTCACGTTAATTTATACAGAAAATACGATTTCTCGTTTCGGAAATAGTGAAATCTGGAAAAAAGGCTAGACTATCGCCTAAACTGCGAAATCTGTCGATTTCCGAGAGAAAACTTACCTTTTCGTCGAAACCATGGCCTTCCACATTCTGTTTGATGAAATTCTCGATGCTATTCGAATTTTCACGTTTATTTATACAGAAAATACGATTTCTCGTTTCGGAAATAGTGAAATCTGGAAAAAAGGCTAGACTATCGCCTAAACTGCGAAATCTGTCGATTTCCGAGACAAAACTTACCTTTTCGTCGAAACCATGGCCTTCCACATTCTGTTTGATGAAATTCTCGATGCTATTCGAATTTTCACGTTAATTTATACAGAAAATACGATTTCTCGTTTCGGAAATAGTGAAATCTGGAAAAAGGCTAGGACTATCGCCTAAACTGCGAAATCTGTCGATTTCCGAGAGAAAACTTACCTTTTCGTCGAAACCATGGCCTTCCACATTCTGTTTGATGAAATTCTCGATGCTATTCGAATTTTCACGTTAATTTATACAGAAAATACGATTCCTCGTTTCGGAAATAGTGAAATCTGGAAAAAAGGGTAGACTATCGCCTAAACTGCGAAATCTGTCGATTTCCGAGAGAAAACTTACCTTTTCGTCGAAACCATGACCCTCCACATTCTGTTTGATGAAATTCTCGATGCTATTCGAATTTTCACGTTAATTTATACAGAAAATACGATTTCTCGTTTCGGAAATAGTGAAATCTGGAAAAAAGGCTAGACTATCGCCTAAACTGCGAAATCTGTCGATTTCCGAGAGAAAACTTACCTTTTCGTCGAAACCATGGCCTTCCACATTCTGTTTGATGAAATTCTCGATGCTATTCGAATTTTCTCGTTAATTTATACAGAAAATACGATTTCTCGTTTCGGAAATAGTGAAATCTGGAAAAAAGGCTAGACTATCGCCTAAACTGCGAAATCTGTCGATTTCCGAGAGAAAACTTACCTTTTCGTCGAAACCATGGCCTTCCACATTCTGTTTGATGAAATTCTCGATGCTATTCGAATTTTCACGTTTATTTATACAGAAAATACGATTTCTCGTTTCGGAAATAGTGAAATCTGGAAAAAAGGCTAGACTATCGCCTAAACTGCGAAATCTGTCGATTTCCGAGAGAAAACTTACCTTTTCGTCGAAACCATGGCCTTCCACATTCTGTTTGATGAAATTCTCGATGCTATTTGAATTTTCACGTTTATTTGTACAGAAAATACGATTTCTCGTTTCCGAAATAGTGAAATCTGTAAAAAAGGCTAGACTATCGCCTAAACTGCGAAATCTGTCGATTTCCGAGAGAAAACTTACCTTTTCGTCGAAACCATGGCCTTCCACATTCTGTTTGATGAAATTCTCGATGCTATTCGAATTTTCACGTTTATTTATACAGAAAATACGATTTCTCGTTTCGGAAATAGTGAAATCTGGAAAAAAGGCTAGACTATCGCCTAAACTGCGAAATCTGTCGATTTCCGAGACAAAACTTACCTTTTCGTCGAAACCATGGCCTTCCACATTCTGTTTGACGAAATTCTCGATGCTATTCGAATTTTCACGTTTATTTATACAGAAAATACGATTTCTCGTTTCGGAAATAGTGAAATCTGGAAAAAAGGCTAGACTATCGCCTAAACTGCGAAATCTGTCGATTTCCGAGAGAAAACTTACCTTTTCGTCGAAACCATGGCCTTCCACATTCTGTTTGATGAAATTCTCGATGCTATTCGAATTTTCACGTTTATTTATACAGAAAATACGATTTCTCGTTTCGGAAATAGTGAAATCTGGAAAAAAGGCTAGACTCGCCTAAACTGCGAAATCTGTCGATTTCCGAGAGAAAACTTACCTTTTCGTCGAAACCATGGCCTTCCACATTCTGTTTGATGAAATTCTCGATGCTATTCGAATTTTCTCGTTAATTTATACAGAAAATACGATTTCTCGTTTCGGAAATAGTGAAATCTGGAAAAAAGGCTAGACTATCGCCTAAACTGCGAAATCTGTCGATTTCCGAGAGAAAACTTATCTTTTCGTCGAAACCATGGCCTTCCACATTCTGTTTGATGAAATTCTCGATGCTATTCGAATTTTCACGTTAATTTATACAGAAAATACGATTTCTCGTTTCGGAAATAGTGAAATCTGGAAAAAAAGGCTAGACTATCGCCTAAACTGCGAAATCTGTCGATTTCCGAGAGAAAACTTACCTTTTCAGTCGAAACCATGGCCTTCCACATTCTGTTTGATGAAATTCTCGATGCTATTCGAATTTTCACGTTAATTTATACAGAAAATACGATTTCTCGTTTCGGAAATAGTGAAATCTGGAAAAAAGGCTAGACTATCGCCTAAACTGCGAAATCTGTCGATTTCCGAGAGAAAACTTACCTTTTCGTCGAAACCATGGCCTTCCACATTCTGTTTGATGAAATTCTCGATGCTATTCGAATTTTCACGTTTATTTATACAGAAAATACGATTTCTCGTTTCGGAAATAGTGAAATCTGGAAAAAAGGCTAGACTATCGCCTAAACTGCGAAATCTGTCGATTTCCGAGACAAAACTTACCTTTTCGTCGAAACCATGGCCTTCCACATTCTGTTTGATGAAATTCTCGATGCTATTCGAATTTTCACGTTAATTTATACAGAAAATACGATTTCTCGTTTCGGAAATAGTGAAATCTGGAAAAAGGCTGGACTATCGCCTAAACTGCGAAATCTGTCGATTTCCGAGAGAAAACTTACCTTTTCGTCGAAACCATGGCCTTCCACATTCTGTTTGATGAAATTCTCGATGCTATTCGAATTTTCACGTTAATTTATACAGAAAATACGATTCCTCGTTTCGGAAATAGTGAAATCTGGAAAAAAGGGTAGACTATCGCCTAAACTGCGAAATCTGTCGATTTCCGAGAGAAAACTTATCTTTTCGTCGAAACCATGGCCTTCCACATTCTGTTTGATGAAATTCTCGATGCTATTCGAATTTTCACGTTAATTTATACAGAAAATACGATTTCTCGTTTCGGAAATAGTGAAATCTGGAAAAAAAGGCTAGACTATCGCCTAAACTGCGAAATCTGTCGATTTCCGAGAGAAAACTTACCTTTTCGTCGAAACCATGGCCTTCCACATTCTGTTTGATGAAATTTTCGATGCTATTCGAATTTTCACGTTAATTTATACAGAAAATACGATTTCTCGTTTCGGAAATAGTGAAATCTGGAAAAAAGGCTAGACTATCGCCTAAACTGCGAAATCTGTCGATTTCCGAGAGAAAACTTACCTTTTCGTCGAAACCATGGCCTTCCACATTCTGTTTGATGAAATTCTCGATGCTATTCGAATTTTCACGTTTATTTATACAGAAAATACGATTTCTCGTTTCGGAAATAGTGAAATCTGGAAAAAAGGCTAGACTATCGCCTAAACTGCGAAATCTGTCGATTTCCGTGAGAAAACTTACCTTTTCGTCGAAACCATGGCCTTCCACATTCTGTTTGATGAAATTCTCGATGCTATTCGAATTTTCACGTTAATTTATACAGAAAATACGATTTCTCGTTTCGGAAATAGTGAAATCTGGAAAAAGGCTAGACTATCGCCTAAACTGCGAAATCTGTCGATTTCCGAGAGAAAACTTACCTTTTCGTCGAAACCATGGCCTTCCACATTCTGTTTGATGAAATTCTCGATGCTATTCGAATTTTCACGTTAATTTATACAGAAAATACGATTTCTCGTTTCGGAAATAGTGAAATCTGGAAAAAAGGCTAGACTATCGCCTAAACTGCGAAATCTGTCGATTTCCGAGAGAAAACTTACCTTTTCGTCGAAACCATGGCCTTCCACATTCTGTTTGATGAGCTTCTCGATGCTATTCGAATTTTCACGTTTATTTATACAGAAAATACGATTTCTCGTTTCGGAAATAGTGAAATCTGGAAAAAAGGCTAGACTATCGCCTAAACTGCGAAATCTGTCGATTTCCGAGACAAAACTTACCTTTTCGTCGAAACCATGGCCTTCCACATTCTGTTTGACGAAATTCTCGATGCTATTCGAATTTTCACGTTTATTTATACAGAAAATACGATTTCTCGTTTCGAAAATAGTAAAATCTGGAAAAAAGGCTAGACTATCGCCTAAACTGCGAAATCTGTCGATTTCCGAGAGAAAACTTACCTTTTCGTCGAAACCATGGCCTTCCACATTCTGTTTGATGAAATTCTCGATGCTATTCGAATTTTCACGTTTATTTATACAGAAAATACGATTTCTCGTTTCGGAAATAGTGAAATCTGGAAAAAAGGCTAGACTATCGCCTAAACTGCGAAATCTGTCGATTTCCGAGAGAAAACTTACCTTTTCGTCGAAACCATGGCCTTCCACATTCTGTTTGATGAAATTCTCGATGCTATTCGAATTTTCTCGTTAATTTATACAGAAAATACGATTTCTCGTTTCGGAAATAGTGAAATCTGGAAAAAAGGCTAGACTATCGCCTAAACTGCGAAATCTGTCGATTTCCGAGAGAAAACTTATCTTTTCGTCGAAACCATGGCCTTCCACATTCTGTTTGATGAAATTCTCGATGCTATTCGAATTTTCACGTTAATTTATACAGAAAATACGATTTCTCGTTTCGGAAATAGTGAAATCTGGAAAAAAAAGGCTAGACTATCGCCTAAACTGCGAAATCTGTCGATTTCCGAGAGAAAACTTACCTTTTCGTCGAAACCATGGCCTTCCACATTCTGTTTGATGAAATTCTCGATGCTATTCGAATTTTCACGTTAATTTATACAGAAAATACGATTTCTCGTTTCGGAAATAGTGAAATCTGGAAAAAAGGCTAGACTATCGCCTAAACTGCGAAATCTGTCGATTTCCGAGAGAAAACTTACCTTTTCGTCGAAACCATGGCCTTCCACATTCTGTTTGATGAAATTCTCGATGCTATTCGAATTTTCACGTTTATTTATACAGAAAATACGATTTCTCGTTTCGGAAATAGTGAAATCTGGAAAAAAGGCTAGACTATCGCCTAAACTGCGAAATCTGTCGATTTCCGAGACAAAACTTACCTTTTCGTCGAAACCATGGCCTTCCACATTCTGTTTGATGAAATTCTCGATGCTATTCGAATTTTCACGTTAATTTATACAGAAAATACGATTTCTCGTTTCGGAAATAGTGAAATCTGGAAAAAGGCTGGACTATCGCCTAAACTGCGAAATCTGTCGATTTCCGAGAGAAAACTTACCTTTTCGTCGAAACCATGGCCTTCCACATTCTGTTTGATGAAATTCTCGATGCTATTCAAATTTTCACGTTAATTTATACAGAAAATACGATTCCTCGTTTCGGAAATAGTGAAATCTGGAAAAAAGGCTAGACTATCGCCTAAACTGCGAAATCTGTCGATTTCCGAGAGAAAACTTATCTTTTCGTCGAAACCATGGCCTTCCACATTCTGTTTGATGAAATTCTCGATGCTATTCGAATTTTCACGTTAATTTATACAGAAAATACGATTTCTCGTTTCGGAAATAGTGAAATCTGGAAAAAAAGGCTAGACTATCGCCTAAACTGCGAAATCTGTCGATTTCCGAGAGAAAACTTACCTTTTCGTCGAAACCATGGCCTTCCACATTCTGTTTGATGAAATTTTCGATGCTATTCGAATTTTCACGTTAATTTATACAGAAAATACGATTTCTCGTTTCGGAAATAGTGAAATCTGGAAAAAAGGCTAGACTATCGCCTAAACTGCGAAATCTGTCGATTTCCGAGAGAAAACTTACCTTTTCGTCGAAACCATGGCCTTCCACATTCTGTTTGATGAAATTCTCGATGCTATTCGAATTTTCACGTTTATTTATACAGAAAATACGATTTCTCGTTTCGGAAATAGTGAAATCTGGAAAAAAGGCTAGACTATCGCCTAAACTGCGAAATCTGTCGATTTCCGAGACAAAACTTACCTTTTCGTCGAAACCATGGCCTTCCACATTCTGTTTGATGAAATTCTCGATGCTATTCGAATTTTCACGTTAATTTATACAGAAAATACGATTTCTCGTTTCGGAAATAGTGAAATCTGGAAAAAGGCTAGACTATCGCCTAAACTGCGAAATCTGTCGATTTCCGAGAGAAAACTTACCTTTTCGTCGAAACCATGGCCTTCCACATTCTGTTTGATGAAATTCTCGATGCTATTCGAATTTTCACGTTAATTTATACAGAAAATACGATTCCTCGTTTCGGAAATAGTGAAATCTGGAAAAAAGGGTAGACTATCGCCTAAACTGCGAAATCTGTCGATTTCCGAGAGAAAACTTACCTTTTCGTCGAAACCATGGCCTTCCACATTCTGTTTGATGAAATTCTCGATGCTATTCGAATTTTCACGTTAATTTATACAGAAAATACGATTTCTCGTTTCGGAAATAGTGAAATCTGGAAAAAGGCTAGACTATCGCCTAAACTGCGAAATCTGTCGATTTCCGAGAGAAAACTTACCTTTTCGTCGAAACCATGGCCTTCCACATTCTGTTTGATGAAATTCTCGATGCTATTCGAATTTTCACGTTAATTTATACAGAAAATACGATTCCTCGTTTCGGAAATAGTGAAATCTGGAAAAAAGGGTAGACTATCGCCTAAACTGCGAAATCTGTCGATTTCCGAGACAAAACTTACCTTTTCGTCGAAACCATGGCCTTCCACATTCTGTTTGATGAAATTCTCGATGCTATTCGAATTTTCACGTTTATTTATACAGAAAATACGATTTCTCGTTTCGGAAATAGTGAAATCTGGAAAAAAGGCTAGACTATCGCCTAAACTGCGAAATCTGTCGATTTCCGAGAGAAAACTTACCTTTTCGTCGAAACCATGGCCTTCCACATTCTGTTTGATGAAATTCTCGATGCTATTCGAATTTTCACGTTTATTTATACAGAAAATACGATTTCTCGTTTCGGAAATAGTGAAATCTGGAAAAAAGGCTAGACTATCGCCTAAACCGCGAAATCTGTCGATTTCCGAGACAAAACTTACCTTTTCGTCGAAACCATGGTCTTCCACATCCTGTTTGATGAAATTCTCGATGCTATTCGAATTTTCACGTTTATTTATACAGAAAATACGATTTCTCGTTTCGGAAATAGTGAAATCTGGAAAAAAGGCTAGACTATCGCCTAAACTGCGAAATCTGTCGATTTCCGAGAGAAAACTTACCTTTTCGTCGAAACCATGGACTTCCACATTCTGTTTGATGAAATTCTCGATGCTATTCGAATTTTCTCGTTAATTTATACAGAAAATACGATTTCTCGTTTCGGAAATAGTGAAATCTGGAAAAAAGGCTAGACTATCGCCTAAACTGCGAAATCTGTCGATTTCCGAGAGAAAACTTATCTTTTCGTCGAAACCATGGCCTTCCACATTCTGTTTGATGAAATTCTCGATGCTATTCGAATTTTCACGTTAATTTATACAGAAAATACGATTTCTCGTTTCGGAAATAGTGAAATCTGGAAAAAAAGGCTAGACTATCGCCTAAACTGCGAAATCTGTCGATTTCCGAGAGAAAACTTACCTTTTCGTCGAAACCATGGCCTTCCACATTCTGTTTGATGAAATTCTCGATGCTATTCGAATTTTCACGTTAATTTATACAGAAAATACGATTTCTCGTTTCGGAAATAGTGAAATCTGGAAAAAAGGCTAGACTATCGCCTAAACTGCGAAATCTGTCGATTTCCGAGAGAAAACTTACCTTTTCGTCGAAACCATGGCCTTCCACATTCTGTTTGATGAAATTCTCGATGCTATTCGAATTTTCACGTTTATTTATACAGAAAATACGATTTCTCGTTTCGGAAATAGTGAAATCTGGAAAAAAGGCTAGACTATCGCCTAAACTGCGAAATCTGTCGATTTCCGAGACAAAACTTACCTTTTCGTCGAAACCATGGCCTTCCACATTCTGTTTGATGAAATTCTCGATGCTATTCGAATTTTCACGTTAATTTATACAGAAAATACGATTTCTCGTTTCGGAAATAGTGAAATCTGGAAAAAGGCTAGACTATCGCCTAAACTGCGAAATCTGTCGATTTCCGAGAGAAAACTTACCTTTTCGTCGAAACCATGGCCTTCCACATTCTGTTTGATGAAATTCTCGATGCTATTCGAATTTTCACGTTAATTTATACAGAAAATACGATTCCTCGTTTCGGATGTTACGAGCCCAGGGCGAGTTATGTCTTACTACGTTAGACTGGGCTGTAATTTCTTCTTGGTCACTCCGAGCGGCTGGAGTGACCGGTTCGATGGGGATACGTCGCTACTGAATATTTTTGCAGGGAAGGTAAATAGTGGGTTAATCTCGGAAGTACTAACAATAACACTATAAATATATTCTGTATGAAATGATACTACACGTTCGTCGGCGGGAGAATCCCTTACAAAGCTGTTTGGTGTGTGTTGAGTCTGATGGTGCCTACCAATCTAGAGCGAACGTGATTTGATGTTGACAAATCCGAACTCGCGATAACTGATCGAAAGGGAAACTGAGGCCCGATCTCACTAAAATGATTAGCAGCACTTCCCCTAAGGGTGAATCAAGACTGCCTAGCGCTGGAAAAGGTTGTCCTTTTAAAGGATTTTTTGGAGCTGGAGCGCCAGGAAAGGAGATGGGGGGGGGGGGGTTCGGCTGGTTTTGGAACGATGAGATTCTGGGAAACGCAGGCATCATAAATCCACCCTGGGAGTGCACTTGCTCAGGGATATGGGCCTCAAGTTTCCCGGAGGGTCCCGTTTCCCGAACATCGCAGCCGCGTCTATTCCATAAATAAGACCCCTGGCCATGGGACCCATTTCCGTTGGTCGTAACTTAGATAACCCCCACGGCCAAGGGCTGCATACGCAACATCTCCCCCTTTACATGAAACATCGCTTGACCGCGATGCTTTCGATCAAGTTCAGCCCTAGATAGGTAAGCACGATGTTACAAAAGTGTTGTGGGAGTACTTAACCGATTGTGTGCGTGTCTGTTTACTTATCAACTAAATTTATTATTTTATTGGGATGCCGTTCTTATACGTTCCTATTTCTTTTTTTAATGACATATATGCTAGCGGTATTAAATAAACAAAAAAAAGGTGAACAGAAAAGAAAGAAACTGTAAAAATTGCATAACTAATTCCGAAGCTAGGTTTAAGTTATGCCTGATATTTTATAATAGGATCTATCGAATTTACGAGCTCTTCGCTGAAAATCTAAATTTGAAAGGTGAGGTACTCTAGAGCTTACCTGTCCGTTTAGGTGATATTTGTTAGGAGGTAATTTGGACTTATCTAATATATTGGCCTCGGTTCCTTGAATCTCGCTTGAATGCACAATTTTGGCTAATGCACGAGTTTTCAACCCCTGAGATGGAAAATCGGTTGCTTTATGTTTGCGCTTCCTGCTGTCCTTTTTGTGGTGTGAGGATGGAGATAGCCTCTGTGACCTGCTATCGATGAGGTTGGTAGTGCGGTACGGGCCTTGATGATAATGGGCTGCGGGTAGTGGTGTTATACCTCCCCATAGTTGGGCCTTCTCCGCTGCAAGCGGCCCGACAGGTACCTTCCCCGAAAGTATCGGATGACAATTTATGGCCACCGCCTGAACTCGGGCCGTAGGAACAAATGGTGGTAATGTTTCCTCCGTTCCTTGTGGATTTTCTCGCGCTTTGGAATTCTCGCAGGTGGAAATATTATAATCAGCTTCGAAATCAATCAGGTCTAGAACCTCCCTAGATTCAAAAGCTGCTTCGCACTCGGGAACTTTGAAGCTTTCCAGGCATGATGAGATGTTGTCCGCTGTTTCATCTTCGCGCATTTCTTCATGTAATTCTGAAGATGGTCTCTGATGGTGCGCGTACATGCAGATTGTTTGTGATTTTCCTAGTTGACTACCGATTTGCACAGTGGATTCGAAGCAGTCGAATTCACCGAAATCCGAATCGTCGGAATCATATCTGCGGTCCTCAAAGAGTGCGGGATACTGGAAGTTTTGTAGAAGATCCGACACCGTTTCATCAATCTTTTCCGCGGATCTCGTACGGCCTGATTCAAAAAATTGCTCGAGGTCGCCGTACTCGAATTCCTCGTCCTCGTTGTCAGATGAACAATGTCCGTTGGTGTCTCTGTCTTCAGATGCAGATGAGAGAGGTGGTGGACTGCGTTTTGTGTGATTTACCCATAGCGGCAGGCCCCATCTCTTCTGTACCTGTACTTCCTCTTCCGATTCCGATTCCGATTCCGATTCCGATTCATATGGACTCCTTGATATTTCCTCTGAGTCGGACTCACTTACAGAATCATCGTCCTCATGATTTTGGTACTTTGAAGCGCCGGGTGAGGTATGGTAAGAATCATATTCCTCTTGTTTCCAAAGCTCCATTTGTGAATGATCGATTAAACAATAAGGCATACCTCCTTCTGGTGATGGCCGCCTTAATGTTTCTCCTACTTGCCGGGTCCTAGTGGGAGCTCGAGGTTCTCTGTCTGGAGATTCTTCCTCGGACTCCGATATTGTATGGTCATCGCGATACAAATATCTGACCGGGCTGGGAGATGGTGAATAAGACGCGTACCAGTCTCGTCGGCTGCGGTTATGCCTACTGGAATACCCGTCTTCATACCTTGATCGTCGATCGGGTGAAATACGTCCGTAAGCCTCGCGCCTGTTTCTTAAGCGACGCTCGATCCTCAAAACAACGTCGAACGCCTCCTCGAGGGTTTCCCTGCCCCTACATCTGGATTCCACTCTCCATGCTATGTGATTTGGGAGACCTTCCAGAAAATTCTCGAGGATGTCTTCATCTATTTGTTTCAAGATTTCTTCACTGTTGCGTGGAAATCTATCACTTGCTGCCGTGCGAGCGCAATGCAGAAGTTCCGTGGTCCTATCCATGTATCTTGACAGACTCTCGCCATCGCGGATTTGCAATCTTGCTATATCCGTCTGGAAGGAGGCGAGGTCTCTACCCGGCGCGTATCGTTTCTTCAAATGTTTTAACAAAGCTTCAATGTTTTCGAACCGCAACTCTATGACACCAAGTCTCGCGGGACCAGTGAGCTTTGTTAACACTATCGCCAAATAATCCGATTCGGCATCTTTAGGAACGAGTGCTAAACCGTTCTGTACCACTTGGGCAAACACTGATAACGGGGGGTTTTCACCGTCAAATACTGGAATACTGGATGCCACGTGCTGGATACAGCTTTGTCTGGTCATCAACGCCAACGAAACGGACAAATCAAATGAACCACTTTCATACATTTTGAAAGTTATTCTAAAAAAATGCCTTCCTGGCTGATTAAATTCAACTAACGAACATCCCACCGCTGTCACCAGTTTGTTACGAGCCCAGGGCGAGTTATGTCTTACTACGTTAGACTGGGCTGTAATTTCTTCTTGGTCACTCCGAGCGGCTGGAGTGACCGGTTCGATGGGGATACGTCGCTACTGAATATTTTTGCAGGGAAGGTAAATAGTGGGTTAATCTCGGAAGTACTAACAATAACACTATAAATATATTCTGTATGAAATGATACTACACGTTCGTCGGCGGGAGAATCCCTTACAAAGCTGTTTGGTGTGTGTTGAGTCTGATGGTGCCTACCAATCTAGAGCGAACGTGATTTGATGTTGACAAATCCGAACTCGCGATAACTGATCGAAAGGGAAACTGAGGCCCGATCTCACTAAAATGATTAGCAGCACTTCCCCTAAGGGTGAATCAAGACTGCCTAGCGCTGGAAAAGGTTGTCCTTTTAAAGGATTTTTTGGAGCTGGAGCGCCAGGAAAGGAGATGGGGGGGGGGGGTTCGGCTGGTTTTGGAACGATGAGATTCTGGGAAACGCAGGCATCATAAATCCACCCTGGGAGTGCACTTGCTCAGGGATATGGGCCTCAAGTTTCCCGGAGGGTCCCGTTTCCCGAACATCGCAGCCGCGTCTATTCCATAAATAAGACCCCTGGCCATGGGACCCATTTCCGTTGGTCGTAACTTAGATAACCCCCACGGCCAAGGGCTGCATACGCAACACGGAAATAGTGAAATCCGGAAAAAAGGGTAGACTATCGCCTAAACTGCGAAATCTGTCGATTTCCGAGAGAAAACTTACCTTTTCGTCGAAACCATGACCCTCCACATTCTGTTTGATGAAATTCTCGATGCTATTCGAATTTTCGCGTTAATTTATACAGAAAATACGATTTCTCGTTTCGGAAATAGTGAAATCTGGAAAAAAGGCTAGACTATCGCCTAAACTGCGAAATCTGTCGATTTCCGAGAGAAAACTTACCTTTTCGTCGAAACCATGGCCTTCCACATTCTGTTTGATGAAATTCTCGATGCTATTCGAATTTTCACGTTAATTTATACAGAAAATACGATTTCTCGTTTCGGAAATAGTGAAATCTGGAAAAAGGCTAGACTATCGCCTAAACTGCGAAATCTGTCGATTTCCGAGAGAAAACTTACCTTTTCGTCGAAACCATGGCCTTCCACATTCTGTTTGATGAAATTCTCGATGCTATTCGAATTTTCACGTTAATTTATACAGAAAATACGATTCCTCGTTTCGGAAATAGTGAAATCTGGAAAAAAGGGTAGACTATCGCCTAAACTGCGAAATCTGTTGATTTCCGAGAGAAAACTTACCTTTTCGTCGAAACCATGACCCTCCACATTCTGTTTGATGATATTCTCGATGCTATTCGAATTTTCACGTTAATTTATACAGAAAATACGATTTCTCGTTTCGGAAATAGTGAAATCTGGAAAAAAGGCTAGACTATCGCCTAAACTGCGAAATCTGTCGATTTCCGAGAGAAAACTTACCTTTTCGTCGAAACCATGGCCTTCCACATTCTGTTTGATGAAATTCTCGATGCTATTCGAATTTTCTCGTTAATTTATACAGAAAATACGATTTCTCGTTTCGGAAATAGTGAAATCTGGAAAAAAGGCGAGACTATCGCCTAAACTGCGAAATCTGTCGATTTCCGAGAGAAAACTTACCTTTTCGTCGAAACCATGGCCTTCCACATTCTGTTTGATGTAATTCTCGATGCTATTCGAATTTTCACGTTTATTTATACAGAAAATACGATTTCGCGTTTCGGAAATAGTGAAATCTGGAAAAAAGGCTAGAGTATCGCCTAAACTGCGAAATCTGTCGATTTCCGAGAGAAAACTTACCTT